>CM064508.1:53639158-53864158 GCA_032716605.1 Paralithodes platypus | reverse complement strand
ATTGAAGTGAGACTAATGGGACGGTAATTGGATGCTATTGATTTATCACCTTTTTTGAAGATCGGAACTACATTTGCAAGCTTCCAAGCTTCTGGAACTATACCTGTTTCTAATGACTTGTTAAATAGAAATGTTAATGGGTAACTTAACTCATCTCTGCATTCTTTTAATACTCTAGCATATACCTCATCAGGACCAGGCGATTTATGAGGTTTCAGTCTGTCAATTTCCTTAAGCACATCATTTCTACTTATAGTAGCCGTACTTAACCTATTTTCTATACTATCGCTATATACCTTACGGACTTCTGGAAACTGTGCCAAATTTTCATATGTGAAAACGGAATGAAATTGACTATTTAATGTACTGCACATTTCTAAATCATTTTCTGTCATTTCTCCTATCAAAGTTTTAAGGGGACCAATTACATCTCTAACCTTGGATTTATATAGTTGGTAAAAAGCTTTAGGATTATTTTTTGAGTCATTGGCAACCTTAATTTCATAATTTCTTTTTTCTTTCCTAATATCCTTTTTTACCTGTCGTGATAGATTCTGATAGTAAGCATGTAGGTGAATTTCGCCTTTCTTAATTTTTCTATATATTCCTCTCTTTTTTTCCTAGAAGATCTAATAGTCTATTATTCATCCATTTGGGTTGGTTCTGTGTTGATCTAAATTTTCTTTTGGGGATATATTTATTTTGCGCATTGAATACTGACTTGATAAAATTATCGTATGTATCTACCAAGTTTGACGTCTCTTCCTGACTTAACCCTTCCTACCCGGTCTGCCTTAGGTAAGGACAGCACGAAAGAAGGGCCGCTACCCGGTATGCCTTATCTAAGGCATGAGCTTAATAGCCTAATTAAGCTTGGTCCGAACGCCGTGCGTACGACGTATGTCAACAAACCCAAGCGTTCGTCACCGCACCTCCGAAAACAAGAAGGAGAAGACGCCTCAATGTTATTGTTCTGACGTCATGACGAAATTAGTGTCTAAAAAGCCCCCATATAGGCAACATCTCTGCAATATTGGCTCCACTGAAATCGTCATCACAACTGAACCAGTTGACTTACAGAGCTCTACTCAATGCCAAAATACAGATTGAAAACCGCACTACGATTATAGATGAGTGGGAAAGTTCTAGCAGTGAAAATAAACATAAATACGGTAGCCTAGGCCTAGACGTTTTTCAGCCATATCGCCCGGGTAGGGGCGACCGTCATTTGGTAAGACAGCCCGGGGAGGAAGGGTTAAGATGACAGGTGCCTGAGAAGGGATACACTCATTTGGACACCTGGATCGACTTAATTTTTTGACCATAGGGTCCGCTAACTCTTCTTAACCACCATAATTGGCTTTTCTGAAGTCAGGTATTAATGTTGTATTCTCTCTGGTATTACCTTTCCATTGTATATTAAAATACACAGAATTGTGGTCACTATTTCCTAGGTGGTCCCCTATCTCTACATTATTTACCATATGTTCATTGTTACTGAAAACTAAATCGAGAATATTATTACCTCTAGTCGGCGTATCTATGAATTGAAATAAAAAACTATCTTGTACTACCTCAATAAACTCCTCAGAATCAGAGTCGCCTATTTGATGCTGCCAATCTATATTCGGAAAATTAAAATCCCCCATAATGCACACATTGCTAAACCTTGATGCCATTTTAATTTCCTCCCATAATGACGTTCCGTCATTTCTACTCGTATTTGGCGGTCTATACATAACCCCAATAACTATGGTCTGACTACCTTCGTGTACCTCTACCCAAACACTTTCATTATCGTTATTTAGTCTAATACCTGATTTAATACAGCTTTTTAATGTACTCCTGACAAACACTGCTATACCGCCACCCCTCCTACTTGTTCGGTCATATTTAAACAAACTATATCCTGGTATATAAAATTCTGCTAAAAAATGCCTGGTTTCTGTATTAATCCACGTTTCAGTTAGCGCTATTATGTCTATATTTTCTTTGATAACAAGGGCTCTAAGTTCGTTCATTTTGTTACATAGACTCCTACAGTTTGTGTAATATACCGGTACTCTCAATTTACTTCTTTTATTTATACCTAATTTATCTTTATTTCTAACTACATTTCCATCTTCCGTTGCACCATCACTACTATCATTAGCAATTTTGTCATATATTTTAGCATGAGACTGAATATCCTTATCGCTTTCGCCTGACGCTATCCCTTTTCAATCATTTCTTCCTTTCCTTCCATTATTCCGGTTTTCTTCCTTCCTATCTGTTCACAGGTATTGCCATAATTAATTCTTGTATGTCTGTTCGTTTGTCGTGTTTTTCTTTATAGATGTGATCAGGTTGGCCTCTCTCTCTCTCTGTGTGTGTGTGTCCGTATTCTCGTATTCTGCCAGACATGCCACTTAACCCAAGAGGGCAAGCGTCCTCATATGAGTCTGGTGTGAGCGAAGGTGAGCGTCCTCATATGAACCAAGGCCTAAAAAAAAAACTTTCAAAACATCCCATTGGCACTCAAAACAAAGCAATATGTGATTAAGTGATATAATTCCCCTCCATACCTCTTATCACTCCTCCACATGTGTCCAAACCCCCCTGCCACCCTTCCCCTCCTTATCCCCCCTCAATTATCTCCTATTTTTCCTCTTATTCCCCTTTTTATCGGGTAATTTTCGGCGTGAATTTCCCGCCAGCAGTCTCAGGGAAGACAATTAGAGAACCTAGCAACAGAGAGACTTCACTTGCAAGACGTCAGTATCAATCGGGAAGTGAGAGAGAGCATATAGGGCGCGCCGGCTATCCCCTCCTGATACGATCGGTCGGCAATAATACGTCTTTTTAACCCCCAAAATACTATTCCCACTTGTTTTATTACTGTTACATGTTAATACCTTCATATTAAATGTGAAATAGGCGCATATGAATAAGTAATAACGATATTTATGGTAAAATGACGATTTTCGTTGGGAATGAACCAAAATATCTTCGCCTGGCGGGAAGTTTCAAATACCATAGTTACACGCTTCCCGGGTTAAACATTCTCAGTTGCTCCCAATCTGCACCACGCTACAACACACAAATGATGGATTGGGTGGGGGACAACACAGGAAAGCGCTTTGATTCTTTATTCTCTAAAGTTTCGGTCTATGGACAACCCATCTTCAGAGAGACTTGAGTTATAGCCCGAAACGTTAGAGAATAAAGAATCAAAACTCTTTTCTGTGTTTTCCCCCACCCAATCCATCTACCATATCTCCTTTACAAAAAAAGTATGAATCATTCACATACACAAATGTTAGCAATGGACCACTTGCGAGTTTCGGCCTATAAGGAAGTTGGAGCTGTAAACATTGATATTTAAGGGGGGGGGGGTATGTTTTTTCTGGAACCCATTTTCCCTCATATTCAGCCCCAATAGTTATGGGATTTTAATTAAGACGTTTGCCCTATTAGTTTGGCGATTTACAGACCTTTCGCGGTTTCACCCCATTTCTGTGTCAATATTATAACCTTCCATGCCATTTATGAGTATATTTTCCTGGAGAGCGATAGTGAGCCCGTCATCTAGGAGGAACCGGCCTTCGGCTCGAATATTTTTCTACTGATAAATTAACATATTTAGCTCGAGGTCTTGGAGGTGTATTTTAAAGTTTGATGGAGGTCTAGCGAGAAAACTAAAAAAATAATATTTAATAAATAAATAAATATACAAACAAATAAACTTAACAGAATTAACAGCTAAAATACGATTGTAGTTCATACATCAACACATCAAAATATATTCAACACACTTTCAATCCAACAGAAACCTACAGTATAGTACGTTCATTCTAGGTTGGGCAGACAGCGTAACCTCTAGCCCCTGTAACTCAAAAAGGGCTAGAGCAAATGAGCTGTCAATTTATACACCTATTCCCTAGCCAAGTCTTCCTATATGGTAGACATATTAGATCGATTACTGTAGTCCTTTCTGAGTTATGAGAAGTTAGGAGGCTACGATTTCTGGCCAACCTAGAATGAACGGACTATAGTAGTGGATGTGTGTTCAATATCTATGTTTACGACTCCAACTTCCTAATAGGCTGATATTCGCAAGTGGTCAGTTATCTGATAAGAGTATACATGACTTTAATTTACTTGGCTCTTACACATATGGGAACATTAATGAGAGAGAGAGAGAGAGAGAGAGAGAGAGAGAGAGAGAGAGAGAGAGAGAGAGAGAGAGAGAGAGAGAATGGGGTGTAAACAGGAAATACCACCATGACACGACTTAATATTATTTTGTAGGTTTAACTTTTACTAATGGGTGAAAATAAACAAACTTGAAAAGTAAAGTCAAAGATGAAGAACTAAATTATATATCCTGACTATACGTACACTCAATAGGCGCGATCACAGACGAAGGTAAAGTCAAAGGTGAAGAGGTATACCCTAGACTTTTTTATTCTGACTATACGTACAATCAATAGGCACGCTCACAGATAAAAGTAAAGTCACATATGTGGAGGTATATCTTTAACTTAATATCCTGACTACACGTACAATCAATAGGCACGCTCACAGACGAAAGTAAAGTCAAAGATGCAGGTGTAGGTGACCATACGTACTGTACAATCAATAGGCACGTACACAGATGGAAGTAGTCTAACTAACTAAACTAGAAATAATAAAGCGCCCAATTAAAACCATGATAAGCGAAAACAATTGTTTGACTTACGTTCCATAACAAGTGAAAGTTAGGAAACAGTGTAGAGGTTAGACAGGGTGAAGGGGAGCGTATCTGTATGTGTGTAAGTGGTAATGTGAGCTGTAGGTAGGTGGTGTGTGTGTGTGTGTGTGTGTGCTTACACTAGTTGTACTTACACTAGCTGTATTTGCGGGAGTGAGCATGCTCGTTAATTCCCGCCTCCTAAGATATGTTTGTCATACCGTGCTTTGAAACTATGCACTGATGCACCGCAAACACTACTTCGGCTGGCAATTTGTTCCACCCACTAATCGAGTTGGTAGGAAATCTTTTACTTTTCAGATCAGATTTACTATTAGGCACTTTCAGTTTGTAGCTGTGACCTCTTGTTCTCTCACCTCCAACCCTCTCTATGAAGTTTTCTTGGTCGATTTTGTCAATACCTCTAACACATTTGTATATCTGAATTTGCTGTCCTCGTTTCCTTCTCTGTTCCAGTGTATGTAGATTCAATCTCTCGAGCCTCTCTTGGTATTCCAAATTTTCCAAACCTGGGATCATCCTCGTAGCTGCTCTCTGTACCCTCTCAATGTTGTGGATATGTTTCTTCATGTGAGGGGACCACACTACAGGTGCATATTCCATCCTGGGCCTTATTATTGCCGTTATTATTTGTTTCATGGTGTTTTCATTAAGATCATTGAAAGACATCCTGATATAATGCTAGTGATTCTCTCACTATCTTATTTACGTGGCTTTCCGGAGACATGTTATCCTTAAATTCTATCCCAAAGTCTTTTTCTTTTTCTGCTTTGGGAATCACTTTGTTTCCTAATTTATAATCTTTTCTAGGTCTGTACTTGCTTTTACCCATTTCTAGAGTCTTACATTTTCCTGCATTGAACTCCATATTCCATTTGATGCTCCATTAATGAATCTTTTGCAAATCTGATTGGAGTTCAAGGCAATCCTCCTGGGTTCTGATCGTTTTAAGCAGCTTAGCATCGTCCGCAAACATGCTCATGTAGCTTTTTAGTCCCTCAGGTAAGTAATTTACAAATATTAAAAACATGATTGGGGCTAGGACAGATCCTTGTGGTACTCCACTCGTAATTTGAGTCGTTTGACGATTTCCCCCTTACTGTTGTTCTCATCTGTATTTCGCTAAGGTAGCTCTCCATCCATTTCAGCAGTTTGTCTCCTACTTTTCCCTCATGTTTTAATTTCCACAGCAATCTCTTGTGTGGAACTTTGTCAAATGCCTTTTTAAAGTCTAGGTAGGCACAGTCTACCCATCCTTCCCTCTTGTCCACTGTGTCTATTACTCTAGAGTAAAAACTCAACAAGTTGCTTACACATGATCTGCCTCCTCTGAATCCAAATTGTCGGTCAGTAATTAATCTTTTGGATTCCAGGTAGTTCACCCATTTGTCCCTTATTAATCCTTCCAGAATCTTCATGAGGATGCTCAATAGTGATACAGGTCTATAAGTCAGTGGTTTATCTCTGCTTCCTCCCTTAACCCTTGTCTAGTGGGAGGGGGGGGGGGGGCTATTTTGGGCATATTCAGGCCCTCCTGAATGATCAATCAAGTATCTGCATGAAAAGAAATTTATTCAGCAAAAAACTATGCGCTAAAAGCTTCAAAATGAGACCAGAACGAGCTACGTAGCACTCGTCGTTCTCACGCAGTGGTACCACTAACATGGGAGTTTAGCGTATAGCGGCATATTTTTTCCTGCTACGCTCACTACTGACAACACTGCCGGCCTCTCGAGAACAGAGGGAGCGTGAGTCAGTGGGCGGCGGTAAGCCCTGGGTGTCGGGCGTGTGGCCTGCTGCACTCCCGACCATTTGCACTCGATTTTAACCCTTTAAAAGCCTTAATAATGCTCCTAACTTGCTGCAAATTGGAGCCCGACTTAAGGCGGGCCCCGCCAGTAAAGGGTTAAATATAGGAATAATGTTTGCTCTTTCCCATTCTGTAGGTACTATCCCCGTGTCCAATGATTTGGTCATTATATCATATATTGGTATGTGTGTGTGTGTGTGTGTGTGTGTGTGTGTGTGTGTGTGAGAGAGAGGGGGGATAGGAAACAGTGTAGAGGTTAGACAGGCTTAAGGGGAGCGTATCATGTATGTGTGGAAGTGGTAATGTGAGCTGTAGGTGTGTGTGTGTGTGTGTGTGTGTGTGTGTGAGAGAGGAGGAGAGGATAGGAAACAGTGTGGAGGTTAGAAAAGGGTTAAGCCACTTTCACACATTCACTATGTTGGTCCCGATGTAGCCCGAGGTACACAAATTGGTACAGTACATCGGCAGAGACAGTGACAGGATATACGCGTTTGACGACGAAGCCTCGACGGTGACACGTCGTAGCCACGCCAGGCCAGATGGTACCACGGTTGCAACACGACGGCGCGAGATCAATGCTGTAACGGTCAAAATTCCCGTCAAAACCGTACCCCAACGTGGCACGTGGGGAACACGACGAGGGGCGATGGACTTATGATGGTGACACATGGCCGACCCGACGAGGACGACGCCACAACGTCAGGCAGCCTGACAGATATCATCAATACATATGGTATTACGTTCAACGGTCAAGTTTAAGGTAAGATAAGGTCGAATTATTTCTTTGTAAGGTATAGGCGTATGAATTTTTTTATATAAAATCAAGTTTTTGTCGTAGAGAGCTGGTTCTTCGTAAATAACAATCTGTATTCATTGCCGCTATACGAAATTAATATCTAAAAACTGTATCGAACGTTAAATTATATGAAAATAGACCATGAAATGAAGCGAAAATATTTACCAGTGGGTGACAGCGGCGACGGACAAAAAATATTCAGGAAAAATAAGTTTTGATCGTACATAGGCCATATATGTACCATTAGAAAGCTAATGAAAAATCCAATATATCACTTGCTTACAGAATATTCATTGTCCCATATTTTATCGGTGAAAATGGGGAGGGAAAGTATGGGCGGACTGAACCTTCACCTACGATGAAATTCCACATATTATTATTTTAATTTATTTTGTTGTTGAAATCTTTATATAATAACCTTTCCTCTTGCCGTTCATAATTTTTTTTAAATAACGACAAACAATTATTATGGGTGAAAACCAACTGAGATGGGGAGGGAAAGTACGGGCGGACTGAACAGTAACCTTCACCTACGGTGAAATTCCACATATTATTATTTGTATTTATTGTTTTGTTGAAATCTTATATACTAACCTTTCCTCTTGCCGTTCATAAAAAATGTAATTAAAAAAAACAATTATTATGGGTGAAAACCAATTGAGAGCGAATATTTTGGTGCGGCTGGGATTCTATAAAAACAAAAAACTATCGTTATAGATTTATTTCTATAAAATCCAATATTGATGATAGCATATTCTAAACACCGCCATCATGTTCAGCGGAAAATGTGTTTGTGATTTAGTATGGAAATAAAAATAACGATAAAAAAACGATATACCGGTACATCTCATATAGTACCGTATATAATATAACAGTGCGTTTAATCTCCACAGGTAGGCTACACTTCGTGATGAATCATATGTTCTCTAATTGTGGAAGGTAAAATGTATTGATATAAACCTATCTTGTGCAAAAGGATCGATATAAACATAGCTTGTGTAAGGATGGAATCGTCGAAAACACAGGAACAATCTCCTCTATCTAAACCAATCCACCCACACAAACACTACCTTGTGTTAAATTAATCAATAACACTTAGTATTTCCTTTGGCTTTAACTATTACAAACACTACTGTATTAGGTAAAATTAAATTCAATTCCATAGAGCATAATTATAATAACATTTATTGCATACCGTGTATCAGTGGCGGTCGATATAGCCACACAAGAACAATAACACACACACGTGTTTCGGTAATCATACCGGTACACTGATTTTTCATTTGAACTTATTAACTCGTTTGATATAAGTTGATTATGGAATATTATATACGGTATATACGGTATAGGCCTATACCATATCAGGTCTTTATTTATTCATCATGTGCGTATTTATAGTGTTGTCAGAATACTCCACTAATCCGAAGCACTGTCGGTCCGCTGCCATTCGGATTACATGACTTTTACTGTAATATATTATAACTATTTATACCCCGACGCCGCCACGTCGATGCCGATGAAACCTGATGCAGACACGCCAGACCCACGTCATCGACACGTTGTACCCGACGTTACCCTATGGTACCACGCCAAAAGTCCATCTTGCGAAATTTTTGAACAAATCCAAACCTTTGGTGGCCAAGCCCGATTTGCCACGTCCCGCACCGCGGGTAACACTAACACGACGCTCCCCGACGACCCCGACACACGTTGGGGATTGCACCACGTTGTGTCCCGATATTCAAATCGGGGTACATCGGGAACAACATCGTGAATGTGTGAAAGTGGCTTTAAGGGGAGCGTATCATGTATGTGTGTAAGTGGTAATGTGAGCTGTAGGTGTGTGTGTGTGTGAGAGGGGAGAAAAAATACGGGAGCAAAATGAAAATTATGAGGTGGACGAAGAGGAACAACGAAATGCAAGACAGGAAATTACAAAGAGCAGAGAAGAGAGACAGAAACATAGCCTAGAACAAATTAAGACCAGATGTAGGGAAGAACTGAAAATGAGAGTTGAGATGGCACAAGACACGGGGGCTTCAAATTGGCTCACATCATTACCAATAAAGGAGAAAGGCTTCAGCTTAAATAAACAAGAATTCAATGATGCCGTAGCCTTGAGGTATGGGTGGCCAGTTTCGAACCTGCCGCTGAAATAAACAACCCAGACCACTGCATGACCTGTAAGAAAGGAGGATTCATCTGTATCCGGCATGATGAAGTACGAGACATCACTGCACAAATGCTGGACGAGGTGTACCATGATGTCAGAATCGAACCGGAACTTCTGCCTATGGACGGACAGCGCTTGGCCCACAATACTACAAATACTTCAAATGAAGCAAGAGTGGACGTAAGTGCTCGAGGTTTTTGGACGAGGGGACAACGGGCTTTTTTCGACATCAGAATCTTCAACCCAAGAGCACAAACATATCGTGAGCGAGGACACAAGGCGGCATACTTGAGAAACGAAAGTGAGAAAAAACGAGCTTATGAAGAAAGAATTTTGAACAGGGATCAAGGAAGCTTTACTCCTCTGGTCTTCTCATCGTCGGGAGGTATGGGACCTTCTGCATGTGTCTTCTATGCCAGATTAGCTGAACAAATATCGGAGAAAAAGCGCCAGCATAGAAGCCAAGTCATAACTTGGATGAGATGCCGGCTCTCTTTCTCTCTTCTCAGGTCTGCACTCCTATGTATCAGGGGTACAAGGTCCTCCCCGCTACAGAGGACAAGAGTGAGAGACTTGGACATTGAAATGGTCGTGGCGGAGGGACGAATTGGGGAACAACTAGGTTGATTGTAGGGAGGTACTGGTACAATAAGATAAACTACAATGAAACTAGAATAAGATAGATTGTACACCACTTTGTAACTGTCACCTTAATAAGTGTGAGAGGGGGGATAGGAAACAGTGTAGAGGTTAGACAGGGTTAAGGGGAGCGTATCATGTATGTGTGTAAGTGGTAATGTGAGCTGTAGGTGTGTGTGTGTGTGTGTGTGGGAGAGAGTAGGAGAGGATAGGAAACAGTGTAGAGGTTAGACAGGGTTAAGGGGAGCGTATTGAACTGTTGGTGTGTGTGTGTGTGTGTGTGAGAGTGAGAAAGAGAGAGAGAGAGAGAGGAGGAGAAGATAGGAAACAGTGTGGAGGTTAGAAAAGGGTTAAGGGGAGCGTACTTACTCTAGTTGTATTGCGGGAGTGAGCATGCTCGTTATTTCCCGCCTCCTATATGTGTAGGTGTTATATGTATCGTTGGAATGGCTGTGGATGTGTGTGTAGTCTGTATTTTTAGCCAATTGGCGACATCGGAAACGAAGGCTTAGGGTGGATCTGTATGGTACCATTCTCACTATAGACGTTACCGTCTCGCCCGAAGGCTTAGGTAGCCATCAGCTTAGGTGAACCATATGATACCCATCTCGCCTTGTACCATTTTTGCCAACCCCAGATGGGACGTCACAACGTCGTCCACTTATTCCAGGTACCTATTTACAGCTAGGTGAACTGAGGCTAACACATGAAAGGAGACAAGCCCAATTTGTCTCCGCCCGGCCGGGGATTGAACCCCCGACCCCTCATGTGTGAGACGAGAGCTCTACCTACTAGGGTACGTGCTGTGTGTGTGTGTGTGAGAGAGAGAGGAGGAGAGGATAGGACACAGTGTGGAGGTTAGAAAAGGGTTAAGGGGAGCGTATCATGTATGTGTGTAAGTGGTAATGTGAGCTGTAGGTGTGTGTGTGTGTGTGTGTGTGTGAGAGAGAGGAGGAGAGGATAGGACACAGTGTGGAGGTTAGAAAAGGGTTAAGGGGAGCGTATCATGTATGTGTGTAATGCTGGGGTCACACATTCACGTATATGCTCCCGTATGCTCCCGTACGAAGGTTTATTGGTAGTTGGCAACCGAATACGTAAAACGTAAGGGCTTAGTACGCAAAACGTAAATGAAATTGTGTCTAGTCGTGGGGGTTGGTACGCATGGCGGGAGTAGCCACGCTGGTCTGGGAGGTGGTGGGTGCGGCCAAGGCCGCCCGGTATGTTTTGGATTTCGAATCAGATACGTGGCTCGCGCTCACGTATGTCAAAAGTCGGGAAAGCATACGTTTTACCTGGCTAGCTGCTACGTCTTACGGGAGCAGCCCCGTAAAACGTAGCAGCTAGCCCGGTAAAATGTAAGTTTCTCCCGCCAATCGTACAATGTTCACGTAAAACAGGAAAGTGAAAGTAAGTCCGGGCGCATCTGGCAGAACCGCCGCACTGCGGGTTGACGGGAAGACGCGGCACCGTTGTACGGTGGGGTCACAGGGGACCAGCGGGGGACACTCCAGTCACACCTCTCACCACACCGGAGCAGCAACCAACAAGCCAACCCTGCCACCCTCTGCACCCTGCCGAAAACAAATCGTAGCAGCGAAACGACTGCACCTATGGCTTTCATATTTTTACCACTTGTACCTTACCCTTTAGGCTACCCACCACAAAAATCCCAAATCCCTCCTCCCACTCACTCGCTGACTGTCGGTCCCGTCAGAAGGAAAAAAAAGGAAAATCTGTGGCGGCGAAACGACTGCACCAATCGGGTCCATATTTGTGTGACAAGTCCCTTACCCTCTGCCTTCCCCCCACCACACCCCCAACCACCTCCAACCACCCACTTCCAGCGTATCCGTACAAAGATAAGGAAAAAAAGGAAAATCTGTGGCGGCGAAACTACCTCACCAATCGGTTCCATATTTGTGTGACAAGTCCCTTACCCTTCTGCCTTCCCCCCACCACACCCCCCACCACCCACTTCCAGCGTATCCGTACGAAGATAAGGAAAAAAAGGAAAATCTGTGGCGGCGAAACTACCTCACCAATCGGTTCCATATTTGTGTGACAAGTCCCTTACCCTTCTGCCTTCCCCCCACCACACCCCCAACCGCCTCCCACCACCCACTTCCAGCGTATCCGTACGAAGATAAGGAAAAAAAGGAAAATCCGTGGTGGCGAAACTACCTCACCAATCGGCTTCATATGTGTAACACAAGTCAATTACCCTTCTACCTTCCCCCAACCAACCCGAAAACCACCCTCCCACCCATACATTCCGGTACCATAAAAGTCTCTCTAGTCTATAGTGTCTTTTCAGCTACTTTCGGGACCATCGGGGACCTGATTTCTGGCGAAAATGGACAAGGGGAGTGTTTTTTTTTACCATTATCCTTCCTTTCTCTCCCAACTTGATAGATTTAGCCAAAACAAAACAAAAACTCTGGCACTGGCAGAAGCACACCATCAAAATTGGCTGGCACTCAGCGGGTTAAAGGTTACAAGGATGAATGGTCTTTCCTCTATAAAGGGAGTTCACAAAATTGAACTCCTCCAGGATGAATTCCGCGATGTTGTTCATGGTGCCGATGAAGGACTGGGAATGGGAATGGTGTGGCCATTCCTGCCCTTTTGTAGTTCCCAGATTCCAAACCAGACCTACGTGGTTGACAAAGACTGTCTTTGTCTGTGTTTGGACAGACGGGGTGTGCCTACGATTGTCCGGACACGTCCACGTAATGCCTACAAACTCACAAGACGTACGGCCTCACCTACGTAGGTCTTGTGGGGGCGTGGCCATGGGCGTGGCCTGTGTTCCCGCAAATCGAGCAGCCCAGGCGGACTAACGGGGACATGCTTACGCAAGTCGCAAGCATGTACGTAGCTCCATACGACTACATTACGTCTGACGTAACACTGGCCCCGTTAAGGTACGTATGTCAGGAAGTGCAATAGACGTAGTCTATACGGGCGTACACGGCTGGACTACGCCCGTCATAACACAAATTTGGCGATCACGCCTGACGGGAGCATACGGGAGCGATATACGTGAATGTGTGACCCCAGCATAAGTGGTAATGTGAGCTGTAGGTGTGTGTGTGTGTGTGTGTGAGAGAGAGGAGAGGATAGGAAACAGTGTGGAGGTTAGACAGGCTTAAGGTGAGCGTATCATGTATGTGTGTAAGTGGTAATGTGAGCTGTAGGTGTGTGTGTGTGCGTGCGTGCGAGAGAAAGAGAGAGAGAGATAAAGTGAGAGAGAGAGAGCGTTACCAAATTCCGTCTCTATTCAACAGCTCTCAGTAATGGTTATATCTCTATTTCTAACTTTAATGTGGTCTAACCCCTTCCAGACACTCTTCCGAAGCTGAATAAAACAATTGGGTGATAACACAGAATGCAATGAAATCCTTAACTCCTTGAGGATCATGACGCGTTTTGAGTTTTTTTCTGACTATCATTAAACGATTTTTAACAGCTTAGGAAGGATGTATGGGAAATAAAAGGAAGGATGTATGTCAAGTAAAAGCATACAGACTGTCTCAATAAACCCTCTGACTTCCATATACCCTTCCGAATCTAAATATAATCGTCTAATGATAGCCAAAATAAATTGCCTAAATGCGTCATAGCCCTCCAGTCACATAACTACATTCTGATAAAGCATTCCAGCTACCCCCAAGATCATTTTATACAGCTTAAAGGGGATTTTTTTTTTCTGAACCCCCTTCGCCCTCATGTTTATCCCCATTAGTTACAAGAATTTAAGACGTTCACCTCATTGGTATGGCGATTTTAAGACCTTTCGCCCAATATCTGTGTCAATATTAAGACCTTTCGTGCCATTTAGGTGACGATTTTTGTCCTGGCGAGCGATGTAATAATAATAAAAAATAATAAAATTAAATCAAAACAGCTTACGTGATGTTATGAAGTGCTGAACGTATATTTGTAGCAGGCATTAAGGGGAGATTTCCACTTGAGGGATTTTGTTCGTGACCCCTTTCTCCCTCATGTTTAGCCCCATTGCTTTTAATATTATAAAACGTTTGCCCCATTAGTTTAGCGATTTTAAGAAGTTTCACCCCATATTAAGACCTTTCGTGCAATTCAGGTGTCGATTTTATCCTGGCGAGCGATAGCGAGCCTGTAATTTAAGAGGAACCGGCCTTCGGCCGGGACATTTTTCTACCGAAAAATGTACAAATTTATCTTGAAAGGGACTCTAAGGGGGTGTAATTTTAAGCTTGATGGAGGTCTAGGGAACAAACTTATATGTGTACCTCCCCTTAACACGACCATAACTATCTATGTAGGTCATCTGACTTCCTGTTAAATTATTCGTATAATAATTATCATACACGTACTCATTCACCACCACTCTTCCCTCCCCCTCTCTCTCTCTCTCTCTCATCCTCTTATGTGCTATCCTTCTCTTCCACTATCTTCTATGTGAGGTTCTGCAAACTCCATTAGACATTAGTCCTGACCACCTCGTAAGGTTCGGAAGGTTTGTGTGGTCAGTGTATCTATGTAAATCCATCCTCTCTCTCTCTCTCTCTCTCTCTCTCTCTCTCTCTCTCTCTCTCTGCGTAAAACATTGGAAAACGAGGGGCAACCAAGAAACTACTGCTAAAAAATCCTTATTTTAGTTACTAATTAATTTCACAACAGACAACAAATTCAATGCACTTCAAGACTTACATTGCTTGATAGTCATGTTTTGTAGTTACTAAAAGAAAACAAAAGGTAAACCTGAAAATACATGGTTTGAAATTCGTGCATGCAGTTACCAAAAAGAAAAATATTTGGACAAAAATATTCCTTCTTCACAGTCGACAGAATACTTCAAAGCCACCCAGTTACCCGGAACATGCATTGTTTACATGTATACTTCAAAGCAACCCAGTTACCCGGAACATGCATTGTTTACATGTATACTTCAAAGCCACCCAGTTACCCGGAACATGCATTGTTTACATGTATACTTCAAAGCAACCCAGTTACCCGGAACATGCATTGTTTACATGTATACTTCAAAGCAACCCAGTTACCCGGAACATGCATTGTTTACATGTATACTTCAAAGCAACCCAGTTACCCGGAACATGCATTGTTTACATGTATTTTAGTTGTTGACAAAATAATAAATACAAACACATTTGGTCCTTATAATCAGAGTAGACAAAAATAATCCCAAACCCTTAAGGGGAGAGGGGTTATTTTGGGGGGTCTATACAGTATATTCATATATTCATTTTGTCTAGTTTCCTCCCTAAACCTCCATCAAACTTATAAAAAAACAAAAAAGTATCCCTACGAGATAAATTTGTACATTTCTCGGTAGAAAAATGTCACGGCAGAAGGCCGGTTCCTCCACAATAACAGGCTCGCTAAAGTTCGCCAAGAAAAAATCGACACATGAAGGGAACGAAAGGTCTTAATATTGACAAAAACTTGGGGCGAAGGGTCTTAAAATCGACAAACTAATGGGGCAAACGTTTGAAATCGACAAACTAATGGGGATTAGCATGAGGAGGAAAGATGACCAGAAAAATGGCTAATCTCCCCTAAATTTGTGCGTCAGGAAGAAGAAGAGAAATATGGAGAAAACCGCACCGACCTTTCCATCCATTTAATTATTCAGACCCAGCCAGACGCCAGCTTCAAACGTGGTGGGAAATTCCGTGGAGTTATACGGTACATATTACACGATACACACACAGGAAAACAACCAACATAAAAGCTGTAGGATGAGGGTTGGTCCTATCCAGTGTGAGGTTTGGCATCCTCTACCCTACCTTAGCCGTTACTGTCTGTCTCTTTCCTTGTAGGTGCTGGCGAGAACGCCCGATTGGGTGGCACTGCAAGGGGGACTGCGGACGGTGGGGGCATTGGCCCGGGGGTGCAGGCCCGTGGGATGGTGATCCCTTCCCCCGCTGCCCTCTCAGAGACAGAACTCATCTCACCCTCACCCGAGCATCTGGCGCGGCTTTGGTCTACCGGACTTAGGACTGTTCGGCCAGACAGTCTGGGAACTACAACAACAACAACAATGGCAGAGAATTCTGCATGAAGGGGGGGTCACCTACCTTTTTTCTCTTTCTCTCCTTTCCTCCCCTTCTCTGGCTTGTATCCATTCGGCCCCATTCAGCCAACTGTTTTAAGATGTTTATCCCCATCCAGGTGTCGATATCTTCCTGGCGAGCGATAGCGAGCCAGCATTGTATGGAGAAATCCGGCATCGCCGGAGAAATTTTTCTATCGAAAAATTTACAAATTTAGCTTGCTCTCAAAACAAATATATATATATATATATATATACAGTATATATATTTTTTTTTTTTTTTTTTTTTCTTTTAAGAGACAATGAACGGAGGAAGGAAAAACACAGATAAAACAAAAAGGTCCATGTGCCTAAAGGCATCCTCCATTCATAAAATGTTTGTAACAACTGGATTTAAACTTTTGTAGATTGTAAGTTTGTGGAAAGCAACTCGAGGGAAGTGAATTCCAAAGAGTAGTTCTAGGGATAAATGAATTTTGATAAGCAGAAGTTCTGCATTGTGGAGGAGAAAGTGTAAATTCATGGGAGCTCTCAGCTGCCCTAGTTCTACGGGGGAAGATGTGGAGAGGCGGCACAATTGAAGCAAGTTCCTCGGAACAATTGCTGTGAAAATATCTGTAGAATAATGCAAGGGATGCAACGTTTCTTCGTATGGATAATGTAGGAAGGTCCTGTGTGATTGCAGTGTTATTGATTAATTTAATAACTTTATTTTGAATGTTGTCCAACTGCCTCAATGCAACCACTCTACTTCCACTCCACAGAGGTGAACAGTAATCCATCTGAGAACGCACATGACTTTTATATTATATTACGGCCAACTGCTCGTCAGTGAAGAATTCTCGAACTCTGTACAGGAGTCCCAGTTTTTTAGAGGCATTCTTAGCAATGCTTCTAACATAATGTGTCCAGCTCAAGTTAGTAGTTAACCCTTAACTGGCGGCGCGCATCATATGTCGAGTGAAAGAAATTTGGACTATGTGGCGGCTCACAACATAAGTCGTGTGGCAATTTCAGCACGTAATGTTGCTGAGAGAGAGAGACAAGTGGTGGCAGGAGAGTAGCGAGCGTATGACTGCTCCAGACCACCGCGGTGGACCAACTGACATGAATCCCACCCTCCTCCACCCTCTCACACTCGCTACATAGTGAATTGTATGGGGAAAGTACCGAATTACATGATTTTTGCACTCATGTTGTGCGGTTGTTGCAAGAAAACTAGCGGTCATACAAGGATCATTGTGGTGTCATTGGAAAGCTCTGTTTATGCCCTTTCAGGGATAGATACTTGTTTTATGCTCTGGGTCTTATTTAGGCATGAAAATGATCACGTAAACAGCCCTATTTTGGGTAAAAACACCCCGCTGGTGGCTACATATTATTTACCGCCTAGGCCGCTCTTTAGGTGTTAATGTTACACCGAGAATGTCAATACTAGGGGAAGTGGGAATATTTACATAATTAAAAAATATAGGGGAGTCGGTGAGATTCTGTCGGTTAGAAAATTGAATGTACTTGGTTTTCTGTGCATTAAAGGAAACTAGATTCTTTTGTCCCCATTCATTAATTCTAGAAAGGTCCTGGTTCAGAGAAATTGCAGTGTTTATTTTTGAATTTATAAGATCGGGTTAGGTGAAAGAATTGGTAAATGTGAAGGAACTGTGGAGTGTTGAGTCATCTGCGTAGGAATGTATTGGATTATGAGTGGTAGATATGAGATCATTGATATGAATGAGGAACAGAGTTGGGGCCAAAACTGATCCCTGGGGAACACCAGCATTTATTGAGTGAAATTGAGAATAAAGGCCATCTACCATTACACGTATTTTTCTGTTATGAAGATAAGAAGAAATTAGTGGAACTAATTAGTGGCTCGCTACCGCTCACCAGGAAAATATTGACACCTGGATGGAGGTAAACGTCTTAAAACAGTAGGCTGAATGGGGCCGAATGGATACAAGCCAAAGAGAGTGGGAAAGAAAGAAAACAAAAACGAGGTGGGCCCCCTTAAGATAATACAAACAAATATACCGCTAGAAAAAGCAGATCAATATTCACACAAAGGGATACATTACAGAAAAAGCGAATTAAAAAACACCTTTTCGAATTCTGATACAAGACAATGTAATACAGAAACCTACACAAAGGGAAACATTATGGAAAATAGCGGATGAAAAAACCCTTTCAAATTATGTTTGTTACAAGACAATGTGTGTGAATTTGTATGTTGTGTTAGTGTGATCATTTTTTTCTGCTGTGTTGTCCCTATTCTGGCTGTCTGGAGTCCCCCCTCCCCAAAAAAAAAGGAAAAGTTAGGATTGGGCCTGAGTATATACTGTAGAACAGAATAGAACAAGACAATGTTATTCAGATATCACCGTTAGAGAAAGCCGCCACACCTTATGATCTTATAATAGCTAACCTACAACCTCTCCATCCCTTAGCTGATCTTATAGCTAGCCTCCCCCCTACCTTAGTTGATCTTATAGCTAACCTAAAACCCCTGCCATCTTAGCTGATCATATAGCTAACTTAGACCCCCCCCCCCTTTCATCTAAGCTGAGCATATAGCTAACCTACAAGCCCCCCAACTAAGCTGATCTTATAGTTAACCTAGACGATCCCTCCCCCCGCCTTACCCGATCTTACAGCTTACCCTATTATGGAAACGTCTGGCAAGAAAACGTTTCACCTGAATAGCTACTCGAGTGTAATGTAAACAAACTGTGACGTCAAGAGAGAGAGTAATAATAATAATAATAATAATATTTATTTCCACAGCCAGTGGTTATTCAGCTTACATAATGTGTACAAACAAGGCAAAATATATACAATACATAGTAAAGCATTATTAACATAAGAACATTACCATAAAGTTTGGATAATACATTATTAGTTAATATAGATTGGCCCATGTGGGTCCTATTTATTTGTATAGCCCTTCATCGACTTTCTTTAAGAGTCCTGGAATTATAGCCTCATCCGGATTTAAAGATAATCCGAGGCAGCTGTACCTTATGAGTGAGAGATGGGGATGGGGGTGGGGAGGCGATTAAGAGGGGGAGAAGGGTTCGGGGAGAAATAATAGTAGTGACAGTAGGAATAATATTAATAATAATAATAATAATAATAGAAAATAATAATAAAATTAATAATCATAATAATAATTATAATAAAAATACATAGCAGTGATAATAATACTAATCATGTCAGAGAGAGAGAGAGAGATGTCGCGTATGTACACTCGGATGCCATAGTCCCACTCATATATATATATTCGTGGACTTCACCTATTTCTAATTATGAAAGTATATCTCTGGAACCAAATTTATTAATATAATTGTCTATACATAACTACAGTACATACACTGTCATACAGTATATTATTAGTTGAAAAGCAAGTCCTATCCAAAAATCAAGCGGCTCGCTTGGTGTAGTGACTAGCGTCTCGGACTTCCACCCAGAAGGCCCGGGTTCGCGCCCACGCTCGGCGCATTAAAGATTTTTCACAAGCACTGAGTCGTTACCATCCCTCATGAGCAAAGGGATGGGATAGTAGTACAGGACCCCAATGGAAATACGCCTAATCGGCCTTATTGAGCTATCCTTAGCTAGCTTAGCATGCGCTAGCTTTAAGAACTATTATTTATTATTATTACTATAATTGCATAAAGAAATACAGAGGGTCCACCATTTATTACCAGTGGGCTAGAGACTATGGTATCCGAGTGTACCATAAATAAATGCTTTCGTCAATCTTTTCTCTTGAAGATAACGTAAATTCTGTTTTCGTTTGGCTAACACTTTACGATCGTATTTAGCTCCTAAATGGTGGTAGTGGTGGAAAGAATATGAACTAATAAAGTGATGATGGTGGTAGTGGTGTATAAATGTGGTGATGGTGATGATGGTGGTAGTGCCCTGTAAAAAAAGTAGATGATGGTGGTGATAAATAGGTGATTGGTGGGTGGGGTGGAGGTGGAAGGAATATGAACTAATAAAGATAAATGTGTCACCAGCAGAGAAAGAATGGTGATAGCGGTTGCTGCCCTACTGGTGGTGGTGGTGGTGGTGGTGGAACGGTTATGCAGGGATGAATATGAACCTTGTGAAATATGCTGGTGATGGTGATGGGGGTTGTGGTGGTGGTGATGATGGTGGTAGTGGTGTATACATGATGGTAGTGGTATACAAATGGTTATGGTGGTAGTGGTGTATAAATGATGATGGTGGTAGTTATTAAATGATGGAGGTAATGATAGTGAAGTTATAGTACATACATATATAATTTTAACAAAGGGGACATGACAAATGTACTAAAGCTCAGTGATGGCGAAAGAACTCGTACCAATGGTTTCCAAATTAGATAAATTTCGTTTCAGAAAAGATATAGGCAAATATTGGTTTGGTAACAGAGTTGTAGAGGGGTGGAATGGACTACCAAGTGCTATAGTGGGATTAAAAACGATAGGGAGCTTTAAGATAAAATTGGATAAGCATATGGACGAGAAGGGTTGGGTGTGAAGGGGGATCAGCAGGGTTGGGCCAATCAGCGCTCTGCAGACCCCGTAATCCTGCGTTAAATCTCTAACCGTTTTGGTAAGATGATCCTCAGGGTATTAGAGTGTCCAGCCTATAATTGGGCTTTGTAATTGGGGTTGTGTGGGACAGGGATCTGCCTTGCTTAGGCCAATCGGCTTTCTGCAGACTCTCATTTTCTTATTTTTTTTTTTTTTTTTTTTTCTATGTGATTGAGGGAGGCAAAAGGCATAACTGCCTATAGCGAGTGCCCCCCCCCCCCCCCATAGTTGAAAGAGTGACAGGGCCAAAATCAAGGGACGTTCGAGCCAAAATGCCTGGACACACGGAGTTTGAAGCAATTTAAGTCATAGGAAGAGGGAAAGACTGATTCTGGGAGAGAGTTCCAGAGCTCAGCTGTTGAGTAGAAGAAAGTTTGAGAGTAACGTTTCACTCTTGGGTTGGAGAGTTGCACAGAGTAGGGGTGGGATTGAGTTGCAAGACGGGTACCACGTGCCCTACGTAAAGGAGGTGGTATGCACTGGGATAGCTCTGAGGAACACTGATTATTATAGTAGCGATAGAATAGCGAGAGAGATGCAACATTGCGGCGGAGAGAGAGAGATTGCAGAGAGTTGGTGAGTGGACAGGAGTTAATGATACGAAAGGCCTTCCTTTCAACTTTGTCTAGGAGAGCGGTGTGAGAGGAACCTCCCCACACATGTGAACAATACTCAATACAAGGGCGCACTATGCCCCTGTACAGAGCAAGAAGCTGTGCAGGGGAAAAGAACCCCCTAAGGCGGTTGAGCACACCCAGCTTCTGGGAGGCTGCCTTAGCAAGACTGGTAATATGGTCCTTCCAAATGAGAGCAGAAGAAAAAGAGACACCAAGAATATTGAGAGAAGATGAAGGGTTGATTTTTGTATTGTTGAAGAATAAGGGATAGTCCGCTGGGAGATCCTGACGGGTAGATAGATGGAGAAATTGGGTTTTGGAAGCATTAAAGTTAACAAGGTTTTCTCTGCCCCAATTGGAAATAGTATTTAGATCAGAATTTAAGAGTTCTATGGCTTCATTACGTTTGTCGTTGAGGGATTGCTGGCTGGGGCGTTCTGAAAAACTAATGGAGTAGTGTAAGGTTGAGTCGTCTGCGTATGAATGGATGGGAATTAAGGTACAGTTAAGGAGATCATTTATAAAAATTAGAAAGAGAATAGGAGATAGGACAGAGCCCTGAGGAACACCGGAGTTTATAGGGTGAGGAAGTGAACAATGGCTGTCCACAACCGCGGCTATGGAACGGCCGGAAAGGAAATTGGAGACAAAGGCACAGATGGAGGGATAGAAACCGAAGGAGGGTAGTTTAGAAATTAAAGATTTATGCCAGACTCTATCGAAGGCTTTCGATATGTCTAGTGCAATAGAAAAAGTCTCACCGAAGTCCCGAAAGGAGGATGACCAAGAGTTAGTAAGATATGAAAGAAGATCACCAGTAGAGCGACCCTTAAGGAAGCCATACTGGCGATCTGAGAGCAGATTATGAGAAGAGAAATGCTTAAGAAATTTGGAAGCAAGAATAGTTTCAAAAACTTTAGAAAGACAAGAGATAAGAGCAATTGGACGATAGTTGGAGGGTTGAGAGCGGTCACCCTTCTTTGGGACAGGTTGAATGTGAGCAAACTTCCAGCATGAAGGGAAGACGTTAGAGGATAGACAGAGACGAAAGAGTTTGCCTAGGCAGGGAGTCAGCACGGAAGCACAGTTTTTGAGAACAACAGGAGGAAACACCGTCCGGACCGTACGCCTTATTAGTGTTAAGCCCAGAGAGGGTAGAAAGTACATCTTTAGAAGAGATTAGGATATTAGGCATAAGTAAGAGAGAGGAGGGCGGAGAGGGAGGAATAGCACCGGAATCATCCAAGGTGGAGTTTCTAGCAAAAGTTTGAGCGAAGAGTTTAGCTTTGTCAGAGGAAGAAGTGATGGTTGTGCCATCAGAGTGGGAAAGGGGAGGGAAAGACGAGGAAGAAAAATTGTTGGAGAGGTTTTTGGCTAGATGCCAGAAATCTTGGGAAGAGCTAGAGTTGGATAGTTCAGTGCATTTATTATTGATGAAAGAGTGTTTGGCAAGTCGAAGAACAGATTTGGCTTGATTCCGGGCAGAAACATATGAAGAATGAGAGTCTTGAGTTTTAAGGCGTCAGTACCGTTTGAATGCTTCCTCCTTATTGCGGACAGCAGTAGAACAGGCGTGAGTAAACCAAGATTTTTTAGCATTAGTCTGAGAGAAAGAGAATGGAATGTATGCTTCCATGCCCGATAGGATTACCTCGGTAATGCGTTCAGCACTCTCCGAGGGTCCCCGGCCATGGAAGCAGAAATCATTCCATGGGAAATCAAAGAAGTACTGCCGAAGAGCCTCCCAGTCGGCAGCGCCAAAGTGCCACAAGCGCCGCCGGCTAGGAGGATCGGGTGGCTGTACTGGAGAGATAGGACAGGTGACAGAGATAAGTTTATGGTCGGAGGAGCCCAAAGGAGAGAAAAGATCGACAGTATAAGAAGAAGGGTTAGAAGTTAGAAACAGGTTCTTATGTTCTTAATTTTCAGGAAAATAAGGAGTGAGCATTCCACACGAATTGCAGTTTTAGTCATGTCCAAATAGGTTGCCTTTTTTTTTAAGATTTAATATTTGAGATCGTACGACAATATCCCACCTATTTCTAGGTCACCGTTCAGTGCAACTCTCACCACGTTCACAAACTTCCATCTCTTCACCCAAATTAGATCATTGAATCTCTCCACATGCCCAAACATACATACTAAAGGTAGCGCCAATGAATTTGACAATATTCTTGACCCCTTAACTTCTCATAACTAAAAAGGGCCTAGAGCAAACTGGCTGTAAATACCCAAACCTATTTCCTGGTGGGCTCTTCCCAAATGATAGAAATGTCAGCTCGATTGCTTTAATGAATTTTGAGTTATGAGAAGTTAAGGGGTCAAGATTATTATCAAGTTCGTTGGCGCTACCCATAGTGGTAGAACTTTCATGCTATTAATAATGGCATTTTGTTAATGTAATGATAGGGGTAGGTCTAGAGTATTAAGCGATATTTATAAATATGATTATTACTCCAATACTGTGACTCCCGATAATTCCCTTGCTTAAAAGCTCATGTGATACCGACTTGACGTGCTGTAGGTAGATGCAGCACAGGGACCTGAGAATATATACAGTATATATATATATATATATCGTGGCCGGACGGATTGCCGACGGACATTTGGCCGAACGGACATTTGGCCGAACGGTTAGGTTAGGTTAGGTTAGGTTAGGTTAGGTTAGGTTAGGCTAGGTTAGGTTAGGGTCTGTCGGCCAAATGTCCGTTCGGCCAAATGTCCGTCGGCAATCCGTCCGGGAGCCATATATATATATATATATATATATATATATATATATATATATATATATATATATATATATATATAGGGTACGTATAGAAAACGAGCATCTACTCAGGTGCCTGTGGATGTAGTACAGGAAGAGTAATAGTGGGCCCAGGTGGAGGGGTGGTCTATTCAGGAGGTGGAAAGAGAGGAATGAATGATCAATACAGTTTTTGGTGGAGGGATGGTAGTGGTGGAGGTAAGAGGTTAAAGTAGTGGTGGAGTATACAGGTGGAGAGAGAGCAAGACTGAATGATCAATACAGTTTTTGGTGGAGGGATGGTAGTGATGGAGATAATAGGTTGAAGTAGTGGTGCAGAGGTGGAGTATACTGGAGGTGGAGAGAGAGCAGGACTGAATGATCAATAGTGTTTTGTTGGAGGGATGGTGGTGGAGTAGTAGAGATCAGAGGTTGAAGTAGTGGTGCAGGTTGAGTGTAGTGTAGAAGGAAGATTGGAGGCGTTGATAGTGGTGGAGATAGACTAAGGGGGAATGGTGGAGACTATGGTGATGGAGATAGTAGTGGTGAAGGAAGATTGGAGGCGTTGATAGTGGTGGAGATAGACTAAGGGGGAATGGTGGAGACTATGGTGATGGAGATAGTAGTGGTGAAGGAAGATTGGAGGCGTTGATAGTGGTGGAGATAGGACTAAGGGGGAATGGTGGAGACTATGGTGATGGAGATAGTAGTGGTGAAGGAAGATTGGAGGCGTTGATAGTGGTGGAGATAGACTAAGGGGGGAATGGTGGAGACTATGGTGATGGAGATAGTAGTGGTGAAGGAAGATTGGAGGCGTTAATAGTGGTGGAGATAGACTAAGGGGGAATGGTGGAGACTATGGTGATGGAGATAGTAGTGGTGAAGGAAGATTGGAGGCGTTAATAGTGGTGGAGATAGACTAAGGGGGAATGGTGGAGACTATGGTGATGGAGATAGTAGTGGTGAAGGAAGATTGGAGGCGTTAATAGTGGTGGAGATAGACTAAGGGGGAATGGTGGAGACTATGGTGATGGAGATAGTAGTGGTGAAGGAAGATTGGAGGCGTTGATAGTGGTGGAGATAGACTAAGGGGGAATGGTGGAGACTATGGTGATGGAGATAGTAGTGGTGAAGGAAGATTGGAGGCGTTGATACAGTGATGGAGTAAAATGGTGGAGAAACAGAGAGAGAGAGAGAGAGACAGGAGTGAATGATTAATACAGTTGCTTCCACCACCACCACCATCACTCGTGCAGCATGGTTCAAAAAGTAGGACTGTATGCTGTAGCTCTCAAAGTGTGTGTGTGTGTGAAGAGAGGTGAAAGATTGGTGGGGAATATGATGGAGATAGAGATGGAGGAGTGCTAGTGTTGGAGAGAGAGAGAGAGAGAGAAGTGAATGATCAATACAGTTTGCTACCACCACTACTACCACCACTCTTGTTGCATGGCTCAAGGTGATAGTGTATGTGTTCTATATAGTACCTTTCTCTCTCTCTCTCGCTCGCTCTCTTTCTCTAGCTCTCTAGCTCTCTCTCTCTCTCTCTCTCTCTAGCTCACACACACTACACATATGCGTTTGTTAATTTATGTTATATTATTATTCCACATTTGTATCATCGTTTGGCCAATTGTGTATAGGTATCTTGTGTTTACCGTTCACCCCCCCCCCCCCCTAACTCTAACTCTCTCTCTCTCTCTCTCTCTCTCTCTCTCTCTCTCTCTCTCTCTCTCTCTCTCTCTCTCTCCCCCTCTTCTCTCTCTCAACATTATATGTAGGGCGGTAGGCTAAATGTCTCTATGCCTGTCTCATATTCTCCAAGCTATTGATTTATAAAAGGTGTACTATTATGCAATGCTATTAACACTCACTCACTCACTCTCTCTCGGTCTGGATGTATGTCAAACACGAGAGTACTGTAGAGAAGGTACGGAAGTGAATACAGTCCTGTCTTTTAATCTTTATTATTGTATATGCAAAGGTCAAATTGTGGTCTATAGTTGCAATTATGTCTTTGGAAGATACAATGGCCAAAATAATGCTATTTCATGATAATTTTCTTGTAAGACTGTCCAAAAACAATTTAGGTGGGGGGGGGGGGACAAAGGGGGCTAAGTTCTTAACCTTTTTCCTCTTCCTTTTTGCTGATCTTGTGAAAATGCTTATCAATCATTCTCTTCCTTCAAATATGATAATAATTCAGCCACCCCCAATAATTTACATTTTCTTTAGTAGTAGAAGATGGCAAGGCAAAATGCAACCCAAAAATGTTACATGAAAAGTTAGAAGTTTCCGATTTAAAAACATTCACAGATGGTGATAAAAACTAGACGTGTGGTTATAGGCTGTACCCTGTTCCAAATAAGTAGGCCAAAACTCTTGTACACTAATCTCTATAACTTAGACGACTAGCGTAATCGAGCTAATATTTCTACAATTTCGGAAGAGTCAGCCAGGGAATTGGTGTGGAAATTTACAGCCCATTTGTTCTAGCCCTTTTTGAGTTACAGAGGTTAAGGGGTTACGATTCCTGGCCTACCTAAAATGAATGGACTATATGAGCCCTAATATGGCATAAATATGCCCGCAGCGTAAGTGTTAACAGAGTTCGAGCCAAAATGTACAGTTGGTCAAAGTGCCAGCTGACCCACCCTCGCTCTGGGGCTCGCAGAATTAGCTGGCAATACTGGTGTAGGAAGGTGTTTCTTACAAAGATTGGGATTGGTAGATCTGATTTCGGCTATAATAATATAATAATAATAATAATAATACTTTATTTCAGACTCACACAGTACAGAGGGGACCATACTGGGGTCCATATATACCTTACAGTAACATAAATATATATAAATATATATAAACTACTGTACATAGGCTACATAAAATAAAAATAAATTAAATAATACCCAGCTTGCTATCATGTAGTTTCACAGCACTGCCTCAACCAAAAACAGTGGTCATCAAACTACTGTGTTACCAAAACCACTGTCCTAATTGTGTACAGTACCATGCCTCACATCATTTAGCTTCCGGTACAGTATGTTGCTACAGTACAGTATAGGAATATCGGTACTGTACTGCACTATGAGGATCAGTACCGGTATGCTAATTCTGTAGAGTAGCAGACCTGAAATCATTACTTAAGGTTAAATATAGAGCAACTTCCTCCAGTGTGCCTGGATCCTGGAGGTGTACACTATGCTATATCATTGTTAGAACATATACTAAACAAGGGAAAGTAAGCCTATCTCAAATAAAAATGCATACATCGCCATGTATGATCTCGAATATTCACCCAAAGTTCGTAGATTTGCTTAAATATTCAAGTTATGATATCCACTGATTGGCAACGCATATAAAACCTGCTGGCTGCCACAACATACTTTACTCGATTTTATAAGAATACACATGTTTTATTGGTGGCTGCTTAATGAAGGAGCATTTAGTCTTCACAACGTGAACATTACATAATTTAATTTGCAGTAATATACAGGACAAACACAGGTAACACATTAATGGCAAGTGGTATCCCTGCACCACTACACCAGTATTGCCAGCTAATTCTGCGAGCCCCAGAGCGAGGGTGGGTCAGCTGGAACTTTGACCAACTGTACCTTAACTATTGTGAATTTCAATACTAAAAAAAAAAAAAAAAAAAAAAAAATAGCTACTATTTTTTTGGACAGACAGGCACAGACAGAAACATATAGTTACTTTGCCCAGATTTCTTTACAAAGAAATAGTATGCAGCACAGCTCTCAATATATTTTGTTCATGATACACTATTATTGTTCTCGTTCTCTCTCTCTCTCTCTCTCTCTCTCTCTCTCTCTCTCTCTCTCTCTCTCTCTCATTTTTACCCACACTGCTTATATAAGATTACGATGTATTATGTTTAAGATGATTCTATAGTATGAACAGCCATTGTATATTTAATGAAAATAAAATCTGAATCTGAATCTCTCTCTCTCTCTCTCTCTCTCTCTCTCTCTCTCTCTCTCTCTCTCTCTCTCTCTCTCTCTCTCTCTCCCAGACTTATGGTAGACATGGTGGCAAGTGTCCCCAAATAATCAATGTCAATGCCCTCTCTCCCCCCCCCCCCCCCTTACACACACACATACACACACGTGACTGTCTTACATAACCTCTCCCTCATTATATATATATTACTCTGTGTGTGTGTGTGTGTGTGTGTGTACTATACCTTAAGGCCGGAAGCCATTCATTACTTACATACGGTAAACTGAACCAAGGACACATGCTCTACAGTATTGACCCAAGAATACAAATTGGGACTCCTTGAACTATATAAATTAATCTTTGGATGCATATTCAGGGTAAACATATTAATAAATAGATTCGATTCAGCCCCAGATAGCTTCGATAATTAAAGGCCCACAGTATACTCTCAAGACACAAATACTGGAAAAATCAGGGTGTCAAACCAAAGCCGAGTATTAACCCTTTGAAGCTCTGATGCGTTTTAGCAGTTTTTGTTTGGCTATCATTAGACGATTTCATTCAGCTTTAAGGAAGGATCTGTGGGTGTTAAAAGGGTAAATACTATCTCAATCAACCCTCTGACTTCCATATACCGTTACTAATCTGAATAAAATCGTCTAATAGTAGCATGAAACAGAACAGAAACGCGTATTGGAGCTTGAAAGGGTTAACATTATAGTATATGTAAAGATGAAATTATGGTTTATAGTTCAAATTATGTCTTTGGAAGTGATAAAATGGCCAAAACAATGACATTTCCTGTACATTTTCTTATATCCCTTCTCATATAGGCCTACACTCAAGTCTTCAAACAGAATTGCTCCGGTTTGACGCCTTGGGCCCAAAATGAATCCTTGAACAAAACTATCCTCCTGAGTTTAAATTAATAAGAACATAAGAACATAAGAAAATGGGAGTCTGCAGAAAGCCGATTGGCCTAAGCAAGGCAGATCCCTGTCCCACACAACCCCAATTCATTACAAAGCCCAATTATAGGCTTCACACTCTAATACCCTGAGGATCATCTTACCAAAACGGTTAGAGATTAACGCAGGATTATGGAGGTCTGCAGAGCGCTGATTGGCCCAACCCGGCTGATCCCCCTTCACACCCAACCCTTCTCGTCTTGATCCCACTATAGCACTTGGTAGTCCATTCCACCCGTCTACAACTCTGTTACCAAACCAATACTTGCCTATATCTTTTCTGAAACGAAATTTATCTAATTTGAAACCATTGGTACGAGTTCTTCGCTATCACTGAGCTTTAGTACATTTGCCATGTCCCCTTTGTTAATCCCACTAACCCACTTGAACACCTCTATCATATCCCCTCTAACTCTGCGTCTCTCTAACGAATGTAAACCTAATTTCTTCAACCTTTCTTCATACGAAAGATTTCTAATATTATGGATCATTTTTGTCATTCTACGCTGTACTCTCTCCAATGAATCTATGTCCATTCTGTAATAAGGACACCAAAATTGGACAGCATAATCCATATGGGGTCTCACTAATGACAAGTAAAGTTTTTTACCTAATATTAGGTAAAGAATGAACTCTTTCAAGATTATGAAGCATTTAGACAGTTTATTCTGGCTATCATTAGACGATATTTATACAATTTAGGAATGATCTGTGGGGGACACACACACACACACACACACACACACACACACACACACACACACACACACACACACACACACACACATTAACTCCCGTCCACTCACCAACTCTCTGCAATCTCTCTCTCTCTCCGCCGCAATGTTGCATCTCTCTCGCTATTCTATCGCTACTATAATAATCAGTGTTCCTCAGAGCTATCCCAGTGCATACCACTCCTTTACGTAGGGCACGTGGTACCCGTCTTGCAACTCAATCCCACCCCTACTCTGTGCAACTCTCCAACCCAAGAGTGAAACGTTACTCTCAAACTTTCTTCTACTCAACAGCTGAGCTCTGGAACTCTCTTCCAGAATCAGTCTTTCCCTCTTCCTATGACTTAAATTGCTTCAAACTCCGTGTGTCCAGGCATTTTGGCTCGAACGTCCCTTGATTTTGGCCGTCACTCTTTCAACTATGGGGGAGGCACTCGCTATAGGCAGTTATGCCTTTTGCCTCCCTCAATCACATAGAAAAAAAAATACACAAACACATACACACACCGTACACAGCTTGAATAGCATCACAAGTGTTCTAGCAAGGTAAATGACATATTACCTTGAAGTCCGGAAGTCATCCATACTATAGCTTACATAAACTAAACCGAGGACACAATATGTACAGTCGCACTAATAAGTCATATCTCGGCATCAAGTATGTTTTGATCAATAATTGGTATCAGCAATATCTAAGCTTCATTTCTTCATATCGAGTGAAATATGCAAACATGTTCCTACACTTACCCACCCTATTCAACATCTGACAGACATTAATACAGCACAGAGCCAGTCAAACGTAATGCCAGCTGGGACATGACTTATTAGCGCCACTGTACAGTTGGCCACATCAATCTGTATCCATTCAGTTATTTTGATGTGTGAAAGGAAACTAGTATTTGTTTTCCTAAATGTATGAAAGAGACAAAAGGCAAAGCTGTCTGTAACAAGTGTCTCCCCCAAAGATTGGAAGAGCTTGGCACGTGATCAACGTACCTGTGTGTGTGTGTGTGTGTGTGTGTGTGTGTGTGTGTGTGTGTTTGTGTGTGTGTGTATGCGTGTGTGTGTACAGTATAATACACGACTTTAAAACGATCTAATACTTGGAATAGCTTGGCACGTGATCAACGCACCTGAGAGTATGTGTGTGTGTACGGATTAGTGTGTGTGTGTGTGTGTGTGTACGGATTAGTGTGTGTGTGTGTACAGTATTGATAACGACCTTAACCCCTTCTTTACCACCGGCGACGTCTTTTTACTTTGTTTTGCTCTATTTGGCCGATTGTGTGCATTTTAAGAAGGATCTGATGTAGCATAAAGGGTTAAGTGAGATATTTCGAAAGTGTTAATTGCTGGAGGCCCTTTCTAAACTGAATAAAGTCGTCTAATAGAAGTCAGCTTATAGATAAAAGGACGTCGCCGGTACAGGAGGGGTACCGTTAATAGGTGGAACAGCTTGATACACGTGATCAAACACACCTGAGGCCATGAAAGGAAAACTTAAAAAAAAAATCCAAATGGATTTTTTGGCCAGGTTATGCAAAGTATACATGCATTAACCCCTTCTGTATCGGTGACGTCTTTTTTAATGGATTTCAGTTACATTTAGAAGATTTTATGAAGCTTAGGAAGGACATATGTAAATTAAAATTATTAATTGCGATAGTCTAGCCTAGTAATTGCTTGACATCCTTTTAAAACTGAATAAAATAGCCTAATAGTTACAAGAATATATAGAAAAGGATGTCACCGGTACGGTACTGAATGGGTTAAGGGGGAGGTAGTCTCTTTTTTTATAAACCCCTTTCTCCCTCATATTTAGCATATTAGTTGTGGCCATGTTATGAAAAGTATGCATCTATTATTGTGTCTACCGGTAATTATAATGATAAAAATAAAAGATCTCCACATCAATAAATATCATGAATTAATGTCCTTCTTCGTATCATTAAGGGGGTAGTGCTTATTTTCGGGTCTATGTATTTATATATTAATTATTTTTTAGTTTCCCTCCTAGACCTCCATTAAGCTAAAAAGAACACCCCCTGTGTACATTTTTTTGTTAAGACTACTATTACAGCACGAAAGATCTATTATTGCCAAAGAAATGGGACGAAGTATTAAAATCGCCAAACTAATGGGGCGAACATCTTAAAATTTCAAAACTAATGGTAGATGAGGGAGAAGGGGTGGTCCAGAAAAAACACCCCCTTATAGCCTGAAACTCTGGAATGATCAATAATGCCAACGTAACCACTTATTACTGCAGAGGTTGGGAATCTGAACCCAAAGCGCGCGTAATAATTAATTTCCCTTAAGGGGAGATGGGTCGTTTTTTCTGGTCCCCTTTCCCAGTCATGTTTAGCCCCATTGCTTTTCAAATTGTAAGACGTTCGGCTCATTAATTTGGCGATTTTAATACCTTTCATCCCATTTATTTGTTAATAATAAGACTTTTCTTGTCATTTAGATGTGGATTTTTTCCTGGCGAGCGATAGCAAGCCTGTAATTTAAGAGGAACCGGCTCTATCGAAAAATGTACAATTTCATCTTGGAGGGTCTCGGGGGATGTTTTTAAAGCTTGTGGGAGGTCTAGGGAGGAAACTAAAAAATAATGACAACAAAAAAGATATATAAATGAGGAAATAAATACGCCCACCCCCCTTTAAACTTCAAAGCTCGTCCTTGGAGTTTAACCTTGAGGCCTGAGTCTGACCTACATTCCTTCGCTGCTCAGTACAAACTAGATCAAATATGTATAGGCTACCTACAACATTACGTAAGGTATAATAAAGTTAACATTGCCTATTATTAGATGACTGTATTTAAATTATATACTGAGGAATGAAAGCGCGTAAAATGATTCCCACAGGTCCTACTTAAACTGAATAAAACTCGTACTAAGATAGCCAGAACTAAAAATAATAAAAAAAAAAATAATAAATAACTAATAAAAAAAAAAAAAAAAAAAACGGTAATAATAATAATAATAATAATAATAATAATAATAATAATAAAAATAATAATAATAATAATACAAATAATAAAATAAAGTATCAGTATCGTTTATAAGATACTGAAAGGATTGGAGTGCGCGCGTAATTCTCCTTGACCTTCAACCTTGTCCTTGGAGTATAACATTGAGGACCAACCTGCCCCATTGCTTTTGAGATTTTAAGACGTTCACCCCATTAGTTTGCCGATTTTACGCCCCATTTCAGTCAATTTTAAGACCTTTCGTGCCATTTAGGTGTCGACCTTTTCCTGGCGAGCGAAAGCGAGCCTATAATGTAAGAGGAACCGGCCTTCGGCCGGGAAATTTTTCTACCGAAAAAATTAACAAATTTATCTTAAAAAGGGGTCAAGGGAGTGTCATTTTAAGCTTGATGGAGGTCTAAGGAACAAACTAGAACCAAATAAGGCTATATAAGATACTGAAAGGGTTGGGATGCGCGCGTAATTCCCCCTTGACCTTCAACTTCGTCCTTGGAGTATAACCTTGAGGCCCAACCTTGATATCAGCTTTTTATCCTACGCTCTCTAACTGGGTACAACTATTCTAGACGGCCTATAATTATGCTTTCATTCATTCCATTGGAGGAGTTTGGTGTTGTGATGAAATTAATAAAATATAGATACTACCTACTGTATAAGATTAGGTAAAAAAAAAAGAAAAAAATTGCTAAAGTTAGACTATTGTGTTCAGTATAAAATGGGTTACAAAACTATCCTGTGTGCCATTCTGATGCCCACATTCTCTTCCTATTCTGCATAAAATCGTCTAATATTAACCAGAATAAAATATAAATGGGATGCACACGTATTTAACCTTTGACCTTCAAACTCGTCCTTGGAGTATAACCTTGAGGACCAACCTTGACATCCGTTACTTGGTCCTCCACTCTTTAAGGGAAGATGGGCGTATTTATTTCCTCATATATATATTTTTTTATCTTTTATTTGATTTGTTTAGTTTCCTCCCTAGACCTCCATTCAGCTTAATATAACACCCCCCAATACCCACCTTCAAGATAAATGTGTAGGACTACATCTTTCGGTAGAAAAAGGTCCCTGCAAAAGGTCGGTTCCTCTTACATTACACGGTTGCTATCGCTCGCCAGGAAAAAATCGACACCTAAATTTCACAAAAAGTCTAAATATTGACAAAGAAATGGGGAGAACGTCATATTATCTCAAAAGGCATGGGGCTAAACATGAGCGAGAAAGGGGTCCAGTAAAAATTTGCTCAAGTGGAAATTTCCCCCTGGGTACGGCTAACTATTCTAGGTTAGCCCAAGGTTAACCTTGGGTTAGCCCACCTGTTAGCGTATAACAAAAGGTTAACATTTTAAGATTTAATTCGGATTAAGAAAGATCACTAGGAATGAAAGTGGTACAAACTTATCTCAATTAACCCACTGCCTCAAACCCGACCTTCCTCTTCTGCATAAAATCGTCTAAAGATAGCCAGAAACAAATATAATAAAGGCGTTGTAAGGTACTGAAAGGGTTAATATGCGCGCGTATATGCCCATGAACTTCAAGACTCTCGTCCTTGGAGTATAACCTTGACATCCGAACCTCTGGCTTCCACTCCCAAACCAGGTACAACCAAATTAGGTTACCGGCACATACAGTATAATATTAGTTATCAAAATTAGCTTACAATAGACAATTCTATTAAGATTTAAGAAGAATCAATACAAATGATAAGACATAAAATCTATCCATGTACGGTACTCCTCTGAGTCCTCTCACAGATCCCCCAATGGTCGTTCTTAAGCTAATAACCAGAAAACAATAGATATATAAAAGCCTGTTCAAGATACGGTACTGAAAGGGTAAGATGCGCGCGTATATGCCCTTGAACTTCAAAAGATTCGCCCTTGACGCTTAACCTTGACATCCGTGCCTTTGTCCTCCACTAAAATAGAATAAAGTTACGCCAAGCTACTTATAATCTATATTTTATTAATTTCACCACAGCACCAAACACCTCCAATTAAATTAATGAAAGCAAACATCAGGTAAAGCATACACAAAGTAAGTATACCTTATTCTTCACATATATCTACAGCCCCCGCTAACCATCCTGCCCGGGAGCTGCCTCTGCGGGTCCTACAAACTAAATGCATGTGAGCAGTTAAATAATAAACAATTGGATAGGTAGATAACAAAATGGTGTGATTAACTGTTGCAGAGAGAGAGAGAGAGAGAGAGAGAGACGCGAATCAATACCCTGGTACTCTTCGCGTCTCTGCGTCTCTGCGTCTCTCTCTCTCTCTCTCTCTCTCTCTCTCTCCAGTAGAGGATATTAATATGATATAGCTACATAAATATTATTTTACACACTTAACGAGCGTACTGCACTACAAAATATATGTTTTACCATATCAATTATCTCCCTGGAATGGAGAGCGAGGTTTTTAAATACATACAGTTCCTTGTAACTATACAAATCTCTCTCTCTCTCTCTCTCTCTCTCTCTCTCTCTCTCTCTCTCTCTCTCTCTCTCACATCATTATGGTATAATATGTGTGTGTGTGTGGGGGGTAGGGTATTAATAAGGGTGATAATACCGGAAACCATCTAATATAGCTTGGCGTTAATCTCTCTCTCTGTCTCTCTCTCTCACACACACAACCATTATGGTATCTGTGGGTAGGGGGGGGGGGGAGGGGGGTATTAAGGGTGATAATACCGGAAACCATCTAACAAAGCTTGGCGTTAATCTCTCTCTCTCACACATCATTATGGTATCTGTGTGAAGGGGGGGCGGGGGGGGGGGGGGGGGGGGGTAGGGTATGAAGGGTGATAATACCGGAAACCATCTAATAAAACTTGGGGTTAATCTCTCTCTCTCTCAGGTATCTTCAATAAATCACTAGAAAATGGAGAGGTCACAGAAGACTGGAAACAGGCCAATGTGACCCCAATCTTTAAGAAAGGGGATCACGAGTGTCCCAAGAATTATCGGCCAATTAGCTTAACTTCTGTCATAGTAAAACTCTTAGAAGGGATACTAGTAGACATGATAGTTGACTACCTAGAAATCCACAATTTAATTACAGATTCCCAACATGGATTCAGGCGACACTGATCTTGTCTTACCAATTTGCTGGAATTTTTCCATGAGATGCTGAGTGAGTATACGAAAGTAGAGCCATAGATATCCTTTACTTAGATTTTCAAAAAGCTTTTGACAAAGTGCCTCATTGCAGGCTAATGTCAAAAGTGAGTGTACTAGGTATCAATACAGAGGTCACAAATTAGATAGAAAGTTGGCTAACAGGTAGACAACGAGTGGTAATCAATTGTGTTTCTTCTGAGTGGACTGCAGTCACTTCTGGAGTTCCACAGGAATCTGTCCTTGGCCCACTTCTGTTTATCATATATGTCAATGACATAGATATTGGTCTGTTGAGTGTGATCTCCAAGTTTGCAGATGACATAAAACTTGGAATGAATGTGAAAGACCCCAAAGGGGTTGAACAGCTCAGGATGGACCTCAACAGACTAAGTGAATGGTCGGAGACATGGCAGATGCCTCTAAACTTGGAAAAGTGCAAGGTGATGCATATCGGTCAAGCAAACCCCAAGTCAGGCTATTCACTATTGGGAATGCCTCTGGAAGTGACTGACTTGGAAAAGTATTTGGGTGTTGACCTAAAGTTTTCCAAGCAGTGCATTGAAGTAAAGAAAGCTCAGAAATTATTGGGCTATATTAAGAGGCAATTTAAGTGTAGAAATAAGGAACTAGTCCTCACACTTTAAAACGCTCTGATACGGCCTCTCCTGCAGTATGCTGTGCAATTCTGGTCGCCAGCACTCAAGAAAGATATAGAGCGACTAGAAAGAGTACAAGCTAGAGCTACAAAGCTTATTCCATCGCTTAGAAGAATGAGCTATGAGGACCGGTTGAGAGCTCTTGATCACTTTCCGTTGGAGACACGCAGACTACAAGCTCCTTGAAGGATTAATATACCTAATGGGTTTAACAATGTGGATTATAGCAAAATGTTTAGCCTCAATATGAATACAACACACAGTCATGGCTGGAAATTATAATTGAAAAGGTTCAGCACTAGTGTTTGTGGAAACTTGTTAACATATAAGATATGTTCTACTTGAAACAAACTTCCCTCCGAAGTTGTAAACAGTTCTTCAGTAGAGCAGTTCAAAAAGAGAGTAGGCCTAGATAGTATTTTGCACACTCTGTAATGAGTGTAGTGCACTAAACAGTCTCTCTCCTTTCACTCCGAGTATCTCTTAGGAATGGACCGCAAGGTCTCGGAGATATTTATTATTCCTTGTAACTTACTCTCATTCTTACTCTCTCTCATTACAGAACATGTGAACCTAGACAAAGTAAACAAAATTAAGGACTAAACGAGCCTACTGTATTGTTAGTATTCAAATAATATACTCTCTCTCTCTCTCTCTCTCTCGGGTCACGTGCGGCCCAGTACACCCTTTCCTCCCTGTTGCTACCTGCTTTAATACTCCCGTTGAGACACATACAAGGAGAGAGAGAAAGACTTACAAGGCGTAAACCCTTTCAGTTGGCGGTGACGCATAGAGTACAAAGGTAAGCAAGCAACAACAGATGTACTGATCCTTGAGAGAGAGAGAGAGAGAGAGAGATTGTTAAACACATCGGTCATTCAGAACAGGGGGAGCTCTTGTTATTAACCTTATCTAATCGTGGGTGGTCTGAAAGGGATTTGCCTTAAACAAATCTAAAATTCAGGCGAAACAGGCCTTCAGCCAGAACAAATTTAGCTTGAAGGTGGTTGGAGGGGAGGGGAGGGGGGGGGGATGGCAAACACAATAAAACTCAATAATAAAGAATAACACAACATCATCAATGATTGGATGGACTACCTGTAGTGACCTTAGTATAGTGTTAACCCCTTCTGTACCGGTGCCGTCCTTTTAACTTTATTCTGGCTACTATTAGACGATTTAAAAAGGGCCTCCAGCAATCAACGGGCTTCGACCTATCTCACTTAACCCTTATTACTACCACAGATCCTCCTAAATCGTCTACATATAGCAAATCATGAAATATTAAAAACGTTGCCGGTACAGAAGGGGTTAAAACACATCGGTCATTGTAAAATAAGAACATAAGAAAATGGGAGTCTGCAAAAAGCCGATCGGCCCATACAAGGCAGATCCCTGTCACACCCAACCCCAATTACTAGGCCCAATTATAGGCCCAACTCACTAATACCTTGAGTACTGACCCCACCAAAACGGTCAGAGATTAACACAAGATTACGGGGATCTGCTGAGCGCCGATTGGCCCACACCTGGTAGATCCCTCTCACACCCAACCCTTCTCGTCCATATGCCTATCTAATTTTATCTTAAAGCTCTCTATCGTTCTTGATCCCACTATATCACTTGGTAGCCTATTCCACCCATCTACAACTCTGTTACCAAACCAATATTTGCCTATATCTTTTCTGAAACGAAATTTATCTAATTTGAAACCATTTGTACGAGTTCTTTCGCTATCACTGAGGTTTAGTATATTTTTCATGTCCCCTTTATTAATCCCACTAACCCACTTGAATACCTCTATCATATCCCCTCTAACTCTGCGTCTCTCTAACGAGTGTAAGCCTACTTTCTTCAACCTTTCTTCATACGGAAATTTCTAATATTATGGATCATTTTTGTCATTCTACGTTGTACTCTCTCCAATGAATCTATGTCCATTCTGTAATAAGGACACCAAAATTGAACAGCATAATCCATATGGGGTCTCACTATTGACAAGTAAAGTTTTAAAATAACATCAGCAGTTCTGTTACTCACACTCCTAGATATGAACCCGAGAATCCTGTTTGCCTTGTTACGAACGCTTATACATTGTTTTCTAGGCTTCAATCATTGCTAACAAACACACCTAGATCTTTCTCACAGTCTGAGTTTTCTAATTCCATATTAGCTAGTTTATATTTAACATTTGTATGCATCGTCCCTATCTTTAATACCTTGCATTTGTCAATGTTAAACTTCATTTGCCAATTTACTGACCATTCGTGTAAGGTATCTAGATCCCTTTGCAGACACTCTATATCTCTATCTGAATCAATTTTTCTCCCCATTTTGGTATCGTCTGCAAATTTACTTATCCTACTAGTTATACCTAAATCAAGGTCATTTATGTATATAATAAACAACAGAGGACCTAATACAGATCCCTGGGGGACACCACTTTTGACTGCTCCCCATTCTGACTTGGTACCATTTATGCTGACTCTCTGCTTCCTACCAATTAACCATGACCTAATCCATCCCAACAACGCCCCACCTATTCCATGTGCCTCAACCTTTCTCATCAATCTCTCATGAGGGACTCTGTCAAAATCTTTACTGAAATCTAAATATATATAATATCATATGACTTGTCATTATCTACTGCTTCATATACCTCTGAGAAAAAACTAAGCAAATTAGTAAGGCAAGACCGTCCCTGAGTGAATCCATGCTGAGAAGAATTGATTAAGTTAAATGTTTCTAAGTGGTTTCTCATTTTCCTAGCAATAATTGACTTAAGTAGCTTTCCTATGATTGAAGTGAGACTAATGGGACGGTAATTGGATGCTATTGATTTATCACCTTTTTTGAAGATCGGAACTACATTTGCAAGCTTCCAAGCTTCTGGAACTATACCTGTTTCTAATGACTTGTTAAATAGAAATGTTAATGGGTAACTTAACTCATCTCTGCATTCTTTTAATACTCTAGCATATACCTCATCAGGACCAGGCGATTTATGAGGTTTCAGTCTGTCAATTTCCTTAAGCACATAATTTCTACTTATAGTAACCGTACTTAACCTATTTTCTATACTATCGCTATATACCTTACGGACTTCTGGAAACTGTGCCAAATTTTCATTAGTGAAAACGGAAAGAAATTGACTATTTAATGTACTGCACATTTCTAAATAATTTTCTGTCATTTCTCCTATCGAAGTTTTAAGGGGGCCAATTTCATCTCTAACCTTGGATTTATATAGTTGGTAAAAAGCTTTAGGATTATTTTTTGAGTCATTTGCAACCTTAATTTCATAATTTTTTGTTTCTTTCCTAATATCCTTTTTTACCTGTCTTGATAGATTGTGATAGTAAGCAAGTAGGTGAATTTCGCCTTTCTTAATTTGTCTATATATTCCTCTCTTTTTTCCTAGAAGATCTAATAGTCTATTATTCATCCATTTGGGTTGGTTCTGTGTTGATCTAAATTTTCTTTTGGGGATATATTTATTTTGCGCATTGAATACTGACTTGATAAAATTATCGTATGTATCTACCAAGTTTGACGTCTCTTCCTGACTTAAGATGACAGGTGCCTGAGAAGGGATACACTCATTTGGACACCTGGATCGACTTAATTTTTTGACCATAGGGTCCGCTAATAGGGCTCTTCTTAACCCACCATAATTGGCTTTTCTGAAGTCAGGTATTAATGTTGTATTCTCTCTGGTATTACCTTTCCATTGTATATTAAAATAATACCGAATTGTGGTCACTATTTCCTAGGTGGTACCCTATTTCTACATTATTTATCATATGTTCATTGTTACTGAAAACTAAATCGAGAATATTATTACCTCTAGTCGGCGTATCTATGAATTGAAATAAAAAACTATCTTGTACTACCTCAATAAACTCCTTTGAGTCAGAGTCGCCTATTTGTTGCTGCCAATCTATATTAGGAAAATTAAAATCCTCCATAATGCACACGTTGCTAAACCTTGATGCTATTTTAATTTCTTCCCATAACGATGTTCCAGTCATTTCTACTCATATTTGGCGGTCTATACATAACTCCAATAACTAAGGTCTCACTACCTTCGTTAACTTCTACCCAAACACTTTCATTATCATTATTTACTCTATTCCTGATTTAATACAGCTTTTTAATGAACTCCTGACAAACACTGCTATACCGCCGCCCCTCCTACTCGTTCGGTCATATTTAAACAAACTATATCCCGGTATATCAAACTCTGCTAAAAAATGCCTAAAAAATGCTTATATCAATTCCAGGCCACCTCGCATGGATCGCAAGACCGGTGTGGCCAGTGTATCTATGTATATCTCTCTCTCCTTTTCTTTTATAGGAGGGTTAGAGAAGGAAAAGGTTAGATAGGGAACAAAGTCGTGGGTGAAACTTAAATGGAGATTTGCACTTAGTTTTTTTTCTTGATCCCTTTCTCCCTCTTGTTTAGCCTCATTGCTTTTGAGATTTGAAGACGTTCGCCCCATTAATTTGTCGATTTTAACAAATGTTACCCCATTTCTGTCAACGCTAAAACCTTTCGTGCCATTTAAGTGTTGATGTTTTCCTGGCGAGCGAAAGCGAGCCTGTAATTCAAGTTGAACCGGCCTTCGGCCTGGACATTTTCAACCAAAAAAATTACAAATTAAATTTGAAAGGGGCTCAAGGGGGTGTAATTATAAGTTTGATAGAGATCTAGGGAACAACTAAAAACTCCCTTTAAATCCGCAGGGGAGAGAAAGGAGACTGGTTTATAGTTTGTTAGTTTTGCGCTCTCGCTCTCTCTCTCTATGATGTGTGTGTACTGTATTCCTTGAAGCCCAAACAATGACTGGAGGATTCCCCCAAAACATAAACATCACAACCACAAAATCATCGTCATCCCAACATCATCTGTAAACAAACTTGAGGAAAGTGTATATATACTGTATATCACAAAACTTGTGTATAATATATAATGTACCCTTTCTTTCTCAACCATTCTACTTCAACAAAACCCCTCTAAAATTTACAAAATCACCTAATGAATCACTGATAACCAGAATAAGATGTATAATATCTTGATAAGTGCAGTCCTCCAATTAGATGCCGTCAAATTGTCCTATCCTCCTTAACACTCAACAATTTTACTAAGCTTATAAACGACCTGTAAACGACCAAGATGAATTAACTACCCGTTCGTTAACCCTGTCTCTCACAATACATGTACAGTACTTAATCCCTTGAGGATTATGACGTATTTTGGCAGTTTATTCTGGCTACCATTAGATGATTATATGTAGCTTCGGAACGATCTGTGGGCGTTAAAAGAGTAAAGTCTATCTCAATGACCCGTCAGACTTCCATACTGTTCCTAATCTGAATAAAATCGTCTAATAATAGCCAGAAAACAGTAAAACATGCGCCAGTGTATCTTGAAAGGATTACCATGCATAAAATCGTCTAATAATAGCCAGAAAACAGTAAAACATGCGCCAGTGTACCTTGAAAGGATTACCATGCATAAAATCGTCTAATGATAGCCAGACTAAAGTATAAAAGAGCTCGTTGCCCTATCACCAATACAAGGGGTAGGCTAACGGCCGCACCGAATATTTACTTCTGGTGCAGCTGACTTCAACGACCAGTGAAAATAGCTTGGTGCAGGTGTGTGTGTGTGTGTGGGTGTGTGCGTCAGTGTGTGTGTGTGTGTGTGTCTGTGTATGTCAATGTGTGTGTGCGTAAGTGTGTGTCTCTGTGTGTTTGTGTGTGCGTGCCGATCACTGTAATTAACTTAGATGCATGTGGGTATGCGTGTGTGTGTGTGTGTGTGTGTGTGTAAAAAACACAGACTAATATAACGGATATACCGATAGCATTAAATATTATAGGAGATAAAATGTATATGTCAGCAAGACTTGTATGTTAGTACAGGAGAGTTGTTAAAAGTACCGGTAGTTAATATTTCAAAATGCTTTGGGGTCCATCCCGGGGAGATTTGTTCCCCCCAACTGACGGTAAATTGCCATGTCACTAGGCCCATCTGGATTTGTTTTTGTTTTAACTATTACGTCGATGGGTATTTCTTCTGGACGACCTACAGTAGATGTGTGTATTTTTTCGGGCCTGTCTCGAGTCGGCCACCCCTAATACAGGATGTCAAACCTGAGCAATTTTGTTTGAAGACTTGAATGAATATGAGAAGGAATACAAGAAAATTAACATGAAATAACATTGTTTTGGCTATTTTATCACTTTCAAAGACATAATTTGAACTATAAACCATAATTGTACCTTTACATATTATACACTAATACAGACTAAAAAGAAAGGAATAGGTCTCTGGTTTGACACCCTGCCTTAACATACAAAATATATATATATATATATATATATAATATATACCGGTATATACCGGTATATAAAAGTGTGGTAGCCTATGTGCCAGAATATATAGATAGATAGATAGATAGATAGACGCCGATGTTGTAGGTAACTACGTTGTTAATGATGACAATTGGTAAGAATATAACGCATACAAAGTAGTTTCATAGTTTCCCTTGAAATATCGAAAGATGAGTTGCTATTAGATTTAGTTTACCATTAGCTGAAAACAAATAGACTAGACTAGGCCTATATGCGACAAAATATTGTAAAAGGCACTACACTTACTGAAGTGTGCTAAATATTAATACACTATCTACCGTACTCTCCGTCTTTATAAGTTTATTTAAAAACTATTTACAACTTTTGAAGAGGAAATGGATCTTCATGAGAGAGAGAGAGAGAGAGAGAGGCTATGCAGGTGGAGGAGGGAGAGAGTGGGAGGTGACTGCCCCCCACCCCCCCCCCCCCCCCTCCATCTGTACAGTAAGATTAACTCTAGATTCAAAATATAAACCGGTACACACACACATATACACACACACACACCACACAAGTAGTCACGCACGTACAAACCCATTCAAATTAAACACACAAATGCATAGTTCAAACTTCCCACACACACATGTGCACACACAAACTAATAAAAGAGCGCGCACACGCACAGCCATACACAAAATGCCCCCAAGCGGACCTATCCCCTGCCATGCCATTTTACTGAAGGGTTTGCAGAATTGACCACTCAATTTAGGGTCCGTCCGACTCCGAGACCTTTTAAGTAATTTGTTTAGTATATATAGTGTATATAACTGTCAATAAATTTAACCCTTATACATATATATTGGTAGTGATAAATCCACCTAGCAAGTACATAAGAACATAAGAAAATGGGAGTCTGCAGAAAGCCGATTGGCCTAAGCAAGGCAGATCCCTGTCCCACACAACCCCAATTACAAAGCCCAATTATAGGCTCAACACTCTAATACCCTGAGGATCATCTTACCAAACCGGTTAGAGATTAACGCAGGATTACGGGGGTCTGCAGAGCGCTGATTGGCCCAACCCGGCTGATCCCCCTTCACACCCAACCCTTCTCGTCCATATGCTTATCCAATTTTTTCTTAAAGCTCCCTATCGTTCTTGATCCCACTATATCACTTGGTAGCCTATTCCACCCATCTACAACTCTGTTACCAAACCAATATTTGCCTATATCTTTTCTGAAACGAAATTTATCTAATTTGAAACCATTGGTACGAGTTCTTTCGCTATCACTGAGCTTTAGTACATTTGTCATGTCCCCTTTGTTAATCCCACTAACCCACTTGAACACCTCTATCATATCCCCTCTAACTCTGCGTCTCTCTAACGAATGTAAACCTAATTTCTTCAACCTTTCTTCATACGGAAAATTTCTAATATTATGGATCATTTTTGTCATTCTACGCTGAATTCTCTCCAATGAATCTATGTCCATTCTGTAATAAGGACACCAAAATTGGACAGCATAATCCATATGGGGTCTCACTAATGACAAGTAAAGTTTTAAGATAACATCAGCAGTTCTGTTACTCACACTCCTAGAGATGTGTGACAGGATAATAGAAAGTTAAATCACTATCAATATAACCAATGATTCTATAAAGGACATACACACACACAAGGAAAACAGGCAGTAATATACCGGTAATAATTAGAGTGACATGCTTGCAACACCAGCAGCTCTCTCTCTCTCGTCAGAAGTTACGTAACGCCTAAACAATGAACACAACGCTAACGAGATAAGGGCGAAATATATTGAAACACGCGTGATAATCTCTGGGAATGTTTGCTGCTCTGTTTGGAGGGCGGTATTTTTTAACTTCCCCGGTTACGCTCCATTATGTTGAACTTTTTAAGACTTTTCACCCCATTAGTTTGTCGATATGACGCTTCACCCCATTCAGGTGTGCATTATGATTTCTGGGGGTGGTTATTAAAGGGCGAAAATACCGGAAACCCCTACATAAGAAAATAAGAAATCGGAAATCTGCATAATGCCGACCGGCCCACACGAGGCGGATCCCATTCACACTCAATCCATGGCATTCATATGACAATCTAGTTTGCGCTTGAAATTGTCTACCGTTCCTGAGCTAATCACTGCACTAGGCAATCTATTTCACACATCTACAACTCTGTTCCCAAAACAAAGCTTAGCTAGGCCTATATCTTTTCTAAAGCGAAACTTAACCAATTTGAAGCAGTGTTAATCTATCTATCTATCTATCTATCTATCTATCTCTCTCTCTCTCTCTCTCTCTCTCTGGAGGTCAACGTCGTGAAATGTTAAGGTTTTTGTTTCAAGTTTTCCCACAGACACCCGGATCAAATACTAACCTATCGTACAGTACACACAGGGATTATATACAGGCGTCTTTTCATATTGCTGTGTAAACCATCCAAATCGTACGGGATGCTCCATTAGGTACGCCATATCCAAGTTCTATATATAGACCTAGGCCATATCAATTAGGCCTATCATTATAGCCGGGCGTTTCCTCACCCTTCTCAGCTCCCCGCCATGGAGTGGCTTCGGTCACCCAGGCTTTATTGTGGTCTTCAGGGAGGGTTCTGTGGGGGCGCTCGGTTATGGCCTTGGCCTTGCTCGGGGCCTTGGGGCTGTTCGGCCAGGCAGCTTGGGGAACAACAACAACAACATAAGGTAAGGGCCTAGTTGGAATAATAAAGTTAGTGTCAAAATATAGTTACGCAATATCGATTATTATATAATAATGTGGGGCTGGGTGTGAGAGGGACCTGCTTTGTGTGGCCCAATCGGCTTTCTGCAGACTCCCATTTTCTTATGTAATAATTAAGGAAGTAAATAAATACCGGTACCATACATAATAGTGCGGGTTTAAAATAATAAATGTATCTTAGTGACTATTGTTCTGGGCATTGTAGGGTTTACAGTATTTTTTCAAATACGAAAACTGCACTTATACTTTCATTATAGATTTTGCGTACTAATTGGAACAACAGGTGCGAATTGGTTAGTCTACCCTACAACCCGCAATTCCTGTTAACATACTCTTACAATCACAAGCCATAAGAAGCGTACCGGTATTAATTTGAATTTATACGGAACCCCACCCAGACATTACAGAACTACATATTACCCTCAATGTACTAATTTGAATATATATATATATATATATATAAGAAAATGGGAGTCTGCAGAAAGCCGATTGACCCACACAAGGCAGATCCCTCTCACACCCAACCCATCTCGTCCATGTCTATCTAATTTTAACTTGAAGCTCTATCGTTCTTGATCCCACTATGGCGCTAGGTAGCCTGTTCCACATTATCTACAACTCTTACCAAACCAGTATTTGCCTATATGACTATATCTTTCCTGAAACGATCGATATATATATATATATATATATATATATATATATATATATATATATATATATATATATATATATATATATACTGGTACCGGTATATATAATTGCAGAGGCGTTATACTAACACTGCAATGACCTGGATTCAATCTCTCTATCTCTCTCTAACTGTTGGAACTTCTAGTTCTACCACTACCGGTATTATTACTACCGGTACTACCACCATCACCACGGCAACTAACAACAGCAATAACTATACTACTACTACTAATTATTATTTTTGTATTACTATTATCCTACTATTATATTTATTAGTATTGACCCTCTTCAAAGGATATCGTTTGACGTTCACAATGTTTTGAAAGTGTTAACCTGGGCAGACGACTCGTTTATAACCCGTTAGTTTACTTTGGTGTCCTCATTCATCACACACACACACACACACACCCTACATCTACATACACACTGGTACACAGTCTCACACATACATAGATACTTTTACATACACAGTCTCACATACACACCTGTATCTTTACACACACACACACACACACATATATATACCCCCTCCCTCTCTCTCTCTCTATATATATATATATACCGTACTGTATATTATAGTCTAACATACACTCATAGCGGCACCGTTTACGCACATATAGTCACACACTCCTGCACATACACACACACACTGATTAGATAAACCGGTACAAAGGAGTACAAAGGAGTACAACGGAAATCAAGCAACAACAGGTCTAGTGACCCTTCTAGGCTGCTTGTCCTCCAAAACACTGAGGATCAAGTGTCCAAACAGTGGTTTAGAGTGGGTAAGGGAACATTGGGAAGGGAACTACTGCCCTGGAACTAATGTCCGTGGCAGGATTAGGAAGTTAGTAGGGGACAGATGGGTTAGTAACTGAGGGGGGGATAAAATAAAGTTATTCATTTACAAACGCAGTCAGTCGCGGGTTTGATGCGAGATATTTGTCTAAGCGGAGTTTAAATGAATCAACGGTGCTGCAGTCTATAACGTCTCGGGGAAGCCCATTCCACAAGTTGACAACTCGATTGAAGAAGAAATTCTTAGATTCGTGTGAGTTAAAAGATTTACCAATAATTTTGCAACCGTTACCTCGCGTGTAATTAGATTGGTCGATAGTGAAGTACTTACTACAGTTCATATTGTCGATGCCTTTGATGATTTTGAACACTTGAATTAAGTCACCTCTTAATCTGCGCTGGGTTAAAGGAAATAGATTTATGCTCTTCGTATGGTTTGTTCTTTAGGCTAGGTATCATTTTGGTAACTCTACGTTGAACTCGTTCTAGCTTGTTTATATCTTTTTGGTAATAAGGGCACCAGGATTGAACGCAGTATTCCAGAAGAGGGCGGACTAAGGAATTGTAAAGGGTTAGGATAACTTCTTTGGATTTATGCTCAAATGACCTGCCTATAAAGCCAATTATTTTGTTTGCCTTCTTAACAACTTCTGAACATTGTTGACTCGATTTTAGGTTACTCGATATTGTTACTCCCAGATCGGTTTCTCTGTTTACATTCTTAAGCTGAGTGCCATTCATCGAATAGTTTGCTTTCTCATTTAGGTATCCGATATGTAGTACTTTACATTTATCCGCATTGAAACTCATTTGCCAAATTTGGGCCCAACATGACAATTTATCTAGATTGTGTTACATATCGTCAACTTGTTCTTTTGAGAGTACGCTATTTGCAATTTTTGTATCGTCAGCAAATTTTGAGATTGTACAGGTGAGACCTTCATCTATGTCGTTGATATAAATTAGAAAGAGAATTGGTCCTAGTACCGATCCCTGGGGTACCCCGCTACTTACATTGGTCCATTTAGATGCCTTACCATTTATGGCTACTCTTTGCTTTCTGTCGCTGAGCCAATTTTCTATCCATTTCAACACACCGTCTTGTATTCCATGCGCTTTTAGTTTTAGCAGTAAAAGTTTGTGGGGAACTTTGTCAAAGGCCTTTTGAAAATCAAGGTATATAATATCTACAGCTCTACTCTCATCGTAGAGGTTGAGGATATCGTGGAAGAAGTCTAAGAGGTTTGTTAAACCGGAACGTTTTTTACGAAAGTCGTGTTGAGTATCTTTAAGTAAGTTATTTGCCTCCAAGTGATTTACGAGTCTGTCTCTTATGACCGTTTCTAGCATTTTACATACAATTGAGGTTAAGCTAATTGGACGATAGTTACTGGGTAGGGATTTGCTGCCTTTTTTGAATATCGGTGTTACGTTGGCTAGCTTCCACTGATCAGGCATAGTCCCAGACTGCAAGGATTCATTGAATAGCAAATTCAGTGGTTTGGCGAGCTCATCCTTAGCTTCCTTTAGAACTAGGCGAGATTGTATCAGGTCCAGGCGTTTTATTTACCTTGAGTTTATCTAAACAATTCAATACTTCTCTCTCTGTAACGGTGATATTGCTTAGAACATCTGAATTATCAATCTGAATCGGCGATGGTGTAGGGATATCACTGAGATCTTCGGTTGTAAAAACTGATGCAAAGGTATTGAGGGCATTACTCATTTGTACTTCGTCTTTGGTGTATTCTCCATTTTCATCGACTAACGGTCCAACAGTTGAAGAAACTACTTTTTTCTTTCTGATATAACTATAGAATTATTTCGGGTTTGTTTTACTTTGATTCGCAACATGTAACTCCAGGGTCTTTTTACTTTGCTTAATTAACTTTTTGGCTTTGCGTCGTAGCTCTACAAATTTCACCCGTTCTTCGTCATTTTGTGAGGATTTTAATCTATCATTAGCAAATTTTTGTTAGCAAGCAGACAGTCTGAAATATCTTTATTCCACCATTTGGGCTTATCATTATGGCCTGGACGCCGTATTTTCGATGGTATGCAGTCTTGCACTGCCTTAAGGTAAGTGGTTGTGAAACACTCCCAAGATGTATTTATGTCGTTATTGTTAGTCAGAAAGCTCGTCACTCAGAAGGTACAGTACTTCCATAGAAATGTAGTATGTCGGAGAGAGAGAGAGGAGAGTGAGTGAGTTACTGTACATAGATACACAGGCCGTCTGGTTCCATCAAGGTGATCCGGCCTTAAAAACTACTGCAAGACTATTACCGGTAACTCCCATAATATTGGCAGTGGCAGAGCGAGAGAACGGGGGGGGGGTAGTAATATATCCATCACAACACACTTTCCCTCGTAACTCTATATGCTACTGTAACACTTTTCCTTTTTCCTGTGTGTGTGTGTGAGAGAGAGGGGGTCATATATATAGAGGTCGACTGATAAATACAAGGAAACGATGTGTAAAGAAAAGATGAAGAGAGAGAGTATTCAACATTAGACTGACCGGAAATGACCTAATATCAATTCGATGGTGGTTTTAATTAAATGCATGCTAAATATCCACCAGTTGCTTATCATTATTAATTCGATGTTATAGTCGGTTCGTTCTAGTTTGGGTAGAAATCGTACCCTCTAACCTCTGTAACTCAAAAAGGGCTAGAGTAAAATAATGAACTGTCAATTTATAGGCTACACATATTCCCTACCCATGTTTTCCTATGTGGTAGAAATATTAGCTCGATTACTCTAGTCCATTACGATTTCTGCCCAACCTACTATGGGCTTCAGAGGCCGTGTTACATCGTTTTTTTCGGGAATAACTTATTAACAAACAGTTGGATCAGTATGATCTTTTGACACAGCTTTAGGATATTCACACCGTGCCCTAATTTTCGTCAACGTGTAGAATAAAGCCACTTGTCCCTGTGTCATGAGGTTAAAGTCACACATTAATGACTAAGAAACGAACAAGGCTACCGTGGCTTACCTGTGAGAATCACCAAACCATTATTGCTCCTCCATCAAACACTGTAATTATCAGTCACCACCCAACCCTACTATCGCCTTTAAATTCAAGTTATCTGTCAATATCAAAATATAAATATAAAAAATACATACTTTTTTTATATTTATACTTGATATTGACAGATAACTTGAATTTAAAGGCAATAGGCCTAGTAGGGTTGAGTGGTGGCTGATAACTACTGTGTTTGCTGGAGGAGCAATAATGGTTTGGTGGTTATCACAGGTAAGCCACGGTAGCCTTGTTCGTTTCTTAGTCATTAATGTGTGACTTTAAACTCATGACACAGGGACAAGTGGCGTAATTCTACACTTTTGGTAATGCACTATATTGACGAAAATAAGGCACGGTGTGAAAAAAGCTGTGTCAAAGTATCCTACTGATCCAACTGTTTGTGAATAAGTTATTCCCGAAAAAACGATGTAACACGGCCTCTGAAACCCACAGTAGAATGAACAGACTATAAGTATGATACTGGTACTGATTGCAATTATATTTTAACTATTGGTAACGCTAAACTATGAACGCTATCTAATCTGACCTCTTGTGGATTATTATAGTTTGTTTCATTATTGCTAAGGATTCTACTTGTTTTTGCTATTTGCGAGCAATGTATTTTAGTTTGTTCCAAAGGCTAACAAAAACGCCTTTTCAGACTTCCTTCACACAAAAAAATGCCCACCCAAATCCCCTTCAACCTATAAATGCCCACCCACGTCAATTTCAAGCTAAATTTGTACATTTTTCGATACACGTTTTCGAATGAAAAAATTTCCGAAAGAAGGCTGATTTCATCCAAGTTCTTTGTGAGATATGCATGGTACCAATATTTGATTTTCCAGAGTAGCCTATTAGATCATTAGTACTTCCCGTATCAGTCTCTCTTATGTTCCGTTTTATCTAGGTGTAGCCTATTCAACACAAACATAAATATATCTTCCCAATCTACCTACAGTCACTCTCTCTCTCTGGGTATGTGTATTCCATTTTCACCAATCTATATAAGCGTCATCATCAACTCTTTAACCATAGTATCTTTCTTACGTTCCTCTCTCTCTCTCTCTCTCTCATGCCCCCTCTACCCATTCCTCAATGAAAACCACTCCTTTACTACCTACTGTTACTACGCTACCCCCTTCCCCCCATAATATCTGCCGCGAGGTCCCTTAACCACAACAACACACCCTTTAGAAAACAGTGACTGGACAACCTCTCAGACATGCGAGTTGTTTTATCCGGCATCTTCCTTAGTAACACTGGTCTAGATATATATAAATTCAAGTTCCATATAATACCTCAGCCAAATGTAATAAACTATATTTATCTGACACCAACGAGAAACAAAGAACACACGAATTTTACTAGAAATTGCCTTTCGAAAGTCAAAGAAGTACCCAATGTGATTCCCCCTTAACATAATGGTAAACTTGGAGAAAGAATCGACAATAGCTACCGGTACCCTTTGAAACAAAAGGCCGAGTGACAAGAGCATTTTCCCATTGGTCTTGATCATCATCATCTCCGACGCCTTGCTTCTCCCTGGGAAACCACAGCTAAAGGATGGCCATGACAGAAATGTCTCTAGGCTACTTTCACTTTGTCAAGACATGCTTCCTTTGCCCGTGCCACAATGCCTTTTCCACTAAGTGGAAATTTATCCTCAATAAATTTCCCCCAGCATCTGTTATTATCTGGAAGCACATGTTGTGCGCTCGCACTTACGTTCCCGTCTATTTCGACGCTATATTTTCTGCTATTTGCCCCCTGTCATTACTGCATGAATTAGGTTAGGTTAGGTTAGGTTGTTTGGTTAGGCTAATGTATTTTTATATCCAAAGGCATCCGCATAGTGTAAACAAAGTGGGCGGTACACCCGGAAACTACATTCTTGCCGAAATAAACAACCTAAAATGTCTCCAGTCTACATTGAAATACCAGTGTAAAATAGATGTTAAAACGCGTTAATTGTGTGCAGTAGAGCTCGCAATAGAATAGTTGTCCAACGGTCCAACCACTATATACTAAAGTGTCCCTACCACCCAGTATCCCCCCTCTCCTTCACAAACACATAAACCGCTTCCCGCCACTCCCACTCCCCCCCCCCCCCCCCCCCCCACACACACACAAGATTACAACCCCTTCTATTTTGGCGGGTACCAAGAAGCGAGAAACCATGAAGGAAAACGGTGATGAAGGTTAGGAGGGACTAGCCTACAGTACGTTTGAAGGTGAAACACGAGATAAGGATAGTTACACTATTATTTTGCGACGTGTTAATGTTACTCAGGCTCACAAACTCAACAAACAATAAGGATTCGAACCCAGTTGCCATGTCATCACCCAGATTAACGGTTCTAGTCAAGATAAGGGGCTTCAGCTAGGCAGCGCTGCGCTTTGTTGCGCTGCTCATCTCCGTTGCTTTGCCTTCTGTAACATGTGATGGGTGAGTTACCCAGCCTTGTACACAAGGGCGACTACTTCTTCTTCTTCTTCTTCTTTAGAACCCGCCCGCAGACCGTGCAGATCCACAGGGCTATGAACTATGACTGCATAATTATCCAGGTCACAGTTTACCTCCTTGGGTAGAATATCACAAGTTCACAATTGTTAATTTGCTCCAATTCCTAATTAGTATCAGGTGTGAGGAGACTGCCCATCCATCTCGATCGTCCAGCTAAGGAATCGAACACGCAGAGCGAGCTAAAACAGACCCTTAACGCAGGCAAGTTGCTACCCCTTCTGCGGACAACCCCCCCCCCCCCCCCCCCCCCCAACTTCCATTCATGATGCCAAACACTTGGAAAGGGAAAACTATAGGATAGGAAAACAATAAACAATAGCAATATGGACGAGAACAAGAGCAAAAAAGTACAGCGAGACATTTGACAGGGGTAACTATGACAGAATATTATAGGCTACCAAGGACAATCATTATAATAGTGTATTATTAGATTATCTACTAGACAATATATGACATAGGCCAATTGTAACTTGAGGCTATATTATCAAATTTATCAGTAATAATTCATCTGCAGGAGTTGAGCAAGCGTTTATTAGGACAGGCAAGAACAAGAACAGGATAAGTGTAATCCTGTTTGGTCGTTTGCTAGTTTATCTTGCCTAAAATATAATAACAAATATGTGTGTAAACGAGATATATTCGTCCTTTTGGGGGTTATGGGTTAATTTAGCTACCTGAAAACGAAAGCAGAAATTAGAACTAGGAAAATGTGAACCGATTTTATAGACATGAACTAGCCTAGATAGGGACTACTTTTTCATGGTTATTCGCTCCATTTTCTCACTTGTGTACGTATTTCGTATTTTCAACTTTATCTTCCCTAGAAAACCAGATCAAATGTGGAAAAGGGACAATGCTAGGCGGTATACAAACAATACATTATAATACATAGGGCATGAACAAGATTGGTAGGCTACTAGCCTACTTTTTGCATGGATATTCGCTAAGTTTCCTTTCTTTGACGGGCATTTGCTACATTACCTTGCCGAAGTATGCAGCCCAATGCGTCGGTGTCCAGCCATAGTAAGTGTCCTCCAGGGTAATGTGGTCCTTGGCTGCCTCCTGATGTAGCAAGTTAGCGAGGCCCTCCGCGTCCCCATCCCTACAGGCACGGTGCAGGGGGAAGTTCTTGGACAGGGCCTTCTCACTCATCACACTCCAGTTGCCATTGTTCGTTCTGTGATTCACCTCACTCATTTTGGGGTAACTGTGCTTTGCCGAGGGGTTTTAAGGTCCTAGTTTCGTTATTATATCGCAAAATTGAGAGATATAGGTACAACGTCCAACCTCGGCGGTGTCTAGAGACTAACAGCGCGGTCAATGTTGTGCCGGGTTTGAGCTTCGCAGGGGTAAGCCGGAATCGAAACTTGCCACTTTCATTTTCCTACCAATCATCCTCAATTACGTAATTTATATATATTTATATCCACTATTGCAATCTTGAAGTTCATTTAAATGCTAAAAACAAGTATGGAAGCTATACAAAAGGAACATTCCTAATTAATAGTGCCTGGTCATTAACTCCTCTTTATCCCTTCATAGCTCCCAAAGCTTGAATTTCTTTGTTCAGGTGCAATTAATTTGGAGAAAGCATGACATTCTCGCTTGTTGCATGGTTTGGGTTTTATGTAATGGTTTCTCTTAAATATGTATAAGGTCATATATGTGCACTGTAGCTTATAGTAACGCAAATAACACCATATTGTTGTAGCGTGCAAAATATTCGCTGCAGTTTCTTCATCATCATAAAGAAAACCCACTTAACATTGTTTATTTCAAGAAAAATGTGTACTTCATTGCTTAACAAGGCACATTATGTAAATATTTGGTAATAAATAATACAAAAAATGTACAAACAGCGTTACCAAAGCTTGCAGAAGGCAATCATAGAGCATGGACGCGATAAGTTTATCAAAGAAAACGCAAAATGAAAAAAATATATATATTTTTTGGGGGATAACATCATCAATTATTTTATTAAATCTGATATTGCTCTAATTTGTATAATCTATTTTAATCAATGATTTGCATTTATGTTTACATAATTGCTATATGTTTTATAAGCAGTAAAGAGAGAAATACGCACTATTTTATTAATTGATGAACATAAGAACATAAGAAAATGGGAGTCTGCAAAAAGCCGATCGGCCCATACAAGGCAGATCCCTGTCAAACCCAACCCCAATTCCAAGGCCCAATTATAGACCCATCTCACTAATACCTTGAGTACTGACCCCACCAAAACGGTCAGAGATTAACACAAGATTACGGGGGTCTGCTGAGCGCCGATTGGCCCACACCTGGTAGATCCCCCTCACACCCAACCCATCTCGTCCATATGCCTATCTAATTTTATCTTAAAGCTCCCTATCGTTCTTGATCCCACTATATCACTTGGTAGCCTATTCCACCCATCTACAACTCTGTTACCAAACCAATATTTGCCTATATCTTTTCTGAAACGAAATTTATCTAATTTGAAACCATTTGTACGAGTTATTTCGCTATCACTGAGCTTTAGTACATTTTCATGTCTCCTTTATTAATTCCACTAACCCACTTGAATACCTCTATCATGTCACCTCTAACTCTGCGTCTCTCTAACGAATGTAAGCCTAATTTCTTCAACCTTTCTTCATACGGAAGATTTCTAATATTATGGATCATTTTTGTCATTCTACGTTGTAGAATGTTGTACGAGTGTGTGGTAACCACCGAGGAATATGTCTTCTAAGCGTAGTAGGGAAGGTATACAGTAGGGTAGTGATTGAGAGAGTGAGAGTGAGAACGGAGAAATGGATAGGTGACGAGCAGGGAGGTTTTCGGAAGGGAAGAGGATGTGTAGATCAGATTTTTACCCTGAATTGTGTTGTGGAGAAATATCTGGAGAAGAAACAAAAGGTGTATGTTGCCTTTATGGACTTGGAGAAGGCCTATGACAGAGTGGATAGAGAAGGTTTGTGGAAAGTACTTAGAATATACGGAGTAGATGGCAAGTTGCTGAAAGCAGTGAAGAGCATGTATGAGGTGCAAAGGCGGCAGTACATGTGGAGTGAGCAGAGCGACTTCTTTGACCTGAATGTTGGTTTGAAACAGGGGTGTGTGATGTCCCCGTGGTTGTTTACTGTATATATGGATGGAGTCATGAAAGAAATACTATCAAGAGCAGTGGATGTTGGTGTATTGCTGAAAAGGGAGGGAATTGAGTGGAAGCTACCTATACTGCTGTTTGCGGATGATATAGTACGTTCTGATGAGTGATAATGAATGGGAGTTGCAGGGTCTGGTAAATGAGTTTGGAAGTGTGTGGAAAACAGAATTTGAAGGTAAATGCGGGGAAGAGCAAGGTATATGGTCTTCGAAAGGGGTGAAGTCACAGAGTGTGAGGTGAAGCTGAACGGTCAGGCTATGGAGATCGTCAACTCTTTTAAGTATCTGGGTAGTGTGTTGAGTAAAGATGGGACTATGGATGAAGAAGTGTGGGAGAGGGTACACCAGGGGAAGAGGGTTGTAGCCAGTAGGAATGCTGAAAGCAGTAACAAGAAATAGGGTGGTCAGTATGGAAGTGAAGAAGTCCTTGCATGACGGTGTCGTAATCCCGACACTGACGTACGGAAGCGAAGCATGGACGTTGGTTGAGAGACTCAGACCAAGAGTGAGAGCAGTGGAAATGAATTACTTAAGAAGTGCGTGCAGAGTTACATGGAGGGATAGACAGACTAATGAGGAAGTAAGAAGGTGTGGTGTGGAGGTAGATGTGCTGGAAAGTGTGAAAAGGAACAACTTGAGATGGTTCGGCCATATGGAACGTATGGAAAGCGAGAGAATGAATAAGAGGGTGTACAGAGCGAGGTGGAGGGACGGAGAGGGAGAGGGGAGACCGAATGAGAGGTGGAAGGATGGAGTGAGGAAGTATATGGATGAAGGCGGTGCTGGTTGGGAGGAGGGGCGTCGACTGACTGGGGACAGAGGTGCATGGGGGAGGTTCGTTCGTGGCCACCCCTTCGGGGATCGCGGCGTCAGGCAATAGATAGGTAGATATATGACATTTGGTCTACTGTTCAACCCATTCGGCGGAAGTAAGAAATTCGGACATATATCATTATAACAATACCCAAGAGCACACTTTGATAATTATATAATTTTGGGTATATAAAGGTTAAAGCAAGTTATATATAAAGAACTAAACTCTAAAATATACTAATATACTTATATATTTTTTGTATTCTGGCGATTTGTATAGACGCCGAATTAGCAAATTATCGTCATCGTGCCACCTGTAAACATGCCGGGGGAAGGGCCGGCAATCTTACTATTTTCGCTCATTTTCTCCATTCTGAAGCAGTCTATTGGCGCCAATGATGTGCTGGGCTGTGGAGGATATATCAGGAGTGATGTCGACATAAATTACGCTCAAGTTGGGATCAAATTGTAAGTGAACGAGCGGATTAGGCTATGTAGGCTACGTGGGCTAAAGTGTGCCTGAACTTCCTGAAGTAATAATAATAATAATATTTATTCAGTTAGCATTTTACAGATTTGGTACCACATAGTTTGTTACAAATATGACATGTACCAGCCTTGCATAATTCCAACTAAGGATAGCCCAATAACTTGCAATAAGGCCGTTAGGCCTTATTGGGCTATCCTTAGATGATTATCGAGATTATGAGATAACCTGGGCCTAGGAGGCTAGCCGGCTAGGCATCATGGCATGAAAACACAGAAAGATCAAATTTAACAAGGCCTTGTCTAACTTATTTTAGCATAGGCCTAGGCCTAGCGGCCCTAGCCTATCACAGTCTAGCCTACAATCATATCCCAAATAGGCCTATGGTCTGTTTAGGTTACATAAGAACATAAGAAAATGAGAGTCTGCAAAAAGCCGATCGGCCCATACAAGGCCCCTGTCACACCCAACCCCAATTACAAGACCCAATTATAGGCCCAACTCACTAATACCTTGAGTACTGCCCCCACCAAAATGGTCAGGGATTAACACAAGATTACGGGGGTCTGCTGAACGCCGATTGGTAGATCCCCCTCACACCCAACCCATCTCGTCCATATGCCTATCTAATTTTATCTTAAAGCTCCCTATCGTTCTTGATCCCACTATATCACTTGGTAGCCTATTCCAGCCATCTATAACTCTGTTACAGTTCAGTTCAGTTCAGTTGGAATTCGGGAAGTTTAGCCTTAACGTCGGCACTTCCCTAAGAGGTTTTGTTATTTTTCTTTTTGTGACTTTTTGTGACGTGCTCATTTGTCTAAAAATAAATATATCTCATTTTTCATCCCTTTTTCTGAAATCTTCTTTCTTCAGTTTTGTTTCTTCTCTCTTCTTCCTTCATTCTTGTTTCTTCTCTCTTCAGTCTTCTTATTTCAGTTCTTTCCATTTTTTCTCTCGTACTCTCCACATTTGATAGATTGTCTGTTTCACTCTATCGCCTATTTCTTTGTTAAATAAAAGATGTCCGATGACTTGGTTTTCATTTTCAATATAAGGCTGTTGGAACCCTGGATCTTTTATTCTGCATGCTTTATAAAATGAACAGTGTAGTAGAAAATGTTTTAGGTCTTCTGTTCCTTCCTTACACAGATCGCATTGTGTCTCTCCTCCCACATGCCTATTTCTATCTTTTAGATTTAAGTTATTTGTCCTACATCTGTAAAATATTATAGATGCCTGTGTGTTGTCATAAATATCTTCCTCGCTCTTAATCTCCTTATAACTTCTATACACTTCTAGGCTACTCTTCTCTGCCAACTCCTCTCGCCATCTTCCCGAATCCCAGTCCAGAACTCTTTTTCTAATGTCGTCCTTCTTAATATTTGCTAAATTTGTTTCTCCTAACTTCAAATTCCCTACATACTTTCTAATTTCTGCAGTCCAGGGATCTTTACTATTTCTAAGTTTTTCCTCTGTGATTCTTCTTAGCAAGTCATTACTTTCCTCTCCTACTAAATATTTAAGATATTTTATGTTACCTTCCATAATTCTTGCCTCCATTGATGAGGCTCCTATTTCACCCCTTAACCCGGGAACTGCGGGGAGACTCTTAAGAGTTCCCCCGGCGGACTGCGGGGAGACTCTTAAGAGTGAGTGAAAAAAAAAATCAACTTTTGACATCGATTTTTTTTTTTTTTTTTTTTTTTTTTTTGGCCCCTGGGCCATGCAAAATCTCAGTCCTCTACCTCCCCTCCTTCCCCACTTTCCTCCTCTCCTTCAGTTGTCACCTATTTTCCCTGTTATTCCCTTATTCTGAGGTATATTTTCGTGCTAACATTAGCGAGTTGCAAGCAGGGTGTTGTCATCACTGATGGCAAGCGAGTGCAAGAGAGAGAGAGAGAGTATCGATCGACTGTGTCTCAGTGGCCTTGGGGGAAATTGGCGGGAAAGCAGCTTGCCTCACCCATACATTATACAACTCGCGGGCTATATCTCCGATTTTGACCATCCAAACGCTGTTTTCACTCGTTTTATTGTTGTTTCAGGTTAATACCTTTATAATCAACCCATAATAGGCGCATATGGATAAGTATTAATGCTATTAATGGCACAATGAATATTTTAGTGATGGAAACACCTCAAATACGTCAGCACAGGGGGACGTTTCCAATTACCCCCATGCGCACTTCAGAGGTTAAGGTTACCTTTTGGGCATATCTGGGTGCCCCTAATATGTGTCTAAAAACCCTATTCTCTATATTTTGTAATTTATTTATTTCTGTTTTTGAAAAACAGAAATGTTTATACATATTTTAATAATACATCACTTAGCTCTACTCCCACTAGTTCTGTATATTTTGATAGAACTAAACTTAAAGATGCCCTTAAATTCCTCCTTTTCAATACTTATGTTAGATTCGGCCCGTACATTTTCAAACAAATATTAGGAATTCCTATGGGTGGAAATGCTAGCCCTTTAATTGCAGACTTATTCTTGCTTGCTTTAGAATTTAAATATATAAAAGACTTAGTTGACAGTAGCAAGAAAAATAAAATCCCAGAAAAATTAGCACTTGCTAAACTGTTAAGTAATAATAGTAGATATATTGATGATATTCTTGTTTGCAATTTGTTAAATTTTAATCAAGTTGCTAAACTTATTTACCCTAATTCTATTCCCCTCACACAATGTAACGTAAATTATAAAGTTGAAAATTTTCTTGATATAAATATAGAGATTGTTAATGAACAGTGCATACTTAAAGTATATCACAAAGTTGATGATTTAAATTTTAACGTAATAAACTTTCCTTTCCCTAGTAGTAATATCGATAGTAAAATAACTTATAATTGTTTTTATTCCCAATTAATAAGATTTTGTAAAATCTGCACTAAAGTAGATGACTTTTGGGCTAGAGCTAGGTTACTATACAGACTCTTAGTGGACAGAGGTTTTGAGGCAAGTAAATTGTTCCATAAATTTAATCTTTTTAGGGTCAATTATTGTGACTGTATTCTAAAATTTGACATCAATAATTTTAATCAAGCATTTTTAACTTGAAGTTTCTTGTATAACCTCTGCTTACTTTTTGTCTGTATTTATTGTTTTTTGTCTGTATTTATTGTTTATCTTTTTCTTTTTCTATTATTAATATTAATATTGATTATTTTTTTAATTTATTGTTCTTGTTAAAAGAGTACTCTTTGTTTAAATCTGTTGTTAGGCTACTTCATATTTTGCAATTATTTGTCTTTATATTATATGTATTCATTGTCGATAGTATCAATTGCTTACTTTTGCGATTTCCTTAGTTTATATGTGCTATAAATGTAGGTTATTTGTAGGGTAGTTATTGATAGGGGTCACTTGAGGCATGCTATGCTTACAGGTACCTACCCGATAGCACTATCGTTAGTGAGTGCTGTACTGTATTTTATATATTATTTTGTAATAGTATAGATATCGTATCAATATTTGTATTTTGTACTATTGTTAATGTCTTGTCATGTTGCAAATTTGATTTTAAATAATATTTTGACATTTAACATTTAGTTTCTTTATTCATGCAGAGTTTAGTAAAATTTGCCAGAACGTCCCGGACTTCCCAAACTTGACTACTTCCTTTAACGTGACGATAGTGCGTTGTTATATGTGCGATTAGTTTGCTTGGGAAACAGATTAACTTGCTCATGTAGTAATGTACACCCTATGTGGTGGATTGTGTTCTTTTATTTAATAGTTTTCATTTTAGTAAGCGTTGTTTCCACATAGCGATTTTGATAATTTAATTTGACTTTATATTGTCCTTGTCCCAATTTTGGTTTGTTTAGTTTGCAAGTTTTACATTTTAACCTATAACATTCGAGCCATACAGGACTGCTGGTATCACAATACTTTTCCAATATGTTTTTCCAATAAGTATCTTATTACAACTTTGTGATATTACCGGGTATGTAAGGTTAGCCATTCTATTTGCTTTATCCAAAGCTTCTATTTTCTGGGTTTTAAAACATTTTTTATTATCATTAATTTGTATTCCTAGCTATTTAATTTGTTTTACCACTTCTATTTCTCGTATGTTGTTTGGTTTGTTTTTCATATTAAATATTAGGATTTTACTTTTGTCTTTATTTATACTTAAGCCACACTCTCCCCCTATCTCTATTAATTTATCTATTACTCTTTCTGCTTCCTGGATTGTATGAGCCAAGAGTAGCCCGTCATCGGCATAAAACAATGAATTTATTTTTAAACACTCATCTACAAACCCTCTTTTATTTTCTAACTGCTTAATTATCTCATAAGTTATTAATTTAAATAATGTTGTGGACCCCGTACAGCCTTGTCTGATGCCGCTTGTTACCTTAATCTCCGTCTCATTTACTTGCCCCTTATTTATAATTGTACTATCTTCTTTATATATGTTACTTACTATGTCTATAACATTTGAATTTATATTGTAATCTTTTAATACTTTTATCAGTTTCTCCCTTCTGATTGAGTCATAGGCCTTTTTAAAGTCTATTGAGATTACTATGAGTGACCTCTTTTGTTTAAATATTTTATCTATACAGTATTTCAATATAAAAAGATTATTTTCGATTCTACCCTTATTTGTAAACCCACTCTGTGTCTCCCTTACCTCTCCATTCTCCCTAATGTGTTCTTCTATTTTATTTTTAATTGCTGTCGTCATGAAAAGTTTATATGATATGTCTGTCAGAGCGATTGGCCTCAATTCATTTACCTTTGGTTTATTTACTTTTGGTAACATAACAGTTTTTGACTTCTTCCACTCTTCTGGAATTACATTTGTGTCCATAATATTATTAAAGCACATTGCAAGTTTTTCTAAGCACTTATCACTTTGTGACAATGCTTTATATAACTCAGGTTTCATTGCATCAAGGCCTGCTGCTTTTCTATTCTTTAATTTCTTTATATTTTCCTTTAATTCTCCCACTGTAATGTTTGGTTTCTCCATGTAGTTTATGTTTTTATTAACTCTTAAAGCCATTTTCATGTGTTCCTGTAACTGTGACTGATTGTATGTTATAATTGTGTTCATCATTTACATTCATCCCTATTTTAAATAATTTACCTTCTTGCCTGTCCTCCATTTCTTTCTCTTACAGTGTTGCCAGATTCTAAATGCAGAATTATTGTATTGTGACCACAAAATTATGGAATTTGCACCAAAATTATCGTACACACTATCCTAATATAATATATATAAACATATACCGGGTATATATATATATATATATATATATATATATATAAAGGGAATGTTAAGCAATTATTAATTTAATTCGTAATGCCCAAAATATATTCAACATAAAGATAAGAGATAACAATGTACCGGTAATAATGGTTTACAGGTCTACTATTATTACTTTGATAAACATGAATAAGGTTTTCCTAAGAAACAATTACAAAATTTTATCTAGTAGGCCTATTGTTCTAAATCATTATGAACTATTCTTCCTAATCCTCAGATGTGTTATATATTTCCCTTTCCAATTGGGATTAATTCCTTACTCCCTGTATTAATTAATATATGTCTGAAACAATGTGATTATCTAAGATATATTTGGATGTTCAATAATTCCCTGAACTCTCTCCCAATTACTGTTGCATCTCGGTTTAATTCATATAATATGGTATTTGTTGAAATCCTAAAATTATCGTACAAAACGTACGATAATGAGAAACACTATCGTACATCGTACCAAGGGTAAAATTCTCGTACATGTACGATAATTATCGTACGTATGGCAACACTGCTCTGTTACCAAACCAATATTTGCCTATATCTTTTCTGAAACAAAATTTATCTAATTTGAAACCATTTGTACGAGTTCTTTCGCTATCACTGAGCTTTAGTCATTTTTCATTTCCCCTTTATTAATCCCACTAACCCACTTGAATACCTATATCATATCCCCTCTAACTCTGCGTCTCTCTAACGAATGTAAGCCTAATTTCTTCAACCTTTCTTCATACGGAAAATTTCTAATATTATGGATCATTTTTGTCATTCTACGTTGTACTCTCTCCAATGAATCTTTGTCCATTCTGTAATAAGGACACCAAAATTGAACAGCACAATCCATATGGGGTCTCACTAATGACAAGTAAAGTTTTAAGATAACATCAGCAGTTCTGTTACTCACACTCCTAGATATGAACCCGAGAATCCTGTTTGCCTTGTTACGAACGCTTATACATTGTTTTCTAGGCTTCAAATCATTGCTAACAAACACACCTAGATCTTTCTCACAATCTGAGTTTTCTAATTCCATATTAGCTAGTTTATATTTAAAATTTGTATGCATCTTCCCTATCTTTAATACCTTGCATTTGTCAATGTTAAACTTCATCTGCCAATTTACTGACCATGTTCGTGTAAGGTATCTAGATCCCTTTGCAGACACTATATCTCTATATGAATCAATTTTTCTCCCCATTTTGGTATCGTCTGCAAATTTACTTATCCTACTAGTTATACCTAAATCAAGGTCATTTATGTATATAATAAACAACAGAGGACCTAATACAGATCCCTGGGGGACACCACTTTTGATTGCTCCCCATTCTGACTTGGTACCATTTATGCTGACTCTCTGCTTCCTACCAATTAGCCATGACCTAGTCCATCCTAACAATGCCCCACCTATTCCATGTGCCTCAACCTTTCTCATCAATCTCTCATGAGGGACTCTGTCGAAAGCTTTACTGAAATCTAAATATATAATATCATATGATTGTCATTATCTACTGCTTCATATAGGCCTACCTCTGAGAAAAAACTAAGCAAATTCGTAAGGCAAGACCGTCCCTGAGTGTCCATGCTGAGAAGAATTTATTAAGTTAAATGTTTCTAAGTGGTTTCTCATTTTCCTAGCAATAATTGACTCTAGTAGCTTTCCTATGATTGAAGTGAGACTAATGGGGCGGTAATTGGGTGCTATTGATTTATCACCTTTTTTGAAGATCAGAAATACATTTGCAAGTTTCCAAGCTTCTGGAACTATACCTGTTTCTAATGACTTGTTAAATAGAAATGTTAATGGGTAACTTAACTCATCTCTGCATTCTTTTAATACTCTAGCATATACCTCATCAGGACCAGGCGATTTATGAGGTTTCAGTCTGTCAATTTCCTTAAGCACATCATTTCTACTTAGCCTATAGTAACCGTACTTAACCTATTTTCTATACTAAGGTTAGGCCTAGTTAGCCTAAAGTTAGTAATATGAATAGGCTAGGCTAGTGAAAATGGACAAATAGGAGTTTGAAAAGCTATTGAGATGTCTATTCATTCAGAAATCAGAAGCTTGGTTAAATTTGGGTAGTCTATTCTATAAAATAACTTTATAATGCAGTTGGAATAGGCCTATAGCCAAGGCCTAGGCTATGTAGGCCTACATGCTCAGTCTAGCTCAGATTAATATGCAGGATTCGAAACTGCATAATAAATCGTAGGCTTGTGCATATTTCTTTAACTGTCTTGTTAGCATAATGCATAGCCTATGCGCGGAATTTTGGTGAGAGTATCCTAGGTTCGAGTCCTTGGAGTGTCACATGTATTTGTTAATTTCATTAAGTGAGTTTAGAAGTGAAGTTGGTTGGTGAAAAATATAATTCTGCAAGAATGTAGTTACCGGGTGTACCGCCCACCTTGTTTACACTATGCGGATGCCTTTGGCTATAAGAAAACATTAGCCTAACCAAACAACCTAACCTAACCTAACCTAGTATTCATGCAGTAATGACAGGTGGCAAATAGCAGAAAATATAGCGTCGAAATAGACAGGAACGTAAGTGCGAGCGCACATGACAACCGTACACCCGGAAACTACATCCTTCCCTATAATTAATTCTGGTTCAGGAGTAATTTATAGCGAGGCCTTCCCGAGGGTTAGTATAAGTGCCCCCATTAATTACTCCTTCCATTCGTCTATAGCCTACATTAGGCTACCATAGCGCAGTTGGAATATATGTATGTACATGCTCAGATTAATATGCAGGATTCGAAACTGCATAATAAATCGTAGGCTTGTGCATATTTATTTAACTGTCTTGATAGCGTAATGCATAAGTGCGCGGAATTTCGGTGTGTGTATCCTAGGTTCGAGTCCTTGGAGTGCCTCCCTCCAGCTCTCCTCACCCACATCTTTTGCAGGCTATCCTAATTTTAGCTACTACTACATAATGATCAGACAGATGCCCTCCAATACCCCTTTACACCCTAGCATCCAGCACAGATTTCTTCATTCGTTCATCCACACGTAAACAGTATAATCAATCAGTGACTTTCGTTCCACCACTATCTTATCCTTCATCGTCCACACCACACCATTTTCAATGATACACAGGTACACATGGAAAGTGGTGTGGACGATGAAGGTCCGAAGGATAAGACAGTGGGGGAACGAAACTCGCTGATTGATTATATATGTGTGGATGAACGAATGAAGAAATCTGTGCTGGATGCTAGGGTGTATAGGGGTATTGGAGGGGGTCTGTCTGATCATTATGTAGTAGTACCGGTAGCTAAAATTAGGATGCAAAAGAAGTGGGTGAGGAGAGCTGGAGGGAGGCGAGAGGAAGGTGGAATGGTGAGGAGGGTGAAGAGGCTACAGGAGGAGAAAATCAGGAAAGAGTACAGGAGAGCAGTGGAAAGACGACTAGGTGGGTTCGATCTGGAAGATATGGAGGAAGTGGAGGAGATGAACAAGGTGTTCAAGGAAGAGATCTGTGCAGCATGTGAGGAGGTGTGTGGAGTGAGGAGAAGAGGGAGGGGAGTGGAAGGTACAACATGGTGGACAGAAGAGGTGAAAATAGCTGTGGAAGACAAGAAGAAAGCATATATAGAGTGGTTGGGTAGTAGAGGGAATGAAGATTTGGAGAGGCAGAAACGAGCGAGGTACGTAGAGAGAAAGAGAGTGGTGAAGGAAAGTAAGAGAAGAGTAGATGAGGAATTTGGAAGGAATCTGAGTGTAAAATGGAGGGAGTGTAAGAAACTGTTCTGGAAAGAAGTCAAGAAAGTTAGGGAAGGTAGTAAGGGTGTGAAAGATAAGAATGGGATAATGCTAGCTGAGAAGCAAGAGAGAGTCAAAAGATGGAGGGAGTACTTCAACGAGTTGCTAAATGTAAGGAATGAAGAGCCAGCAAACATAGTTGGATATGGCATGGGAGGGAGAAGAAGAGAAGTAGTGGAGGAGGAGGTTGGGATCAGGAGGTCAGAAGTGTGGGAAGCCATGAAAAGAGTGAAGTTGGGGAAAGCACCAGGAACAGATGGAGTGTGTGGGGAAATGTTGAGGTATGGTGGTGAAATAGTGATCGAATGGATATGGAAAATGTGTAAATAGAGAGAAATGAGTCTATGATCACACAGTTGAGTTTATTTCCAAAATAATTAATAAGTGCTTCTCTGAAGGTAGCTTCCCACATTCTGAAAAGCATGCACTACTCCGACCTACTCTAAAGAAACCTGGACTTGATGTTGAGAACATGTTGAACTATCGTCCTGTCTCCAACCTGTCCTTCATATCAAAGATATTAGAGCGTGCAATACTTGACCAATTACAACCACTACTTCAGCAGAATGAAACTATCCCAATTTTTCAGTCTGCTTACCGACAGCATCATTCAACTGAAACAGCATTGATTAGAGTACATAATGATCTAGTTGAGAACATTTGCAATGGTGTGGCCTCACTATTGGTCTTGCTTGATCTCTCTGCGGCTTTTGACACAGTGGATCATGAGTTGTTATTGAGTGATCTTTATGATTGTGGTGTGCGTGACTCCGCTCTCTTGCTTCTTGGGTCGTACTTGTCAGGTAGATCCCAGAGTGTGATGGTAAATCAAGTGGTCTCGGACTCGACACCCCTGCAGTATGGTGTTCCGCAGGGATCAGTTTTGGGTCCTATCCTATTTATAATTTATATTAGCAGTTTGTCTCTTCTGCTTCGTGCACATAATGTCACCTTTCACTTTTATGCAGATGACACCCAGATTTATGTGAGAATCACAAATATAGTTGATATACGGAGTAAGATGGAATTGTTGATGTCTGATATCAAGAAGTGGATGAGAGCGAGAAAACTTAAACTAAATGATGGTAAAACTGATATTCTCATCATCCGAGGAAATAGAAGAGCTGATGATATGGTAGGTGCCCTCTCCATCAATGTGGGTGGATCTCAGCTGCGACCGGCCAACTCTGTTCGAAATCTGGGTGTATATGTGAACTCCCGATTAGATTTCAAAGAGCATGTAAACCAGATAGTTAAAAGTTGTCACTTGCACATCAGAAATCTCTATTTGGTGAAGCCGTTTATAACCAGACGTTGCCTCCTGACGTTGGTTCACTCATTGGTCTTCTCTCGTGTTGATTATTGCAATGCCCTGTTGGTGGGTCTTCCAAATTATATTTTGAAGAAAGTTCAGTCTGTTCTTAACAGGGCCGCAAGACTAATTTTTGGTGTTCCACCTAGAACTCCTACTACATCTCTTCACATAGAACTGCACTGGCTGCCAGTAAGAGCAAGAATAGAATTTAAGTTGTGTTTGGTGACTTTTAAGGTTCTCAAATTTGGTGAGCCTAGGTACCTTGCGGAGCTGCTCAGGCGCCCACCGGCACACCATGGTGTAGTTGTGCGTCATGACAATGACCCTTTTCGTCTTGATGAACCAAGGGCTTTCCAGCAGTCTTCTTTCTTTGAGAGGTCATTCTCCTACATGGCTCCGAGGTTGTATAACAGGTTGCCGCTGTCCATGAGACAACTGAGTTCTGTTGAATGCTTCAAGAGACAACTTAAGACTTTTCTCTTTGAGAGAAGCTATGATCTTGAGAGAGGTGTCATGACAGATGGCTATAGAGTTTAGGCTATTTTGCCACTGCTAGTGATTGTTAAATGTGTGTTGTATATGAGCCTTCTTTTGATGCATTGATTTTTGTTCTTTTTTCTTTCTCTTTTCGAGCGCTAGTGAATTCTTCGGAAAAATTGGCGCTTATGAGAAATAAGTAACATGCTTATTATTATTATTATTATTAAATTATCATGAGAGAAGGGGAGTGTACCCGATGACTGGAAGACTGGCATAATAGTCCCACAATATAAGGGCAAAGGGAAAAGAGGAGTGTGTGGTAACCACCAAGGAATATGTCTTCTATGCCACTGGATTGGTAATCCAATGGACCCGGGTTCAAATCCCGATATGTCAATGGGAAGATATTATTGGGATTGAATTTGTGCTGTACCTAGTATCAGTGCATTACCACAAAGCCCACCGAAATGCCAAAACAATGCCCTCATTGTTCCCTGATTAAATAACACTGTATGAATATTCCCATATTCAAAATATGTTACAGGGGGACAATGCCTAGTGAGTTCACTGCTCAATAGGTGGCATTCTGAGAGTGAGGGTCTGAGTCTGGAGGTTGAGACGGTGAAGCACTTGAGCGAAGCAACCAGCCGCTTCAGAGATGGAGCTGCTTCGAGCCATCATGGATGCTTCACATGTCTCACTCCCCAGACTGGAACAAGACCTCACGGGCTTAACCGTGTTGAGCGGTGGAATGTACAGGCTCTCAGCCTATGCCCGAGAGGGAGTAGTTGGAATATAGAAAAAAAAAAAAAAAAAAAAAAACGTAGTAGGGAAGTGATTGAGAGAGTGAAAGTGAGAACGGAGAAATGGATAGGCAACGAGCAGGGAGGTTTTAGGTAGGGAAGAGGATGTGTAGATCAGATTTTTACCCTGATTGTGTTGTGGAGAAATATCTGGAGAAGCAACAAAAGGTGTATGTTGCCTTTATGGACTTGGAGAAGGCCTATGACAGAGTGGATAGAGAAGGTATGTGGAAAGTACAGTAAAATTCTTTTAATCTGGAAGGCAGGGGACCGCGGGACTTTCGGATTAGCAGATTTTCCGAGGTATCAGATTTATACATAAAAATGGCCCTAAAACACATACAAATTAATAATTAATTAGAATAATTTTAAAAAGGCATATTTCGTTGCCTACCTGTGCAGTGCGGTGAAGTTCCGGTGGTGTAGAGGTGTAAATCCAAGAGATGTATTTTTTATTTTTTTTTTATTTTTTGGGAAAAACAATATACAGTATTTGGGAGGAAAAAACCTTCCGAGGTATCGGGCATTCCGAGGTTTCAGCCTCCGGATTAGCGGAATTTCACTGTACAGTACTTAGAATATACGGAGTAGATGGCAAGTTGCTGAAAGCAGTGAAGAACATGTATGAGGGTGCAAAGGCGGCAGTACGTGTGGAGAATGAGCAGAGCGAGTTCTTTGACCTGAATGTTGGGTTGAAACAGGGGTGTGTGATGTCCCCGTGGTTGTTTACTGTATATATGGATGGAGTCATGAAAGAAATACTGTACTAGGAAGAGCAGTGGATGTTGGTGTATCGCTGAAAAGGGAGGGAAATGAGTGGAAGCTGCCTATACTGCTGTTTGCGGATGATACAGTTCTGATGAGAGATAATGAATGAGAGTTGCAGGGTCTGGTAAATGAGTTTGGAATAGTGTGCAAAAAACGGAATTTGAAGGTAAATGCGGGGAAGAGCAAGGTTATGGTCTTCGAAATGGGTGAAGTCACAGAGTGTGAGGTGAAGTTGAACGGTCAGGCTATGGAGATCGTCAGCTCTTTTAAGTATCTGGGCAGTGTGTTGAGTAAAGATGGACCTATGTATGAAGAAGTGCGGGAGAGGGTTGTAGGAACGCTGAAAGCAGTATCAAGAAATAGTGTGGTCAGTATGGAAGTGAAGAAGTCCTTGCATGATAGTATGGTAATCCCGACACTGACTTACGGAAGCGAAGCATGAACGTTTGAGAAGAGACTCCGACCAATAGTGAGAGGGGTGGAAATGAGTTACTTGAGAAGTGCGTGTAGAGTTACACGGAGGGATAGACAGACAAATGAGGAAGTTAGAAGGAGGTGTGGTGTAGAGGTAGATGTGCTGGAAAGTGTAAAAAGGAACACCTTGAGATGGTTCGACCACATGGAACGTATGGGAAGCGAGAGAATGACTAAGAAGGTGTACAAAAGCGAGGTGGAGGGACAGAGAGGGAGAGGTGGAAGGATGGAGTGAGGAAGTATATGGATGAAGGCGGTGCTGGTTGGGAGGAAGGGCGTCGACTGACTGGGGCCGGTTCGTTCGTGGCCACCCCTTCGAGGATCACGTCGTCAGGCAATAGATAGAGATAGATAGAGTAATTGAGTTTAGAAGTGAAGTTGGTTGGTGAATAAATATAATTACTTATGGAATTATTTGTTCTGCTCTTACCTTGCTCAAGGCCCAAGAGACCTTACAGGTGCGCGGTGCCGGTTAAGTGCTACTTTTCTAATTTTGTCAATTAGAATTTCACTCGCCAATAAAATTTTCAGTCTCCTCTGCTGGGCGGGCCAAGCCGCGGCGACCATCAAATGATCAACACTTTTGTTTACATTATTGGGCTCTTCCTGAAACTCGAATGCTCTCTCTCTCATTCAATGATGTTTATTAGCCAATCAGAATTGAGATATAACATTACCCGAACGTGACGTCACTGCATTTGGGGCACTCTGATTTCGGGGTCTGCTAAAATTATTATAGGCCTAGTCCTATAATTACTTCTTATTCCACAATTTGTTATTACTTATGACTTACAAATATTTACTGTAGCCTATTTACATTTAGCCTGTTTATTTAGTCATTTTTGTATACATACATACATATATAAAATTTTAAGACTGAGTGTTCCAGACATACGTGCAGTTTCAGTCTCTTCTCCTAATGGCGGGGTTCCAGGCAACCCTGTTAAGGGCTGCTTCACTTGTCAAGTTTTTTGGATATGAGATCGGCACGTATAGTCCGATCCCAGGTCTCTTTATTCTACTACAGCGCTTACTCCCATGGTGCACCGAACATCGACAGGTACCGTCATCTGGGGTGGCTTCGGACAAGTGGACAACTTCGGACATTTTGGATAAAAATTAAAACAAATAAAAATAGAGAGAAGAGGAGTTTGGTTTTGAAATAATTAAAATTAATTAATTTAATTTGTGGTAAATATTTGTGAATATGTAACAAAGAAAACACATGTTTTTGTAAGTGTGTCAAACTTCTACTGAGCATAATTAATGGGATGTGAGGAAGACAATTAACCTACACCAGAATGTTCTACAATTATCTGCGAGACCATACACACAGTAACTCTTTCCCCAAAGTTCATAATACACAGCCTATAGCCCTAACAATTTACTTTTATTGTTTTCCAGATTTATTGGGGTGTTTTCGGACATAGTTTGGGGTGATTTCGGACATGAGGTGACATCGGACATCTAATATTAGTTACAAGGTCCTTCAAATATGAACAACAATTAGTACCTAAGTGTATGGTACTCTTACCTAGCCATACATAGCGAGCATCTGTCGAATCATGTCATCACAGGGATCTGCCTTGTATGGGCCGATCGGCTTTTTGCAGACTCCCATTTTCTTATGTTCTTATCATCTGTCATCTTGCTCCCGTTTGAGTAACGCCAATTAAAGGATGCTTAAGACTGAGTAAGGTGTCAGATGTTGACATGATTTGGTGGATGTTTGCTGTGTAAGGTTAGGTAAGAGTATCATATTACATTTCTTTTCATTCACAGGAGTAAAAATGCCACGGATATATAAACCAAAGCCACACAACGAGAAAAGGAAATACAACAGTCATGTATGTCAAGACAAATTAAAGAAAGCAAAAGATGATATACAAAAGAAGAACATGAGTGTACGTGAGGCTGCTAAAAAGTGGAAGTTAAGTAAGAGCACCTTACATGACTATATAAAAGGGAAACATAATAAACCTGCTGGTTATTGTTAAAGTTCCGTTTGATGGTAAGAAGAAACATCGACATTATATTGCAGTCATAGTAAAGGTTCTACCAGAAATACATGTTCGTTTCCTAAAGCATGTGAAGGGCACAAGTAACGTCTTCATTAACCCAGTTATTGATGATTACAGTGATATAGACAAGGGTGAGATAGTACAAATCCTGCCAGAACCAATACTAGACAAGAAGTGCAGAATGCTGTTCAGTGTTGATGTAAATAAATGGCCAAAATAATAGAGAGAGAGAGAAATAGAGAGGGTTGAAGAGCTATAGAGAGGAAAGAGAAAGCGAGCGAGCAGGGGGAGAGAAAGTGAGAGAGAGAGGGGGTGGGAGAGAAAGCGAGAGAGGGTGGGGCCAAGAGAAGGGTGGGAGAGAAAGCAAGAGAGAGAGAGAGAGGTGATAGAGGGAGGGGCCAGGGGAGGGTGGGGCCGGGAGAAGGGTAGGAGAGGGCGGGGCCAGGAGAAGGGTGGGGCCAGGGGAGGGCGGGGCCAGAAGGGTGGGAGAGAGATCGATATCGAGAGCGAGAGGTGGTAGAGGGCGGGGCCAAGTGAGAGAGGGGGGATGAATAAGGAAAGAGGCAATAATGTGATACAAAGTTATATTTTTTGTAAGGTCCTTTTTATTTCATATTATGATTAGTTTAAGGTATATACCCTGAAAGGGTTAATTAGTATTTCGGGCCATTAATTAGCCAAGATGGCATCTAGTCGGCTGTGTGCCATTAGTATTCCTTTAATATGCAGTCATTAAGATATTATTGCTAAGCTTTAATGATATCAGTATTATTTTTTTAGAAGTTTGGTCACAAGTGTGAAATACGTTTTCAAGGAGTCATTATGTGTAATTTGAATGAATTAATTGTATTTTTTTTTGTATTAGAAAAGTGCCTATACATACGGTGTACCTGAATGCATTAGTGATAATAATATAATTGCTTTGTTATTGAGAATACATAACAATTTATATGAAGGTGCTAAAATGCACAGAAACTTGGAATCTAATGTATATGCTACTCTAAGGGCTACAAATGTAAGCATTTCAGTTTGTATTTTTTTTTTAAAACTCCGTCTTGTGTCCGAAGTCGCCTCTGCATTGTCCGAAGCCGTCGTTCAATACACACACTCAGATTTAAAGGGGAAAACCATTAATGTCCGAAGTCACCTTACCCCAGTCCGAAGTCACCTCATATCGATGATGACTTCGGACACCATTATAAATATTAGTTATAATTAAGCCAAAGGCCTATAATTTTTCCACTGTACACAAGATTATTCTACGTTTCTAAGCTATACATATAGATGCAAAAGATTGCATTATTAAGGCTTTACCTATTGAGTTAGGCTTAAAATTAGGTCAAATAGGTCCGAAGTCACCCCGAATGACGGTACTACACCGAACCGAGCGCCCACACCCTTTCCATACACTGCACGTGTATGCACCGCTCTTTTCCACATTGCCTCGTCTCAATCTACAATGCAAAACCTTGGTTTTGTTAATATTAACTCTTAAACCCTTGCTCGCCATGCCCTCTCTCCATCTATGGCCTCAGCATCTTGCACATTGTCGGCTATTAGGGCTAAATCGTCTGCATAAAACAGTTCCCACGGGAGTCCGGATCTAAAATCTCTAGACAGTGCCTCCAGGACCATAATAAAGAGGAAATGGCTTAACACTGAACCCTGATGAATTCCAACATGTACTGTGAACTCCTCATTAAGTACTGTACACTTTTCACCCTCACCGCAGTTCGCGAATCCTCATACATCTTCATTATCACACGCACCAGCCACTCTTCCACACCAAGTATATTTTTTTCTCTTGAATATAGATTATAGATACTGTATCATGTTTTGTGGATCGCAAATGTCACTTGCAGTTTTCTCTTCTCTCCCTTTAGTTATCTCATATCTCCCTCTAGCTATCATCTCTTTCCCTTTAGTTATCTCTTCTTTCCCTTTAGTTATCTCTTCTCTCACTCTATTATCTCTTCTCTCCGAGTCCCTTTAGTTATCTCTCTCACTTTAGTTATCTCTTCTTACCCTTTAGTTATCTAATCTCTCCCGTTACCTTTAGTAATCTCTCTCCCTTTAGTTATCACTCCTCTCCCTTTAGTTATCACTTCTCTCCCTTTAGTTATCTCTTCTCTCCCTATTATCTATTATCTCCCTTTAGTTATCTCTCTCCCTTTAGTTATCTATTCTCTCCCTTTAGTTGTCTATTATCTCCCTTTAGTTATCTATTCTCTCCCTTTAGTTATCTATTATCTCCCTTTAGTTATCTATTATCTCCCTTTAGTTATCTATTCTCTCCCTTTAGTTATCTATTATCTCCCTATTATCTATTCTCTCCCTTTAGTTATCTCTCTCCCTTTAGTTATCTATTCTCTCCCTTTAGTTATCTATTATCCCTTTAGTTTTCTATTTTCTCCCTTTAGTTATCTATCTCCCTTTAGTTATCTATTATCTCCCTTTAGTTATCTATTCTCTCCCTTTAGTTATCTATTATCTCCCTTTAGTTATCTATTATCTCCCTTTAGTTATCTATTATCTCCCTTTAGTTATCTATTCTCTCCCTTTAGTTATCTATTATCTCCCTTTAGTTATCTATTCTCTCCCTTTAGTTATCTATCCTCTCCATTTAGTTATCTATCCTCTCCCTTTACTGTAGTTAGCTATCCTCTCCCTTTAGTTATCTATTATCTCCCTTTAGTTATCTATCCTCTCCCTTTAGTTATCTATCCTCTCCCTTTAGTTATCTATTATCTCCCTTTAGTTATCTATTCTCTCCCTTTAGTTATCTATTATCTCCCTTTAGTTATCTATTCTCTCCCTTTAGTTATCTATTATCTCCCTTTAGTTATCTATTCTCTCCCTTTAGTTGTCTATTCTCTCCCTTTAGTTATCTATTATCTCCCTTTAGTTATCTATCCTCTCCCTTTAGTTATCTATCCTCTCCCTTTAGTTATCTATCCTCTCCCTTTAGTTATCTATTATCTCCCTTTAGTTATCTTTACCAAAAGATAACGGGAAACCAAAGCCCCACCCAGGGCCCTGTGCCCCTCAGCAATTATGAAGAGAAAGTTGAGGGGCAAGGGAAAAATGTGACGCTTTGGCTTCCAATCTTGGTAGATTGGGAGGTCAATCCACGTTAGAGACGCCGTCACTTGAGATCTAGAAAATATATAAGTAAAAGGAACAGTCAGAGTAAGCTATGGGTATGGCAGAGATTGCTCAGTTCTCACTCTGATAGACCAGCCCATCACCACATGACTAGAACCCAATCCTCTCAGCATCAGCTAGGAAAGGCCCTAGAAAGCCGCCTTTGGCGGGGGGATAGCTCCCCTATTTCAACCCTTTTCGGGGTTGGGCACCCGCCCTTAACTGTACTGTACTTTCAATTAGCATGAGATAGTGAGATTGTATCCCACGGCAGTCAAACTAGACGAGAACATGATCGCGAGCGTGCCATAGTGTAAACAAGGCGGGCGATACGCCCGAATACTACATCCTTGCCGACAGCTTTTAACGGGTTTGCCTGGAATGCCGCCATTGGGACGTGAGAATGGAACCACACTTCGTGTGGAGCACTTGGTCTTTAAATTTGTTTATGTGTATGTATCTACCCTGCCGTAGCCTATCTTCTAGCTAACCCAGTACGGTACCCTAATATGTTTTTATAAATTGCAGGTTCACCAAGCAAGGCAATTTGAAGTATGAGACAGAGTGTGCACCTAACAACGGCTATTACTTCATGCCCATCTATGACAAGGGGCAGTATGTTATCAAGGTAGGCAAAGGAGCAAGTACATGGTTCATTATTTAGGTATGTTTGCCATCTTGGATATACAGTACATGAACCTATCTATCTATTGCCAGCAAAGGAGCAAGTTTGCAGTTGATTATTTTAAGTACAGTACAGTATATTTGCCGTCTTGGATATACGGTACAGTACAGATTCTCTCTTATCTATTGCTAGATGCCTTGATCCCCGAAGGGATTGCTACCAATGAATTGGTTCTACATGAACCTAATCTCATAATATATACCAACCAAAATCTAAGCAAATTTTTTTTATGTTTGTGCATGTGGTAAATGTGTAGTTTTGAACTAAATTGATCTTAACCTAATCTTAATATGGACCTAGCTAAAGAACTTGAATAAACTAAATAGCCATATTAACCCACTGAACCCCAGCGACGCAGCGTTTGCGTCCGCAATGTATGTAACGCTAAACCCCAGCGACGCATACGTTGCGTCACTGTTACTCCGGTCCTATGACACCTAGAGGGCTCAGATTTGTATGCGAACTGTGTAAGTATCCAACGCAACCATGCCGATGGTTGAAAACTCTCAAAGTCCAACCGCGTGCGCGTGAGCACGCAAAAAACGGTATTTTGGGTGTTATTGCCTTCAATTTTTTACTCTTGTAAAATAGACTTTCGGGGGCTCCGTAGGACCAATGTTTGACCTTTTTTATATTTTTTTGTGGTTTTTCCTTCATTCCTAACCCATTCGCTATTGTTTCTGGAAAAAAAAAATCAAAACCTGCCGGTCCCTGGTGGTACATTTATTATAAACTAGCTGGGGCTCAGTGGGATAAGAATAGCTAGTACTTCATGCCCATTTGTGATAAAGGTTAACATGTCATCATGGTAGGCAAAAGCACAAATTAATAGTTTTGGTTGTTTTTATGATAATTATAGGGAATAGGCTCGCAGCCTTATTATACATAATTTATTAGGGACAATGTAAGTCTATGGAATCCTTATACCTGTACTGTACTGTACTCATGTATAATCCACTGTGGGAGAATAATTTTGATCGCATTTATAAAACCCGATATTAATAGAAAAAACACCCATTCTAATCAATCTCAGAGCTCTTTCGGACATCCTCACTGCTTACAAACGCCTTCTTTATGCAGTATAATCGATATTTACCCCCTGCTGGCAACATAGATGACGATTTCAATAATTCAGGGGGGGGGGGGGGAGGGGGGGGGGTTTAGGGCCCTCAACCCATCGTGTATCCCACATTGGAATTATAACTAAGACCATGAAAACACTAATTTCTCAAAATCTGGAAGAAAAAACATGAAAAATAAGGGTGCGAGCCTATTCCCTATAATCACCGTTTTTATTTTTATACCAAAAAAAGCTTTCTGCCTGGGTGAGGTAGCAAACAGAATTACAAAATACTAAGCAATAAAAAATAACAAAAATAAAAATGGGAAAACAAAATAGAAAGGAGAATCACTTACTCACATACTGGAGTATACAGTACTGTACTGTATTTGAAATTGAAGCCACAGTTGTCTTGTCGTAATTAGAAGTTCTTGGTGAAAAGTGATCACAGTAATTTAATATCCCTTGTGTCTTATATTAACCCACAATTAGTTAGTTAAAATAGGACTTCAGGAGCTATCAACCCTTCTGGATTATTAAGCCAGCACACTGTAGGTCTAGAAAAACGGCAGGACTGGAGCCCCTTTTCAAGAACTCCATTCCCTTGTGACTTTTATCGAAAACTTCTTAACAGCTATTCTTACATCCAGACAATCCTGATCAATGAACGAATCAGTGAAGCAAACCAACCAACCAATGAGACAATGGAGCAGTTGTGTTTAACCCTTTCAGTATTGGTGAAGATATTTTGGGATGGATGTAGTGTCCGGGCGTACGGTCGTCATGTTTATATAGGTCGATCGCCACGGTTAAGTTCGCGTCTATTTTGAAGGCTTATTATGACGGTTATTTGCCCCCTGCTGGCAATATACTGTATATGATGATGGCAATATGTCATGGGGAGGGGGGGGGCTTTGCCCCCCTCGACATACTATTGTATCCAATGGCATTCAAAATAGACGGGAACATGATCGCAAGCGTCCGTCGCCGTCGCCGTCATGTTTACGTATGTCGATCGCCGTGGTTAAGTTCGCGTCTATTTTGACGCCGATGTTTTCGGTTATTTGCCCCCTGCTGGCAATATATATGATGATGACAATATGTCATGGGGGGGTGAGGGGCTTTGCCCCCTCAACACATTATTGTATCCAAAGGCAGTCAAAATAGACGGGAACATGATGGCAAGCGTCCGCCGCCGCTCCGCGTAGTGTAAATAAGGCTGGCGGTACGCCTGAACTCTACATTTTACCCGATATTTTTCTTTATATTTTGGTTATCATTAGATGATTTTACTCTCTTCAGGAAGGTTTTATGATAGCCAATGAATTAATGGAGCTATAATACACCTCTGATTACATCAACGACATAGATGAGGGTTTCACCTGTACAATCTCAAAATTTGCTGACGATACAAAAATTGCAAATAGCGTACAGTACTCTCAAAAGAACAAGTTGACGATATGCAGCACAATCTAGATAAATTGGCATCTTGGGCCCAAATTTGGCAAATGAGTTTCAATGCGGATAAATGTGAAGTACTACATATCGGATACCTAAATGAGAAAGCAAACTATTCGATGAATAGCACTCAGCTTAAGAGAATGTAAACAGAGAAACCGATCTGGGAGTAACAATATTGAGTAACCTAAAACCGAGTCAACAATGTTCAGAAGTTGTTAAGAAGGCAAACAAAATAATTTGCTTTATAGGCAGGTCATTTGAGCATAAATCAAAAGAAGTTATCCTAACCCTTTACAATTCCTTAGTCCGCCCTCTTCTGGAATACTGCGTTCAATCCTGGTGCCCTTATTACCAAAAAGATATAAACAAGCTAGAACGAGTTCAACGTAGAGTTACCAAAATGGGTAAAATTCTAGTTTCACGTACACAGCGACAAAAGGGAGGCGCCGTTGTAAAGGCATAGCTTCCCGACCAACTATGAAGATCAGGGAAATTGCTGGGTAAAAGACGTAATATAATGATAATAAACTACATTAACGACATTAGCCTAACCTTACCTAACCTAACCTAGTATTATGTAATAGCTATGGTGCCGCATATGGGGAGATTTTTTTTTTTTTTTTTTACAGTAGGTATAATTCCTTATACAGGTAATGCATTTCCGCCGCTTTGGACATATATAGGAATTAAGTATGGTATATGACAACTCTAAAGTAGCCATAGAAATTTATGAGTATGCTGTGAAAGCGAAACTAGAATTAAACCCCAAAATGATACCTAGCCGAAAGAACAAACCATACAAAGAGCGTCTTAGAGAATTAAATCTATTTCCTTTAACCCAGAGCAGATTAAGAGGTGACTTAATTCAAGTGTTCAAAATCATCAAAGGCATCGACAATATGAACTGTAGTAAGTACTTCACTATCGACCAATCTAATTACACGCAGGGAAACGGCTGCAAAATTATTGGTAAATCTTTTAACTCACACGAATCTAAGAATTTCTTCTTCAATCGAGTTGTTAACTTGTGGAATGGGCTTCCCCGAGACGTTATAGACTGCATCACCATTGATTCATTTAAACTCCGCCTAGACACATAAAATCGTCTAATAATAGCAAAAATATAAGGAATAATGGTGTCACCTGTACTGAAGGGGTTAAATTTGAGTGAATGGTGTTACCTCTCCAATATTTAATGAACACTGAGAAACGTTGCAATGGTCTGCAGTGGAAGATGGCATAAATGTTAGTAAACAATTTTGGGCAAGAATGTAGTTACCGTGTGTACCGCCCACCTTGTTTACACTACTGTATGAGGATGCCTTTGGATATAAAAATAAGGGGGCCTTCATCTAATGGTGGAGGAAAAAAAGAATATGCCTCACGCATCCTACTGCATGTCGTACAAGGCGACTAATAGGGGGGATGGTGATAGACTTGCAGACCAAGTAGCCATCACTATACAATGAAGCCTTGTTATTGGTGCTGGCATTGTCTCTATATGATAGTGCTGTGACAGGGCTTCATTGTACTTGCTCCAAGTTGCCTAATGGCGGCACACTGGCAGTGGGTGTCGCTCCCTCTGGACCCGGCCCTGGCGCCCTGGGCCCAACCTGGACGAAATGGATCCAGAGGGTACAGTACGTAGTGTTTCCCCGGACTGGCACTTTCCGCCCGATAGTATAGGGGCCCGAACCTGGAGGTAGCGCTCCAGGAGGCTGCCCTGTCATTTGGCGAAAAATATCAGGCCAGTCGTAGTGCCGTGTACGCGCACGGGGTGCGTCCCTGCGGCTGGTTCTGGTGGGGCGTACCGAGGCCACTGGATCCTACCCCCTTGTAATCACTTGGGGGATGGTGCTGGGAATGGTCCCGGGGTAGACTGGAGCCGGAGTTCTGGGGGGGGGGGGGGGGGGGGGGGGGGGGGGTGATGCCCATCTGCCAGCCAAACCTACCTAACTATGACTAAAATCAAAGAAAATAAACGTAAGTCCGATGAAACAAAACCGCACAGGACAATGACAAATGCCCCCCACAAACTCAGACTTGCTAGTGTGAATGTTGGTAGTTTGAATCTGCGTGCGAATGAAGTGGCTGAGATGTGTGAGAGGAGGCGAGTGGACGTCTGCTGTACCCAGGAAACACTCTGGAAGAGGCATGGGGTACAGTGGATTTTCGGAAGGAGGAAAAGATATAGGATATACTGGATGGGTGTGGAGACTGATAAAGCGAAAGGAGGAGTGGGTGTTCTGGTGGCTGAAGAGCTGGCGGAAAGTGTGCTTCAGATTACGAGAGTTAGTGAAAGGCTGATTGTTTTGAAGTTGAAAGTTGGTGAAAGAATTCTGAATGTGATATCTGCATATGCCCCACAGGCTGGCTTACAGAAAGAGATAAAAGAGGACTTCTGGAATGACACCGTCAGTGTCATTTCAGGCCTCTCGGAGAATGAAATAACTATCGTGGGGGGGGACCTCAATGGTCACGTGGGAGCATCTGCAGATGGATACGAGGGGGTACATGGAGGAATTGGTTACGGAAGGAGAAATCTAGAAGGCGAATATATATTGGAGTCCTGCGTTGCACTCAACATGGTTGTGTGTAACACAAAGTTCAAGAAAAGACAGAGCCACCTGATCACATATAACTCTGGGGTCTCCAGTAGCCAGATAGATTACTTCTTGGTTAACAGGAAAGACTGGAAACTAGTTCGAGATGTAAAGGTCATCCCAAGCGAAGAATGTATCCCCCAGCATAAGCTACTTGTGTGTGACATGAGCTTATACAGAGATCCTAAGCGCAAGAAGGTTTACATACCCAAAAGGAAAGTGTGGCTGCTGAAGGACAAGGAAGTTAGGGATAGGTTTCATAATGAACTGGAGGAAATGAATAGAAATAAGGAAGCTAGGCCTAACGATGTAAATAGCCAATGGAACTTTCTTAAGCATAGCCTTATCGCTGCCACTGACAAAGTCTGTGGGAAAACAAAGGGTCACCCCAGGAATAAGACCTCTTGGTGGTGGAACGATGAGGTAGAACATGCTGTGAAAGAGAAAAGGAGATGCTTCAAAGCATGGAAGAAAGGAGGCAGCAGGGAGGAATACCAGGCAGCTAAACGAACTGCCAAAAGAGTTATTTACAATGCTAAAAATCGCATTAAGGACCTGGTCCTCGAACAAGTGTGTAACACTGACAATCCCAATGGGATCTTCAACCTAGCTAGGCGAGTTAAAAATGACAGTAGGGATATTATAGGTGAACAGTGTGTTAGAGATGATAATGGGAAGATTGTGTATGCAGAAAATGAAATCAGAGAAGCATGGAAGGTACACTATGAACGATTGCTAAATGTAGAGTTTGAATGGGATAAGGAACAGCTTAGTATCGAAAAACCAATATCTGGGCCCCCTCCTTTGATAGCACCAGCTGTAGTGAGCGACGCAATCAATAAAATGAAGGACGGTAAAGCTCCAGGTTGCTCCGACATTGTCGCTGAGATGATAAAAGCCTCAGGGGAGATTGGTGTAAACTTAGTCACTGAGTTGATAAACATCATTATTAAAGATGAGAAAATCCCAGAGGATTGGCTCAAAAGTGTAATAGTAAATATATACAAAGGAAAAGGGGATGCGCTAGATAGAGGAAATTATAGGGGCCTGAAAATGCTTGACCAAATCATGAAGGTCTGTGAGAGAGTCCTTGAGGGTTTGAATAGGCAAAGCATCTCTATTGATGATATGCAGTTTGGTTTTATGCCAGGACGTGGTACAACCGATGCTATCTTCATAGTCAGGCAGATACAGGAAAGATACTTACTAAAAGGCAGGGATCTTTACTTTGTGTTTGTGGACCTGGAGAAGGCCTTTGATAGGGTACCTAGAGATGTTGTACAGTGGGCTATGAGGAAACTTGGTGTGGAAGAGTGGCTGGTGCGTGTGATAATGAAGATGTATGAGGATTCGCGAAGTTCGGTGAGGGTGAAGGGTGTACTGAGTGATGAGTTCGCAGTCCGTGTTGGAGTCCATCAGGGTTCAGTGTTAAGCCCCCTCCTCTTTATTATGGTCTTGGAGGCGCTGTCTAGAATTTTTAGAGGCGGACTCCCGTTGGAACTGTTTTATGCAGACGATTTAGTCCTAATAGCTGACAGTATGCAGGATGCTGAGGCCAAATTCAGAGAGTGGAAAGAGGGCATGGCGAGCAAGGGTTTAAGAGTCAATATTAACAAAACCAAGGTTATGCATTGTAGTTTGAGACGAGGCAATGTGGAAAAGAGCGGTGCATACCCATGTGCAGTGTGTGGAAAGGGAGTGGGCGTTAACTCAATTCAATGTAGCATCTGTCGATGTTGGGTACACCATGGGAGTAAGCGCTGTAGTAGAATAAAGGGGCCCCTGCCGAAGGATAAGTCAGAAATAGAGAAATTTGAGTGCGTAGTGTGCAAAGGCGAGCTTGTGTTAAGTGATGATCCTGTGGCTGTGAATTTTGGAAATGAGTCTTTGGAGCTGGTGAACAAGTTTTGTTACCTAGGAGATACCATCTCTGCCGGTGGTGGGGCCGAGGCTGCCACTGTTGCTAGAATTAGGTGTGGCTGGGGGAAGTTCAGAGAATTGATGCCAATCCTGACCATGAAAAGAATGCCTCTCCCCCTGAAGGGAAAGGTGTATGCCTCATGTGTTAGAAGTGCAATGACGTATGCCTCAGAAACATGGGCCGTTAAAGTAGAGGATGTCAACAGAATGGAGCGTAATGAGATGAGAATGGTGAGATGGATGTGTGGGGCCAGGCTACAGGATAGAATAACAAATGTTGAGCTGAGGAGACGTTTAGGTATAAAGAGTATTAGCGAGGTGATGCGTACAAGTAGACTGGGATGGTATGGACATGTGGAGAGAATGGATGAACAAAATTGGGTGAAAAAATGCAGGTCTGTGATTGTGGAGGGAGCTGCACCAAGGGGTGGACCGAGGAAGACCTGGGATCGGACTATACGCGCCGATCTCAAATCCAAGAACTTGACAAGTGAAGCAGCCCTTAACAGGGTTGCCTGGAATGCCGCCATTAGGACAAGAGACTGAAACTGCACTTATGTGTGGAACACTCGGTCTTAAAATTTTATGTATGTATTAGCCTAACCAAACAACCTAACCTAGTATTCATGCAGTAATGACAGGGGGCAAATAGCAGAAAATATAGCGTCTAAATAGACGGGAACGTAAGTGCGAGCGCACAACATGACAACCGTACACCCGGAAACTACATCCTTCCCCAATTTTGACACAGATTTATGTGTACAATATGGATACGGTACTATTAATTAAGGGGATTTTTTTTTTTTTTACCCCCCTTCTCCCTCACGTTTGACGATTTTAAGACCATTTGCTCCATTTTTGTCCTAATATTTAGACTTTCTTGCCATTTAGGTGTCAATTTATATTGGCGAGCGATAGCAAGCCTGTAATTTAGTAAGAATTGGCCGGGACATTTTCCTACCAAATTTTTTACAATTTCTCTTGAATGGGGTTTTGTTTTTGTTTTTTAAGCTTGATTGAGGTCTAGGGAGCAAACTAAAGATATATACAGTTCCGGTACTGTAGTGTATACTGTATACTGTATATACAGTATACTATAAGTAACACCCTGTTCTTAAGATTATTCATTAATTACAAACCCCAATGTACAGTACAGTCGGCCCCGCAAGGGTGCGCACTAAAAGGGTGCGATTCTCCAACCGTGCGGCAGATGTCCGTGTGCTGCTTATAATCCAAGAGTGCGAAAAAAGCAAAGCGTGCGTTTTTTTCGCCCAATAACCCCTGAAAAACATGATCTAAGGAAAGAATACCTGTACAGTATAGAAATGTGATTAGATATTAGATAGAATATGGGTATTACACTCACTTTGGATGGTTTATGTATGCGTGGAGGTTGGGATGTTGGTCTTACTGAGGGTCCGAGGCTGCCCCCATGCCCACATGGGGGCATTTTACACCTGCTGCCCCTAACCCACCGCCCAGGGCGATCGTGTTACCCACCAAAACAAAAGTGAAAGTTCTTGATTTAGAACAGAAAAAACAGTTACTAGACATGTTGGCTAGAGGTGAGAAACAGGCAAATGTGGGTAGACATTTTGGTGTGGGCATGGGGTAGCCTCGGACCCTCAGTAAGACCAACATCCCAACCTCCACGCATACATAAACCATCCAAAGTGAGTGTAATACCCCTATTCTATCTAATATCTAATCACATTTCTATACTGTACAGGTATTCTTTCCTTAGTTCATGTTTTTCAGGGGTTATTGAGCGAAAAAAGGGTAAGTTTGAAGAGTCCCCGGACTACATAGTGAATTTCCCATAGGTTCTTAAGCTCCAAGGGTGCGTTTTACAAGGGTGCGCGCATGTCTCGGACTAAGGTAACCGCACCCTTGTGGGGCCCACTGTACTTGAATAAACTAATTTATAATAATAAATAACCCCCCTTAATCTCATTGTTCTCTGTACCCCCAGGTGTCCCCCCCACCAGGCTGGAGCTTTGAGCCGGATGAGGTCTCCCTGAAGGTGGACGGAGAAACTGATGCCTGCTCTCTCAACAAGGACATCAACTTCCACTTCAAAGGATTCGCCGTCATTGGAAAGGTACAGTTAGATACGGAACTTTAAATAACAACAGTCTTTATGAAAGACTAGGACTTCTGTTTTGTCATTGGCTGTGTTGTTTCAAGTTTACATCACCCTTCCTTCATGTAGTACGGTATATATTCTTTTCAAGCAGCCCAAAACAGTGTTGCCTGGAATTCCGCCATTTAGGAGGTAAGACTGAAACCACACTCTCTGTGGATGAAACGGTCTTCAAGCTTGTATGCATTTGTCTATTTCCACTCTACAAAATTATGCATTACATTACTTTCTCCATATTTTGTAAACCTCACGCCTGTTTTCCCAAGACTAAACAAGGACATCAACTTCCACTTTAAGGATTTGTCATTATGGGAAAGGTACTGTATTGGTTTTGTGTTCTTTTATTTCAAAAATATATTTGGCTCAATCGTTATTTCCACATAGTGATTTTGGCAAGTTCTTTTGTTTTATATTGTGTCGTTCCAGTTTTGGTTTCTTTATTTTGCAAGTTTTACATTATACAGTAATATCTAATATTCCTTCAACTACTGTATGTGGAAGTTTTTCTTCAATGCATATTTAACTTATCTTCTCCCTAAATACCAAATCATTGGTGGTCTTCTACTACCATACCAGCTGTCCCTCTCACCACTTAATGTTCATGTTTGTGATGTAGAAGTTTATGATGTTGATGATGTGTTATTTTGCAGGAGTTTGTGATGGTAAAGTTGTGTTTTGATGCAGGAGTTTATGATTAAAATGTAAAACTTGCAAACTAAACAAACCAAAATTGGGACAAGGAGTCAAATTAAATTATCAAAATCGCTATGTGGAAACAAGAGGTGTGTTATTATACAGGAGTTTATGATGTTAGAGGTGTGTTATTATACAGGAGTTTATGATGTTGAAGTTGTGTTATTATACAGGAATTGGTGATGTAGAAGTTGTGTTATTATACAGGAGTTGGTGATGTTGAAGTTGTGTTATTATACAGTACAGGAATTTGTGATGTTAAAGTTGTGTTAGGAGTTAATCTTAATGATGTTTTGTACTATTTTTGTGTTTCAGATTATGATATGGGCGAGTGTGGGGTGTTTTGTGTGTGTTGGGCTGTAGCTTAATTTATTTAATTAATGACATGTTGTTGTGATGTTAAACTTAGTAGTCTTAACCCATTCTGTATGAGCGACAAACACCGTTCGTCAGCATATAAGTTATTTGCTAGTACGAGTGATGGTATAATCCTGTGTAACGGGGAGACCTGTACTTATATCTCAATAATTTGGTAATGTTACAATATAGTTTTACATTTTACATTCATAAATAGTCCACTAATATACTAGATTAGGTTAGGTTAGGTTAAAGATATTGTTCAATGTTTCTTAGTAAATAGGCATCTGAAAAACAGTTCTCCCCTCTACACAGGATCTTACCCGAGTGACAAACACAGTTTGTCACTCGTACTTGAGCTTTGTTCTCTTGTGTTCTTTTATTTCAAAATTATATATATTTAAAAAAACTTTATTTCCACATAGCGATTTTGATAAGTTCTTTTGCGTTTATCTTGTGTTATCCCAGTTTTGGTTTGTTTATTTTGCAAGTTTTACATTATAATACCGAGCGGTCTTCACTAATATATATATATAGTAAGCCTTACTGTTAGGTATTGGCAACATTGACCAAGCAACAGGCAGTTGTTCCCACCATCAGAAGTCAGTAATCACTAACTTTTGTGAGTGATATATCATGTCGCGCCGCAGAAAAATAATTTTTGCAAAAATGGTTGATATTGAGGGGTACTTTGTGTTCTTTAATTAGATTAAAGCGTTATTTCCTCATTGCGATTTTCTTAAGTTCTCTTGCCTTTATATTGTGTCGTCCCTGTTTTGGTTTGTTTATTTTTCAGGTTTTACAATATAATAGCATGGGTTAATGGTGTGTTGTTGTGTTCCAGGTAGTGAGTGCCGGGAGCAGCGAGGGACCGGATGGGGTGAAGGTTGAACTGTACCGCGGAGACAACACACTGGTACAGGAGAGGCAGACTGGACCAGGCGGAGAATATGTGTTCACTCCGCTATCATCAGGAAAATATACGGTCATAGCTTCACATCCTACGTGGTCATTCCTGTCTAACAAGGTAACATACTGGACCGGAGGAGAATATGTGTTCACTTCAGGATGATATACTGTTATAGTGTCACATCTTACTTGGTCGTTCCTGTCAAACAAGGTATTATTGTTTTTAACATCGTTCTTAACACCAATAACCCCCAAATTAAATTAATGAAAGCATGTGATTCTCCCAGGATTTGAACCTAGGATATCTCGTACAGAACTTACACGCTCTAACCATTACACCATCAAGACAGTTATAAGTACAGCACATGACTGATTAATATCCATTTATCGAATACTGATTATTAATCTAATCATGTACTGCACCCAACTGCACTATGAATAGCCTAATGATTAAGTGAGAGGAAATATAACAAGATAGAGGGAGGGTATGGCGAACAAGGGTCTAAGAGTTAACATAGATAAAACAAAGCTCATGATTAGTAGAGTAGGGCACGGAACTATAGAAAGAAGCGGCGACTATCCATGCGCAGTATGTTGGAAGTAACTCAATTCAATGTTGCGTCTGTAGTGACTAGGTACACGAGATGTAGTGGGGCTAGAGGACTTTTGACGAGAATCATAGAATTTGAATGTGCAGTGTGCAAGGGAGAACTTGTGTTGAATGACCCGCCTGTTAGTGTTGATTTCGACAGTGTAACGCTTGAGTGTGTGAATAAATTCTGCTATTTGGGCGATACAGTTTCTGCCGAAGATGACGGTAAAACTGGCTCCATTGCTAGAGTCATAAGTGGCTGAGGAAAGTTTAGAGAGCTGATGCCACTCTTGACCATGCTCCGACTCTCACTTCACCTTAAAGGGAAGGTGTATACCTCCTGTGTAGGAGTGCGATGACCTATGCCTTGGAGACGTGGCCAGTATATCAATAGAATGGAACGGAATGAAAAGAGAATGGTGAGATGGATATGTGAGGTTAACCTCAGGGATGGGGTATCGAGCAAGGAATTAAGATGATGTCTGGGCATAGGAGTGTTCGAAGTGATGCGCACGAGCCGACTTGGTTGGTTTGGACACATGGAGAGAATGGATGATCAGAACTGGGTAAAGAAATGCCGGACTGTGAATGTGGGGGAAGCTGCGCGTAGGGGTAGACCTAGAATAACATGGGATCAGGTACTTCGGTCCGATCTCAAAATACAAATCTTGACAACAGAGGCAGCCCTTGACTAGGGCTGCCTGGAAAGCCACCATTTAGGACGTGAGACTGTAACCACATTCTCTGTGGACAAAACGGTCTTTAAACTTGTATGTATGTATGTAAAGAATTTTTTATGGGGCACAGATCACATACTGTAGGACCGACCTCGCTACAAAATATTCCTGAACTGGAGGTGTTTGGTGTTGTGGTGAAGTTAATAAAAAATAGACTATAATATCATGCATTAGTACTGAATGTAGAGAAAGAGATATGATGAAGGTAACAGAACATAATGGAATGTATTGTAAGTAGCCTACCAGTTAATAATATAGGTTTGATTCCTAAAGAGATGTATGAAAACTTTCTACTTAGTAGTGACCCTGGAATCAATGACATACAGTACTGCCAATAATCATATTTGGTGCTCTTACTGTCTAGGCAAGCCCTTTATCATTGGCGGCATCATTATTTTCAGTTCTATATTCATTTATATACAGTATATATTATTATTACAGGGTGTGGAAGAAGTTATTGATGTGAGATAATGACTGGTGTTAGTATTATAAATGATTGATGATGGCAATAATAATGATGATATTTTTGCAGGTTGCAGTAGAAGTCAGTGATGGTAACGGTGATGCAGGATCCTCACTGGTGGTGGGAGGTTATACTATCAGCGGTACAGTCACCACCGATGGTCAACCTACACTTGGGGTGGCCTTTATCCTGCATGCTACACAAAACAACGACATGGCAGTTACACCAGGTCAGTAATGTACAGTTGCCAACATAAGTTCTGTTCCTCTCTTTGATCTTACACATGGAAATACAGTATAATGTGCATGATTAATTAAAGAGTGTACTGTAGTTTCTTATGCATTATGACGCAAGCCGTGGCATAGTCAGTAGAGCATGGGCTGCTGATCGAAGGGTCGGCGGATCGAGCCCGCACTGTCATACACATACATACATAACATTTTAAGACTGACTGCTCCACACATACGTGCAGTTTCAGTCTCTTGTCCTAATGGCGGCGTTACAGGCAACCCTGTTATGGGCTGCTTCACTTGTCAAGTTTTTGGATTTGAGATCGGCACGTATAGTCCGATCCCAGGTCTTCCTCGGTCCACCCCTTGGTGCAGCTCCCTCCACAATCACAGACCTGCATCTTTTCACCCAATTTTGTTCATCCATTCTCTCCACATGTCCATACCATCCCGTCTACTTGTACACATCTCCTCGCTAATACTCTTTATACCTAAACGTCTCCTCAGCTCATCATTTGTTATTCTATCCTGCAACCTGGCCCCACACATCCATCTCATTACGTTCTATTCTGTTGACCTCCCCTACTTTAACGGCCCATGTTTCTGAGGCATACGTCATTGCACTTCTAACACATGAGGCATACACCTTTCCCTTCAGGGGAAGAGGCATTCTTTTCATGGTCAGAATTGGCATCAGTTCTCTGAACCACATATAATTCTAGCGACAGTGGCAGCCTCGGCCCCACCACTGGCAGAGATGGTATCTCCTAGGTAACAAAACTTGTCCACCAGCTCCAATGACTCATTTCCAAAATTCACAGCCACAAGATCATCATTTAACATAAGCTCGCCGTTGCACACTACGCACTCAAATTTCTCTATTTCTGACTTATCCTTCGGCAGGGGTCCTTTTATTTTACTACAGCGCTTACTTCCATGGTGCACCCAACATCGACAGATGCTACATTGAATCGAGTTAGCGCCTATACCCTTTCCACACACTGCACATGGGTATGCACCGCTCTTTTACACATTGCCTCGTCTCAATCTACAATGCATAACCTTGGTTTTGTTAATATTGACTTTTAAACCCTTGCTCGCCATGCCCTCTCTCCATCGTCTGAATTTGGCCTCAGCATCTTGCATATTGTCAGCTATTAGGACTAAATCGTCTGCAGAAAACAGCTCCAACGGGATTCCGGATCTAGAAACTCTTGACAGTGCCTCCAGGACCATAATAAAGAGGAGGGGGGCTTAACACTGAACCCTGATGATCTCCAACATGGACTGTGAACTCCTCACTCAGACTCGGTACACCTTTCACCCTCACCGCAGTTTGCGATTCCTTATACATCTTCATTATCACATGCACCAGCCACTCTTCCACACCAAGTATCCTCATAGCCCACTGCACAACATCTCTAGGCACCCTGTCAAAGGCCTTCTCCAGGTCTACAAACACAAAGTAAAGATTCCTGCCTTTTAGTAAGTTATAATGTCATAATGTTATTGGTAGATTTCAAGCCCGGGCAACTTGACCTAGCGATTCGTGACAAACGCCTAATGTTCATTGGGAATTACGGCGTCTTGGGAAAAACAATATTTATAAAGTTTCTTATGCAGCGGTTACCTCATCTGACTAGTCAACTGATAATTAAAAGAAAACAGACTCGCAATTCATTGATACTGATTTTACTTTCATACAGATTAAGAGGCGACTTAATTCAAGTGTTCAAAATCATCAAAGGCATCGACAATATGAACTGTAGTTGTTGTTGTTGTTGTTGTTGTTCCCCAGGCTGTCAGGCCGAACAGCCCCAAGGTCTCGAGCAAGGCCAAGGCCATAAACGAACGCCCCCACAAAACCCTCCCTGCTTACCACTAAAGCCCGGGTGACCGAAGCCACTCCAAGGCAGGGAGCTAAGGAGGGTGCGGAAACGCCCGGGAAACCAAAGCCCCACCCAAGGCCCTCAGCAATTATGAAGGGAAAGTTGAGGGGCAAGGGAAAAATGTGACGCTTTGGATCCCAATCTGCCAACTTCTAGGTTGGCAGTAGGGAGGTCAATCCACGGAAAAGACGCCGTCACTTGAGATCTAGAAGATATATAAGTAAAAGGAACAGTCAGAGTAAGCTATGGGTATGGCAGAGATCACTCAGCTCTCACTCTGATAGACCAGCCCATCACCACATAACTAGAACCCAATCCTCTCAGCAACAGCTAGGAAAGGCCCTAGAAAGCCGCCTTTGGCGGGGGGATAGCTCCCCTATTTCAACTCCTTTCGGGGTTGGGCACCCGCCCAACCCCTAAGCCGCCTGGCCGAACAGCCCCGAGTCCCTGAGAAAGGCCATGGCCACGATCGGGCTTTCCCACAGAGCTCTCATTGAGTGTAGATTGTGTTGTTGGCGTAAGTGGTTGTGTGAAATGCAGTCTTCTATGATGTGTTTAATGGTATGGGGTGCTATGTTACATCCCGGGCAGGCGTCGACAATGTTGATATAGGTTAAGTGCACACACAACATATATACAGAGTGTACACATGCCTTAATCATATTGCAACATACACACATGTACTTTCAGGGCAATACTATCATTGTTTCATATCCCATGATAATATACCGTACTCTGTGGTATCGGCAGCGTTGCACCAAATATATCCGGCACCGCTGCACATGTTTTCATCAGTAACATCCGGTCGGCACTCAGCTTAACAAGTGCCTCCCAGCTCCCTGTATATCTTTGGCTAATAAGAACCTATAAACTTATCTCTGGACTTTTATTCTACATCCTTGTGCAAGAAAGGATTATCAAGGTTGTTGTAGCTTCACATGACAACCATACATGGCGCAGTGTGTTAATACAGCCAGGAGATACGAGCCAAGACCGGATTCTCAGCCAGCCATCTTGCAAGACCTCACCTCTCCAGCCCTGGATATATTATTGTGCAGTGCTTTATAGTGCAGTGAAGTACTTAAGAGTGTAGTGCAGTGCCTTTATTATATGTCCCATGTCATTTGTGCCCATTCCCAACTTGCTGTGAGGGTTATAGCCGCCGAAACATTGCTGGACAAGAGCGAGGAGTAGCATACCCTCCCCCTCTAACATCTCCAGCAACACTGAAGCTCTCACCCCTCACTGGGCCCTCAGTGCCTTCCAGCTGTGACGGTACATGCGCGCACACGGACACACGCACATCGCTGCCAAGTCAATACGGTGGTGCCACGTCTACCGCACTCACTCACTCACTCTAGCACAGATAATTTCTCGCACTATTAAATAAACTGTTCCAGTTGTACTGCACATTTTCATCGTTCCTGCAAGACTACAGTGTGTCAGCTATCAACCAATTATGGAGGGAGATGAGCAGATTCATGGGGAGCCCAGAGACACCCCACACGACCATACTGGGGAGGGAGATAATGGTGGAGCTACTGGTGGAGATAGTGGTGGAGATAATGATGGAGATACTGTTGGAGTTGCTGGTACGGGGTACCAGTCAGTTCATTCCACTCCAACCTCTCCTCTCACCACCCCTCATTTTACTCCACCTCCCCAACCTCCCCCCACTTTACCTCCCCTACACTATAGGGGGATGCCACCCCTGTCACAACACCCTGCAAGTCTACAACCTACTACAAGTGCAGACCTCCTTCAGCTCATACAGTATATGGAGCAATGCAGACAACGGGAGGACTATACCAGAAGACAGGAGGAGGACCACAGACAACAGGAGGAGGACCGCAGAAGATGGGAAGAGGAAAACCGACGACAGGAGGAGGAAACAAGACGACGCACGGAGGAGGACTACAGGAGACAGATGGACGATGCCAAGTTCTCCGCCCTTGTCCAGGCTCTGGCCCAAATTACCCCACCTGCCGCCGCACCTACATCTACCTCAACGGGGACAACACCCAATTCCACAACATCCTCCACCCCTACAGCTCCACCTCCACCACAGAAGGCTATCACCCAGAACCCGCCGGCCCTTCGTGCTGATGCCACCTTCCAGGTTTTCAGAGAATGGAGGCGTCGGTGGGATGATTACTCTATTATGGTAGACTTATCTAAATTACCGAGGGAGAAACACAATGATCCAGATGCGGATGTGCTTAACCCTGGAGACACAGCGGCTTTTGGAGCACACCTTAAGCATACCCCCTGACACCGACAAGACCGTTGATGCAGTCCTCGATGCACTTCAGGAGCACATCAAGAATTCTCGCAATGAAGCTCTCCGTCGCAGGGACCTGTTCAGTTGCAAGCAAAAACAGGGCGAGTCATTCAACAACTTCTACGTCCGCCTCTGCCACATCGCCGAAGAAATTGACGTCTGCCCAGGGAACTCTTCAGCCTGCAAGGAGACCCAACTCAAGATGGTCATTCTGATGGGCATACATGACGAAGAACTTGTACAGAAGCTGCTTTCCCTCGACGCCACCCCTTCATTACAGGACATCGTCAACACTTGCCGTTCTTACGAGGCCACTCGAAGCGCTACGTCAGCCATACGTGCCCCACCGTCCCAGGTTAATGCCGTGTCAGCGTACAAGCAGAACAAGCAAGTTAAGCAACGCGACAAGTTCTCCACATCGCAACAGTCTTTGGCGTCGGCTGCCGCCTGCCAGCGTTGTGCTCGCCGGCACGACAAGAACAAGTGCCCGGCTGAAGACTACACCTGCACTAACTGCGGCCGTCGTGGTCATAAGCCTAGGACTCCTGCTTTCCCTGCAGCCACCGCCCAGTGTCGTCGCTGCAACCATATGGGCCACTACGACAAATGCTGCAGATCTTCCAAGACGCTCGCCACACAGGACAACAATGCTTCCTCCCACGACAAGTCTACAGCAAAGAAGACCACAAGTTGCCGACGTGTGGGATCACCTGTTCCGGCACCCACACTGACATCCGTGAGTCTCACCTACAGCGGCGCCACTAGAAAACTCCACATGCTTCCTGACACAGGTGCAGACATCACAGTGATCGGCCGACGACACCTCGACATACTTCGGATTCCTCTCAGCAGCCTACGACCTCCGCCTCCGACAACAACGCTCAACGCGGATGGCTCTGCAATGGCTCCTGCTTTGGGGACGTTTCATGCACAACTCACCATCAGCAAACGCTCCTGTTCGGCCACAATCCAAGTCCGCGAGGGTGTTCAGACGCCGCTTCTGTCCAAACGCCACTGTCAAGCATTGGCCATCATCTCAGCAGAATTCCCCAAGCCAATTCTACAGGTTAAACATATCTACAGGTGTAAGGAGCTACCCTTCACAGCCACCACGTCACCTGCACAAGCCAAGGAGTTCTTTCTTCGAGAGTTCAAGGACGTGTTGGTCTCCAAGGAGGATCTCCAGATAGCTCCACTCAAGCCTATGAAGGGTCCCCCAATGCGGATCCACCTCAAGGACGATGCCGTGCCTTTTGCCATCTACACCCCGCGGCAGATTCCCTTTGCTTTCAGGGACAAAGTTAAGCAGGAGCTGGACTCGCTAGTGGCACAAGGTATCATCAAACCGGCCGGCGATGAACCTTCAGAGTGGTGCCACCCCCTCGTCGTCGTCGCCAAGCCCAACGCCGAAGTTCGCCTCACCGTAGACCTCACCAAGCTCAACTGCCAAGTTTCCCGCCCAGCCCACCCCTCACCGACGCCTTTCGAAGCGATCCGCAGTGTGGCCCCGCAGGCGAAATTCTTCACGACGGCAGACGCCCTGAGTGGGTATTGGCAAATGGAACTTGCGGAGGAGGACCAGCATCTCACAACTTTCATCACTCCTTATGGCCGTTTCCAACACTGTAGAGGTCCAATGGGCTTCGCTGCGACAGGTGACGCCTTCTGCCTTCGCGGTGATAGGGCCCTCCAAGGGGTGCAAAATTGTGCCAAGGTTGTCGACGACGTGCTGCTCTACGACGAGGACTTCAACACACATCTTGAGCGTATCCATGAAGTGCTCATACGGTGCCGCGACAGTGGGATCACACTCAACAAGGACAAGTTCGTGGTCGCCGCACCCAGTGTGAACTTCTGTGGGTACACGCTCTCAAGTGAGGGCATCTCGGCTGACCCTGGCAAAGTCGGAGCGATCAAGGACTTCCCGACACCAGCCAACATCACCGACCTTCGCTCCTTCATGGGTTTGGTGAACCAACTGGCGGAGTTCACACCCGACATCGCCACTGCCGCTCAGCCCCTGCGCCCCCTGATGAGCCCGAAGAGGTCGTTTATGTGGACCGCTGACCATGATGAGGCTTTCCGCCGGGTCAAGGCTGCCCTGCTCAGTCCACCCGTCCTGGCCCCATTCGACCCTTCCCTACCAGTGATTCTACAAACTGATGCGTCCCGCCTTAACGGTATTGGATACGCCCTCCTACAGGATCATGGCAACAACCGTCTCCGCTTAGTTCAGTGTGGCTCGAGGTTCCTAAGCGACCCCGAGTCCCGCTATGCCACCATTGAGCTGGAGATGCTAGCCGTGGTCTGGGCCATGTCCAAGTGCAAGTGCAAGTTCTACCTCATCGGACTGCAACACTTCACCCTCATGACGGACCATCGCCCCCTCATCCCCATCTTCAACAACTACACCCTTGATGCGGTTGAAAATCCCCGCCTCCAACGTCTGAAGGAGAAAGTCGCACCTTACCTCTTCACAGCCGTCTGGCGCGCTGGCAGGTTGCTCTGCATTCCTGATGCGTTGCCACGGGCCCCTGTCAGCCACCCGACGCCAGAGGATGAGTTAGCATGTGCCGACGCCACGGTTCACCTCAGGTCCCTCGTGACTGTCAACGCCGCCGCCACCGACGTCAACTCTCCTTCACAGGATGCAGACAAGATTCTCCAGGAACTCCGAGACGCAGCCAGAGCGGATACTGTGTACATCCGCCTGCGTGAGTGCGTTACTTCGGGTTTCCCCATCAACCGCTACGACCTGCACAACTCTCTACTCCCATTCTGGAAACTTCGAGACTACCTGTCAGCAGATGGTGAACTCGTCCTGTACGGAGCGAGGGTTGTGGTTCCTGAAGCCCTCCGCCGCCGCACCTTGGCTCGCCTGCATGATAGTCACAGAGGCGTGGAGGCCACTAAGCGTAGGGCGCGACAGGCTGTCTTTTGGCCTGGCATCAACTCTGACATCGCCAATACAGTTCAAGCTTGTGAGCCGTGTCAGGTCTTACAGCCTAGTCAGCAGCAGGAACCCATGATCAACGACGACAACCCAACTAGGCCTTTCGAATCTGTTTCAGCCGACTTCTTCGCTGTGGCGGGGAAATCCTTCCTCGTCGTAACAGACCGACTCTCAGGCTGGCCCGTTGTCGTACCCTGCAAAGGAGATACTACCGCTTCAAACACCATCAGGATCTTCTGCCGCTACTTCAGGGAAGTTGGTGTACCCCTCCGCCTACGTACAGATGGAGGCCCACAGTTTACTAGCCGTGAGTTCCGGGACTTCATGGAGCGTTGGGGAGTCAATCACTTGGTCTCTTCCCCACACTACCCACAATCCAACGGTCATGCCGAGTCTGCCGTCAAGTCCGTCAAACACCTCATACTGAAGACGGCTCCCTCAGGCAACATCGACTGTGAGGACTTTGACCGTGGACTGTTGGAGCTCCGCAACACCCCAAACTTCACAGGCCGCTCCCCGGCACAAATCTTGTATGGCCACCCACTACGGTCTTGTGTCCCTGCTCAACCCCAGTCCTTTGCAGCAGAGTGGCAAGCCAAGGCCGAGGACTGTGACCGCCGTGCAGCCGCCCACACTGCGCTGGTGCAGAGAAACTATGACCAGCACGCACGCCCCCTTCCCAGGTTGAGAGTCGGCACCACAGTGCGGATCCAAGACCCGACTTCTCACCGCTGGGACAAGGTTGGGGTCGTCATGGGCTGCGGCAGGTCCAGGGATTATGAGGTTCGTCTCCCCAGTGGTAAGATATATTGGCGGAACCGTCGCTTCCTCCGCCCAGTGAATTCCCCTGGTGTTCAACCCCTCCCCCATAACCCTGAGATCCCTGTGTCTTGCACGGACCCAGAAAGAGAGTCCTTCACTTCCCCCATGGCCCCACGTAGGTCTGAAAGGCTCCTAGAAAAAGAGTCAGCTCGACAACGTCTTGCGAGCTTGAAGGGGGAGGGAGATGTTGATATAGGTTAAGTGCACACATAACATATATACAGAGTGTACACATGCCTTAATCATATTGCAACATACACACATGTACTTTCAGGGCAATACTATCATTGTTTCATATCCCATGATAATATACCGTACTCTGTAGTATCGGCAGCGTTGCACCAAATATATCCGGCACCGCTGCACATGTTTTCATCAGTAACATCCGGTCGGCACTCAGCTTAACAAGTGCCTCCCAGCTCCCTGTATATCTTTGGCTAATAAGAACCTATAAACTTATCTCTGGACTTTTATTCTACATCCTTGTGCAAGAAAGGATTATCAAGGTTGTTGTAGCTTCACATGACAACCATACAGACAACGGAGTCATCCAGTCTCTTCTGATAGCTCAGGAGAGCTGGATGGTGTCCGCATCTCAGCCTGGCCAGGTGGACTCTGTCCTCGTGAGGAAGGGAGGATTCGGAAGGATGGATTTCGGGAGGTCGTGCATGCAGCTGCGTGTTGTCTGTGAGTGAGTGGATGAATCGGTGAGAGATATGAGTATGGATATGCTTCTGGAAGTTGGTTCGGGGTGGGCAGGGAGGGAGAGAGGACAATAATTGTGTGTGATACTGTGTGCTGGGTGTTGTTTTGATATTTCTTGGTGTCTGTGGGTGTGTTGCCATGTAGTTTAGTGGGTGGTCTTGGTTCGTGGAGGCTGCTGCCAGGAATTGAGTGCCTCTCATGTCCAGATGGTCTTTGACTTTGAGGATTTTGGTTTCTTGATGTAGGTGATCTGTGGGTGCAGTAGCTGTGCAGCCTGTAATGATCTTCAGGGCTTTGTTTTGAATAGTCTGTAAGGTCTTATGATGTGTTTCAGCTAGGTTAGAAGCCCAGGCTGGGCTTGCGTATTCCATCACTGATCTTATGTATTGTTTATATACTGTGGTGGTAGTTTCTTTGTTGTATCCAAATTTTGTGTGAGCAAGTGACCTGAGGGCGTTAAGTCTGGGTGTCAGTTTCTTTTTAATGTTTGTGGTGTGCTGTTTGAATGTCATATGAGTATCATATGTTACTCCTAGGATTTTGGGTGTGTGTATGTGTTAGGGTGTGTTGTTTATGGTGAGTTGAGGGATGTATTCGTGTTCTCCTGTCCAACTTGTGAGCAGGGTTGCGGTGGATTTGGCTGGGGCTAGATTAAGTCTGTTTGTAGTGCACCAGCCATGTAGTGTGTTGAGATAGGGTTGAAGGAGATCTGTTGCTCTTTTTGGGTCATGGTGTGTGCATGTGAGTGTTATGTCATCTGCATAGGAGGCTAAGTTTATTTGGGGCGTATTGGGTGTAGTTATATCGTGCATGTACAGATTGAAGAGTGCGGGCGATAGGACGGATCCTTGTGGGACTCCGTTTGGAAAGTTTCTGATTTTAGATGACTGACCGGCAAAAGATACGTGTGCACATCTGCCTGCTAGGAAGTTGGCCAGCCACCTTTTTGTGTTGTGCATGTTTGTGTTGTAGATTTTGTTTGTTAGGTTGTGGCGGGGGATGGCATCGAAGGCTTTACTAATGTCGAGTGTGGCTAATAGTGATCTGTGTGGTGGTCTAGCTGAGTTGATGCCGTCGAAAGCTCTTTGTGTAAGGTCTGTGAGAAGAGTGTTTGTGGAGTGCAGTGGCCTAAAACCATGTTGTGTTGGAGCTAGGGGTAGGTCAGGTGTAATTTGTTGTAATACTAGGCATTCCATGACTTTGGAGGGGGAGCAAAGGAGTGTGATGGGGCGGTGCGAGGAAGGTAGCGTGGGGTCTTTGTTGGGTTTGGGGAATGTGATGATGATACCATGCTTCCAAATGTCTGGTATTGTGTTGTGTGAATAGCTGTAGTTTGATATGTTAGTGAGTGCTTGTATGCCTTATGGTCCCAGGTGTCTGAGGTGTATGTTGCTTATGTTGTCTAGGCCACAGGCGGGTGAGTGCTTGAGATTGTTGATGATATGCTTTGTCTGGTGATTGGTGAAGGGTGTATAGTCAGGGTCTGTGGGGAATTGTCTCTTACGTCGGATGACACGTCGGTCGTCTTTGTGAGGTTTTAGGTGGCTGACATGTGAAAAGTGATTGATGAGAGTGTTTGCTTGTTGTTTACATGAAGGAGTAGAGTCTGTTGTTGTGATTGCAGCATGTGATTGTGTTATGTTGCTGTTGGAAAGTGTGATGCTGTTTAGTGTTTTGTAGAGTTTTTGGGGTTTGTTTTGTGATCAAGTGTTTGTAGGAAGTTATTCCAATTTAGTTTTTGTTGTTCTTGGATTTTGTTGTTAGTTTGGGTGTTGAGTGCTTGAATTTGTTGTGTGATGTCTTGTGTGTGGGGTGCTGGGGAGTGTTTCAGTATGTCGCGTTGTCTGATGAGGTTTTGAATTTCTGGTGTGAAGTTGGGGTTGTGTCTTTTTCTGTTACCTCTTGGAATGTGTTTCTTGTCAGCATTTTGGATAGTTTTATTGAGTATATGTACAGCATTGTTGATGTTAGTGATGGGTGTACTGTTTAGAGTTGTGAAGTGTTGTTCTGTCTCATTTGTGAATGCTTCCCAGTTAGCTCTTTTATAATTGGTGTATGTGTGTTTGTGGCTAGCTGGGGTGAGTCTGGTTTTGGTGGTGATAATGATCGGGAGGTGGTCAGAGCCTAAGGTTCTGACCACCCTCCAGGATGTTGTGGGGGCGAGTTCTGGGGAGCAAAAGGTGATGTCTGGAGATGATGGGTTATAGAGGGCTTGGTGAGGAATATGGGTATGTTGATGGATGTCGTTAAGGATGATGAGGTTATCGGTTTGGTTTTGTAGTACCAGCCCTCTGTCTGTGTCGGGGTTGTCGACAAACCAGGCCGACGTCTTGGCGTTGAAGTCACCACCCAGGATGATGTGTGGGGTGTGGGGTGTTTGTGATGTGTTGTAAGTGTGGTCTGTATTCATTTGGTACTGTAGGGGATGTTTGGGGAGGGATGTATGTGTTTATGATGGTTATGTTGGAGTTGTTGCCAGTGCGTATTTTAATTGACTGTATTTCTGTTGTGTTATCATTTGGGGGGAGGAGTGATTTGGTTTGTACACTGGTTACTATGTATGATATTTCTTTGTGTACCAGGGTGATGAGTCCACCGCCCCCGCCGACAGCCCGGTCTTGTCTGATGGTGGTGAAATTATGAAATGTGGGTGTTTTTTGTGTTGTGCGGAGTTTTGTTTCTTGTAAGATGGCAATGTGTATGTTGTGTTGTTTGATGAAGTGTGAGAGTTCGTGTTTCTTTGTGTTGATGCCATCTATGTTCAGTTGAAGAATGTTAAGGTTATGTGCACGATGTATGTTGGGTGCTGCTGCACGAGGATGGGGGGGGGGTGAGGGAGGGGCTGGGGGTTGGGATGGGTGAGGTGGGGGTGGGGATTGGGGGCAGGAGATGGGGGTTGGAATGGATTAGGATGGGGTGTGGTGTGTTGAGTTGAGGATGTGGATGGTATGGGAAGGTTAGGGAGGAGAGGTGGACGGGTTTTAGGGGGGGGGAGTGGATGATATGGGAAGGTTAGGTGGGTTGGGGAGGAGAGGTGGACGGGTTTTAGGTGAGGGATTTGACTGGGAGAGGGAGGGGCATGAGGAACAGGTCCAGGTGTTTGTGTAGTGTTTCTTGGAGGCAAGTGTTGTGCAGGTGAAGTGGGTCCAGTTCCCGCATGAATTGCAGAGAACTGAACCCTTAGTATGGCGACTCGAAGTGATGGGTTTTGAGCAAGTTGGACATATGTATGTGTACGTGGGTCCTGGGTTGCTCTCAGTGTCTCCGGCTAGAAGAAGTCTTCGAGAAATGACAGCCGGAGAGTCATTTCTCGGTGTAGGAAAAACTGTGTGATGTGTGTGTGTGGTGTGAGAGGTGTGGAAATTCCCGGCGCGACCGAAGCCGCTCCAAGGACCCGTGCCCCCAGGGAGGGGGCAGGGGATGGTTGTGATGGTTTGGCTCCCGAAACTGCTCCCCGCGGCCGGCATCCGGTTTTCCTCCACTGGTCGTTGATTTTGTCTTCGGCCGTGGAGGGTCGGCAGCCTCGGGAGGTGGCCCCACAGCGTAGATGCCGCCACATCAGGACCTGAACTGTAGTAAATATGATTTCCAACTGGCTCAGTGCTATTTGTAACTATCCCAAAGAATAAAAAAGTGGAGTAATGGCAAACAAAATATATAGACTTAACAAACCCACTAGTTTGTTAATTTCTGTCTTTTATATTTCTCATTTTTATATTTGTAAATACTGTACTGTAGCTTTAATTTGTGTATGTATGTATGACTGTATGTATATACTCAGGCACATACTCATATGAATATTTTTTCACCAACCAACTTTACTTCTAAACTCAATTAATGAAATCAACAAATACATGTGGCACTCCAAGGACTCTAACCTAGGACACTCACACCGAAATTCCGCGCATTTATGCACTACGCTACCATCCCCATAGCTGGGGGTGGCCGACTCGAGACAGAGGATCCAGGACCACTTCCGTGTTCCCTCGCCCCTTTCTGTCTCGTCTAGTTGGTGAATTTTACAAGGGGAGGAGGATTCCTAGCCCTCTGCCCCCAGAAGGAAAAGTAGAACAGTAAAAGACAGACAGAAATGGCTAAGGTTGGGTAGAGGATGCCAAACCTCCCTCTGGATAGGACCAGAATAGCTTTAATTATTATGTTTTTAACACCAACCAACTTCACATCTAAACTCAATTAATGAAATCAACAAATACACGTGGCACTCCGAGGACTCGAACCCAGGATAGTCACATCGAAATTCCGCGCACTATGCATTATGCTATCAAGCATTATTATGCATTATTCTACAGATATTTTCACAGCAATTGTTCCGAGGAACTTGCTTCAATTGTGCCGCCTCTCCACATCTTTCCCCGTAGAACTAGGGCAGCTGAGAGCGCCCATGAATTTACACTTTCTCCTCCACAATGCAGAACTTCTGCTTATCAGAATTCATTTATCCCCAGAGCTACTACTCTTTGGAATTCACTTCCCTCGAATTGCTTTCCACAAACTTACAATCTACAAATGTTTAAATCCAGTTGTTACAAACATTTTATGAATGGAGGATGCCTTTAGGCACATGGACCTTTTTGTTTTATCTGTGTTTTTCCTTCCTCCGTTCATTGTCTCTTAAAAAAAAACAAAAAAAACAAAAAAAAAAACGTGCATCCTCTACTCCTCTCCCCTTTTATACCCCACACTCCATTCCTCCCTCAACTTGACCTTACAATCTGTCCATTTATTAGCAGTTCATAGATTAAAGGGGTTAATTATTGAAACTTGACAACTTAGCTGAAATGCCTGCCAAATTCTGTAAATGATAATGTAAAACTTGCAAAATAAACAAACTAAAACTTGAACGAACACAGTAAAAACAACTTATCAAAATCGCTATGTGGAAACAATGCTTAAGCAAAATATTAATTTATAAATAAAAAAACAATCGAAATAATCGCAACGTAAATATTAGCCAACCCTCTGCAAAGGGGAGGTGTGGTGGAGTGGTCTTGCCACTGGCCTGGTAATCCAAAGGTCCCGGGTTCAAATCCCGATGTATCAATGGGAAGATATTATTGGGATGGAATTTGTGCTGTACCTAGTATCAGTGCATTACCACAAGCCCACCGAAACGTCAATAAAATACCCTCATTGTTCCCTGATTAAATAGCACTGTATGAATATTCCCATATTCAAAATATGCTATAGGGGTGCAATGCCTGGTGAGTTATCTGCTCAACAGGTGGCGTTGTGTGTGTGTAAGTGTGAGAGTCCGAGTGTAGGGGGTGAGACAGTGAAGCACGGGAACGAGGTGGCTTCAGAGATGGGGTCGTTTCGGGCCATGAGTGAGCACCGTGCCTCATGTGAAGGCAAGATGGCAGGTGCTCGTTGTACTCTACGTGCTTCACATGTCTCACTCCCTAGACTGGAACAAGACCTCACGGGCTTCACTGTTCATTGTAAAGCGGTGAATGTTAAGGCTCTCAGCCTATGCCCGAGAGGAAGTAAGTTGGAATATAGAAAAAAAAAAAAAAAAAAAAAAAAAAAACATGAAACAGCCAATTTATAGAACATGTAGCTACTTGTAGTTATTGATATTTTTCATGTAATTATCCTGTACAATTTTATACACAGACTGCAAACCAGGAAAACCGGAAGGATACAAGGCGAATTCCGACGCGGGCAAGATAATATGTCACACAGTGTCGGATAGTACCGGCGCGTTCAGCCTGGGGTCGGTGGTGCCGGGGGGGTACCTCTTGGTGCCGCACTTCCACTCTGACACCACACGCTACGAGGTCACACCTGCGTCATTCAAGGTCAACGTGCCACACCGTGATGTGGTCATATCTACGCCATTCAAGGTTGGTGTCTTTAACCCTTAAAGATCGGGGGCGGACTTAAGTCCGCCTCCAATTTGCAGCAAGTTAGGAGCATTATTAAGGCTTTTAAAGGGTTATAATCGAGTGCAAATGGCCGGGAGCGCAGCGGGCCAGACAGCCGACTCCCAGGGCTTACCGCCGCCCACTAACTCATGTTCCCTCTGTTCTCGAGAGGCCGGCACCGTTGCCAGTAGTGAGCGTAGTGGGAAAAAATATGCCGCTATACGCTAAACTCCCATGTTAGTGGTAACACTGCATGAGAACGACGAGTGCTACGTAGCTCGTTCTGGTCTCACTTTGAAGCTTTTAGCGCCTAGTTTTTTGCTGAATACATATCTTTTCATGCAGATACTAGATTTATCATTCAGGAGGGCCTGAATATGCCCAAATAAGCCCAAAACCCCCCGCTAGACAAGGGTTAATGCACACACACACACACACACCCACACCCACACCCACACCCACACCCACCCCCACCCCCCCCCCCCACACACACCCACCCACCCACCCACCCACCCACACCCTCCCACCCACCCACAGTACACTATATACAGTACAGTGGGCCCCACAAGGGTGCGGTTACCTAAGTCCGAGACATGCGCGCACCCTTGTAAAACGCACCCTTGGAGCTTAAGAACCTATGGGAAATTCACTATGTAGTCCGGGGACTCTTCAAACTTACCCTTTTTTCGCCCAATAACCCCTGAAAAACATGAACTAAGGAAAGAATACCTGCACAGTATAGAAATGTGATTAGATATTAGATAGAATAGGGGTATTACACTCACTTTGGATGGTTTATGTATGCGTGGAGGTTGGGATGTTGGTCTTACTGAGGAGCCTCGGACCCTCAGTAAGACCAACATCCCAACCTCCACGCATACATAAACCATCCAAGGTGAGTGTAATACCCATATTCTATCTAATATCTAATCACATTTCTATACTGTACAGTAGTCCCTCATTATCGACGGCTTTTTTATAGACCGATTTGATTATAGACGGATTGCTTTATCATAGACGGATTCGACTATCGACTGACTTTAGACTGATTCGAGTATCGACTGATATATCGACGGATTAATTGTTATTTATATTACTCTAATATACCAACCAAAAGTGGATTAAATGATGAACAATAAGACATAATAATAAATACACCGAAAACGAGACAAAAAATAATTAGCCTAAAGACTTTAGGTTTTGAGTGAATCCGGATTCACCCACGATCGGAGCGTCACTTTCGACCTCCATTTTTAATGTTGTCAAAACAAGGCAGAAGCTCTAAGTCCACCCGCCTTTTACTTGCTTATTTGTGCCTGAACCTTGTATCTCTTGCGTTTATTATGGCCTCTAATGTATTCAGTGATAGATATTTGCAATATACTCTAATATGTAAGGTTATGTGTAAAGGAAACACTTAAAAGTACATAGGATAGAGACCACGGATACTGTACGTGTATGTACGGTACCGTAATGTACGGTAATGCGGTATCGACGGCTTTTGCTATCGACGGCAGTCTTAAGAACGTAACCCCCGTCGATAACGAGGGACTACTTACAGGTATTCTTTCCTTAGTTCATGTTTTTCAGGGGTTATTGGGCGAAAAAAACGCACGCTTTGCTTTTTTCGCACCCTTGGATTATACGCACCACACGGACATCTGCCGCACGGTTGGAGAATCGCACCCTTTTAGTGCGCACCCTTGCGGGGCCGACTGTACAGTACACTAATCGCAACTGAACAAAACAAATATATACTTCTATCTATCTATCTATCTATTGCCTGACGCCGTGATCCCCGAAGGGGTGGCCACGAACGAACCGCCCCCATGCACCTCTGTCCCCAGTCAGTCGACGCCCCTCCCCCCAACCAGCACCGCCTTCGTTCATGTAGTTCCTCACTCCATCCTTCCACCTCATATTAGGTCTACCTCTCCCTCTCTGTCCCTCCACCTCGCTTTCGTACACACTCTTAGTCATTCTCTCGCTTTCCATACGTTCCATATGGCCGAACCATCTCAAGTTGTTCCTTTTCACACTTTCCAGCACATCTACCTCCACACCACACCTCCTTCTTACTTCCTCATTAGTCTGTCTATCCCTCCATGTAACTCCGCACGCACTCCTGAAGTAATTCATTTCCACTGCTCTCACTCTTGGTCTGAGTCTCTCAACCAACGTCCATGCTTCGCTTCCGTAAGTCAGTGTCGGGATTACCACACTGTCATGCAAGGACTTCTTCACTTCCATACTGACCACCCTATTTCTTGTTACTGCTTTTAGCGTTCCTACAACCCTCTTCCCCTGTTGTACCCTCTCCCGCACCTCTTCATCCATAGTCCCATCTTTACTCAACACACTGCCCAGATACAGTAAACTTCCGTTAATCCGAAGGGCAGCGGACCGGCCCTCGTTCGGATTAGTGGATTTTTCGGATTATCGGACTTTACCCCTATGAACCTGTGTATGACGAAAACATTGAGGCATTAGGCCACCCAAATGACACAATGGTGCACACACACATATCATATGTTCATGAAATCACTTCAAAAGTTTACCATTGTCATTGTAGCCTATTACCTACTTCAAAACATTCAGATTAATGGTCAAAGGAATCTGCTGCTATAAACGTCTTCTTCTTCTTCCGTCTACTAGCGAGTTTGTCTTGCTGCTCTTGAAGATCAGATCAGATGTGGTTCGGGAAGTAATGCCTTAACAACGGCACTTCCCTGAGAGGTTCTTCTAATTTTCATTTTGTGATTTTCCTTTTGTGACGTGCTCTGTTATATTATATTGTATTGAAAGCACCCTTGTCTTGTTGTCTTGAAAGCACCCTTGGGACGCTCCGATCACTGAACTATAAATAGTAGCGTATCGAAACGTCCAAAGGTGCGTTTTCAAGCTCAAGACTAATACGTCCAAAGGTGCGTTTTCAAGCTCAAGACTGAATGCGCTTGCAGAAAATGCGGTGCAAGCCAGTAGCGCATCGGAGCGTCCCAAGGATGCGTTCAAGAGCAAAACAAACTCTCTAGCAGACGATGTGGAAGAAGAAGAAGAAGAAGAAGGTGTTTACGTTTATATCAGTAGCTTCCTTTGACCATTAATCTGAATGTTTTGAAGTAGGTAATAGGCTACAATGACAATGGTAAACTTTTAAAGTGAATTCATGAACATATGATATGTGTGTGCTCCATTATGTGTCATTTGAGTGGCCTAATGCCTCAAAAAGGGGACTTTGGGACTTCTTGAAATTCGGACCATCGGGTGAATTCGGATTTGGCCTCAAATTGAAAAATTCGGACTATTGGGAGATTCGAATCATCGGTCGTCGGATTAACGGACTTTTACTGTACTTAAAAGAGTTGACGATCTCCATAGCCTGACCGTTCAGCTTCACCTCACACTCTGTGACTTCACCCCTTTCGAAGACCATAACCTTGCTCTTCCCCGTATTTACCTTCAAATTCCGTTTTTCGCACACTGTTCCAAACTCATTTACCAGACCCTGCAACTCCCATTCATTATCACTCATCAGAACTGTATCATCCACAAACAGCAGTATAGGTACCTTCCACTCAATTCCCTCCCTTTTCAGCGATACACCAACATCCACTGCTCTTGATAGGATTTCTTTCATAACTCCATCCATATATACAGTAAACAACCACGGGGACATCACACACCCCTGTTTCAAACCAACATTCAGGTCAAAGAACTCGCTCTGCTCACTCTCCACACGTACTGCCGCCTTTGCACCCTCATTTTTGGCGACTTTAATTTGCCTGTGACCAAGTGGGGCGATACTCTTACTTCACACTCCGGACATGACTTGTATACGAACTTGCAAGAGAGTTCGGTTTATCAATTTGTTCGAACACCGACCCGTGGTAATAACGTTCTTGACATTGTACTTGCAACAAAAGAAGAATTAATAGAGAATTTGAATGTTGGTGATGAATTCAGTAACAGCGACCATCGTACGATAACTTTCACTTTAAACTTTACTAGTAACGAACCAAATAGTAGCATCGAAAAAGTCCCTAATTTCAAGAAAGCAAACTTTCATAAACTTAGAGCTATGTTTAAAGAAACTGACTGGAGCTTTTTAATTAACAATAACGACATAAATACATCTTGGAAGTTATTCGAAACCACTTACCTAAAGGCAGTGCAAGACTGCATACCATCGAAAATACGGCGTCCAGGCCATAATAATAAGCCCAAATGGTGGAATAAAGATATTTCAAACTGCCTGCTTGCTAAAAAATTTGCTAATGATAGATTAAAATCCTCACAAAATGACGAAGAACGGGTGAAATTTGTAGAGCTACGACGCAAAGCCAAAAAGTTAATTAAGCAAAGTAAAAAGACCCTAGAGTTACATATTGTGAATCAAAGTAAAACAAACCCGAAAGAATTCTATAGTTATATCAGAAAGAAAAAAGTAGTTACTTCAACTGTTGGACCGTTAGTCGATGAAAATGGAGAATACACCAAAGACGAAGTACAAATGAGTAATGCCCTCAATACCTTCTTTGCATCAGTTTTTACAACAGTGATATCCCTACACCATCGCCGATTCAGATTGATAATTCAGATGTTCTAAGCAATATCACCGTTACAGAGAGAGAAGTATTGAATTGTTTAGATAAACTCAAGGTAAATAAAACGCCTGGACCTGATACAATCTCGCCTAGAGTTCTAAAGGAAGCTAAGGATGAGCTCTCCAAACCACTGACATTACTATTCAATAAATCCTTGCAGTGGAAGATAGCCAACGTAACACCGATATTAAAAAAAGGCAGCAAATCCCTACCCAGTAACTATCGTCCAATTAGCTTAACCTCAGTTGTATGTAAAATGCTAGAAACGGTCATAAGAGACAGACTCGTAAATCACTTAGAGGAAAATAACATACTTAAAGATACTCAACACGTCTTTCGTAAAAAACGTTCCGGTTTAACAAACCTCTTAGACTTCTTCCACGATATCCTCAACCTCTACGATGAGAGTAAAGCAGTAGATATTATATACCTTGATTTTCAAAAGGCCTTTGACAAAGTTCCCCACAAACGTTTACTGCTAAAACTAAAAGTGCATGGAATACAAGACGGTGTGTTGAAATGGATAGAAAATTGGCTCAGCGACAGAAAGCAAAGAGTAGTCATAAACGGTAAGGCATCTAAATGGACCAATGTAAGTAGCGGGGTACCCCAGAGATCGGTACTAGGACCAATTCTCTTTCTAATTTACATCAACGACATAGATGAGGGTCTCACCTGTACAATCTCAAAATTTGCTGACGATACAAAAATTGCAAATAGCGTACTCTCAAAAGATCAAGTTGACGATATGCAACACAATCTAGATAAATTGTCACATTGGGCCCAAATTTGGCAAATGAGTTTCAATGCGGATAAATGTAAAGTACTACATATCGGATACCTAAATGAGAAAGCAAACTATTCGATGAATGGCACTCAGCTTAAGAATGTAAACAGAGAAACCGATCTGGGAGTAACAATATCGAGTAACCTAAAATCGAGTCAACAATGTTCAGAAGTTGTTAAGAAGGCAAACAAAATAATTGGCTTTATAGGCAGATCATTTGAGCATAAATCCAAAGACGTAATCCTAACCCTTTACAATTCCTTAGTCCGCCCTCTTCTGGAATACTGCGTTCAATGCTGGTGCCCTTATTACCAAAAAGACATAAACAAGCTAGAACGAGTTCAACGTAGAGTTACCAAAATGATACCTAGCCTAAAGAACAAACCATACGAAGAGCGTCTTAGAGAATTAAATCTATTTCCTTTATCCCAGCGCAGATTAAGAGGTGACTTAATTCAAGTGTTCAAAATCATCAAAGGCATCGACAATATGAACTGTAGTAAGTACTTCACTATCGACCAATCTAATTACACGCGGGGAAACGGTTGCAAAATTATTGGTAAATCTTTTAACTCACACAAATCTAAGAATTTCTTCTTCAATCGAGTTGTCAACTTGTGGAATGGGCTTCCCCGAGACGTTATAGACCGTTGATTCATTTAAATTTCGCCTAGACAAATATCTCGCATCAAACCCGCGACTGACTGCGTTTGTAAATGAATAACTTTATTTTATCCTCCCCTCAGTTACTAACCCATATGTCCCCTACTAACTTCCTAGTCCTGCCACGTTAGTGGCAGGGTAGTAGTTCCCTTTCCAATGTTCCCTTACCCACTCTAATCCACTGTTTGGACACTTGATCCTCAGTGTTTTGGAGGACAAGCAGCCTAGAAGGGTCACTAGATCTGTTGTTGCTTGATTTCCTTTGTACTCCTTTATACATGCTCTTCACTGCTTATATATATATTGCTTTATATATATATAAATATATACTTATTGCTCTTTATTTAAAAGTCTTTCTATATAAATACAGAATGCAATAAGCTATGTAGGGAATATCCATGTTGTCTTCTAGAGCAATGTACAGTCGCGGTTATTAATGCTGATGAAATATAAAGTTTCAAAACTTTAGGGTTGAACTGAAAGTCTTTTCTAATTCTTTAACAGAGATACTTGTTTTTCAGAGGTTCCTTTAAATTTGTTTATACTTCAACGAGTATCAGATTTTGATAGTTTTTAATTTTAATGAGTTAGTTATATTAGTTTGAACAGTAACTTTTGCATTCGTTTTCAAATTTTATATTTTAATTCTTTTATTTCATAGATTTCATTTTAGTAAGCGTTGTTTCCACATAGCGATTTTGATAATTTAATTTGACTTTATATTGTCCTTGTCCCAATTTTGGTTTGTTTAGTTTGCAAGTTTTACATTTTAATTTAATGACCGCGACTGTGCCTCTCTCTTTCAGCAATGGGTAATGAGAAATATCTTGACTCACATAAGTAAACCTTGAATATACAGAAATATTAAATTCTATATAAAGTTTAAAATATTACTGAATTTACCTTCCTTCCCCCAGATTGAAGGTTTCAGCACGCGGGGTCGTGTGGTGGTGGGTGATGGAGGGGCGGGTGTGGAGGGAGCCAAGGTCACTCTGGATCGTACCCGCACAACCACCACGGACCAAAACGGTGTATATCTCTTTGGCAACGTGCAGTCCGGCAAACATAAGATCAAAATCTCAGCAGGTGGGGCTTAACTCTTGTACAATTGTGTAATTATTTTTCATTCTAGCTATCATTAGAAGATTTTGCTCATATTTACAGAATGACAAAAAGCCATTGGAGCTAGTCTTATAGCTAACCTATTGTCATTGGAGCCAGTCTTATAGCTAACCTAGAACCATACCTTGAATGAGTTCTTGTTAACTTAAAACCTTAGCTATCACTGACTACCTTATCTGGACTTTAATATTGGTAATTAAATTGTAAAACTTGCAAAACAAACAAACCAAAACAGGAACGGCACAATATAAAGATAAAAGAACTCATCAAAATCACTATGTGGACAAAACAATTTAGCAAGAACCCTCCCTTTTTACAGACAAGTATGAGTTTGACGAGGCTGTAGTGAGCATCAGTCCCCAGCGGCCGGGAGTGGAGAACATTATGCCTGTGAGGTACCAGGCCTGTTTCTCTGTGTCAGTGGAGAAGACGTCGGCAGTGTCTGGACCTTGGTGAGCTATAAGTGTCTCTTATTCTCTTTAAATTTACTGTTTTCATTCATGCTATATGGCTTATTTGTTTTACAGTGGTGCACCAACTTTCGCGGCCAATAGGGACCGCCGAAAGTGGCGCGAAAGTGTGATTAGCGAAAGTTGGGGCATTGAGGTAATAGGAATTAATTTAATAGGGACCGGGCATATACGAAAACTCACTCCCAAGTTGAACAAACCTAGTCAACCAATGACCCAGAATTGCTACACCAACGAAAACTGGAATTGCTACACTTACTTACAGGTACTCAATATTTTAATGAGTCTATAGTGCTGATTAGCAAGGCATAATAATGAATTACAGTTCTTATACAGAAACTGAACCACCACCATAGGCCTATGCAATGTTTTGGTAGAGTTCAGTTAGCGTTACGGTACGATACTGACGCTCCAACCGTATATGATACTATGAGGCGCATTCTGGCTCAAGTCAAAATTCAAGCAAAAATGCGCCTATAATTTGGACCAAGACATCAGTTTCAGTTATGGCCACTAGATGGCGTCATGGCGCCGCTTGATCCCAAAACAGTGCAAATGCAAATGGCACCTATGGCAGTGGCACAGGTTAACCTTATAACCTTATGTCTAAGCATTGTAACCTATTATAATGCTTTGCTAATCAGCATTATAGACTCATTAAAGTATTGAATATCTGTAAGTAAGTGTACCAATTCCAGTTTTAGTTGGTTCAGCAATTCTGGGTCATTGGATGACTAGGCTAGGTATGTTCAACATGAGTAGGCCTATTTGTAAGTACAAATAATTTTATTGAGTATTTGTAAGTATGTGTATTGATTAGTTGTTGTTCCCTAAGCTGCCTGGCCGAACAGCCCCGAGTCCCTGTGGAAGGCCATGGCCACGATCGGGCTTTCCCACAGAGCTCTCATTGAGTGTAGATTGTGTTGTTGGCGTAAGTGGTTGTGTGAAATGCAGTCTTCTATGATGTGTTTAATGGTATGGGGTGCTGTGTTACATCCCGGGCAGGCGTCGACAACGGAGTCATCCACTCTCTTCTGATAGCTCAGGAGAGCTGGATGGTGTCCGTATCTCAGCCTGGCCAGGTGGACTCTGTCCTCGCGAGGAAGGGAGGATTCGGAAGGATGGATTTCGGGAGGTCGTGCATGCAGCTGCGTGTTTGTCTGTGAGTGAGTGGATGGATCGGCGAGAGATATGAGTATGGATGTGCTTCTGGAAGTTGGTTCGGGTGGGCAGGGAGGGAGAGAGGACAATAATTGTGTGTGATACCGTGTGCTGGGTGTTGTTTTGATATTTCTTGGTGTCTGTGGGTGTGGGTTGCCATGTAGTTTAGTGGGTGGTCTTGGTTCGTGGAGGCTGCTGCCAGGAATTGAGTGCCTCTCATGTCCAGATGGTCTTTGACTTTGAGGATTTTGGTTTCTTGATGTAGGTGATCTGTGGGTGCAGTAGCTGTGCAGCCTGTAATGATCTTCAGGGCTTTGTTTTGAATAGTCTGTAAGGCCTTATGATGTGTTTCAGCTAGGTTAGAAGCCCAGGCTGGGCTTGCGTATTCCATCACTGATCTTATGTATTGTTTATATACTGTGGTGGTAGTTTCTTTGTTGTGTCCAAATTTTGTGTGAGCAAGTGACCTGAGGGCGTTAAGTCTGGGTGTCAGTTTCTTTTTAATGTTTGTGGTGTGCTGTTTGAATGTCATATGAGTATCATATGTTTACATATGTTAAATATAGTTGATATACGGAGTAAGATGGAATTGTTGATGTCTGATATCAAGAAGTGGATGAGAGCGAGAAAACTTAAACTAAATGATGGTAAAACTGATATTCTCATCATCCGAGGAAATAGAAGAGCTGATGATATAGTAGGTGCCCTCTCCATCAATGTGGGTGGATCTCCGCTGCGACCGGCCAACTCTGTTCGAAATCTGGGTGTATATGTGAACTCCCGATTAGATTTCAAAGAGCATGTAAACCAGATAGTTAAAAGTTGTTACTTGCACATCAGAAATCTCTATTTGGTGAAGCCGTTTATAACCAGACGTTGCCTCCTGACGTTGGTTCACTCATTGGTCTTCTCTCGTGTTGATTATTGCAATGCCCTGTTGGTGGGTCTTCCAAATTATATTTTAAAGAAAGTTCAGTCTGTTCTTAACAGGGCCGCAAGACTCATTTTTGGTGTTCCACCTAGAACTCCTACTACATCTCTTCACATAGAACTGCACTGGCTGCCAGTAAGAGCAAGAATAGAATTTAAGTTGTGTTTGGTGACTTTTAAGGTTCTCAAATTTGGTGAGCCTAGGTACTTTGCGGAGCTGCTCAGGCGCCCACCGGCACACCATGGTGTAGTTGTGCGTCATGACAATGACCCTTTTCGTCTTGATGAACCAAGGGCTTTCCAGCAGTCTTCTTTCTTTGAGAGGTCATTCTCCTACATTGCTCCGAGGTTGTATAACAGGTTGCCGCTGTCCATGAGACAACTGAGTTCTGTTGAATGCTTCAAGAGACAACTTAAGACTTTTCTCTTTAAGAGAAGCTATGATCTTGAGAGAGGTGTCATGACAGATGGCTATAGAGTTTAGGCTATTTTGCCACTGCTAGTGATTGTTAAATGTGTGTTGTATATAAGCCTTCTTTTGATGCATTGATTTTGTTCTTTTTTCTTTCTCTTTCCGAGCGCTAGTGAATTCTTCGGAAAAATTGGCACTTATGAGAAATAAGTAACATGCTTATTATTTATTATTATTACTCCTAGGATTTTGGGTGTGTGTGTATGTGTTAGGGGTGTGGTGTTTATGGTGAGTTGAGGGATGTATTCGTATTCTCCTGTCCAGCTTGTGAGCAGGGTTGCGGTGGATTTGGCTGGGGCTAAATTAAGTCTGTTTGTAGTGCACCAGTCATGTAGTGTGTTGAGATAGGGTTGAAGGAGATCTGTTGCTCTTTTTGGGTCATGGTGTGTGCATGTGAGTGTTATGTCATCTGCATAGGAGGCTAAGTTTATTTGGGGCGTATTGGGTGTAGTTATATCGTGAATGTACAGATTGAAGAGTGCGGGCGATAGGACGGATCCTTGTGGGACTCCGTTTGGAAAGTTTCTGATTTTAGATGACTGACCGGCAAAAGATACGTTGCACATCTGCCTGCTAGGAAGTTGGCCAGCCACCTTTTTGTGTTGTTGTGCATGTTTGTGTTGTAGATTTTGTTTGTTAGGTTGTGGCGGGGGATGGCATCGAAGGCTTTACTAATGTCGAGTGTGGCTAATAGTGATCTGTGTGGTGGTCTAGCTGAGTTGATGCCGTCAAAAGCTCTTTGTGTAAGGTCTGTGAGAAGAGTGTTTGTGGAGTGCAGTGGCCTAAAGCCATGTGTTGGAGCTAGGGGTAGGTCAGGTGTAATTAGTTGTAATACTAGGCGTTCCATGACTTTGGAGGGGGAGAAAAGGAGTGTGATGGGGCGGTGCGAGGAGGGTAGCATGGGGTCTTTGTTGGGTTTGGGGAATGTGATGATGATACCATGCTTCCAAATGTCTGGTATTGTGTTGTGTGAATAGCTATAGTTTGATATGTTAGTGAGTGCTTGTATGCCTTGTGGTCCCAGGTGTCTGAGGTGTATGTTGCTTATGTTGTCTAGGCCACTGGCGGGTGAGTGCTTGAGATTGTTGATGATATGCTTTGTCTGGTGATTGGTGAAGGGTGTATAGTCAGGGTCTGTGGGGAATTGTCTCTTACGTCGGATGACACGTCGGTCGTCTTTGTGAGGTTTTAGGTGGCTGACATGTGAGAAGTGATTGATGAGAGTGTGTGCTTGTTGTTTACATGAAGGAGTAGAGTCTGTTGTTGTGATTGCAGCATGTGATTGTGTTGTGTTGCTGTTGGAAAGTGTGATGCTGTTTAGTGTTTTGTAGATTTTTTTTATTTTTTTAGAGTTTGTATTGATTAGTTATAGTCATTGGGTGACTATATACTGGTATAGGGTTGTGTTTCGACACAAACATTTATTTTTCCTCTACCGAATCCTCTTGCTTGTGGCTGAATAGGCCTTCAATTTCGAAGCTCGGGCGCGAAAATGCGAGTTTTTACCGCCAAACTCAAATCGGCGGAATATTTAGAGACTGCCGCGAAAGTGTGATTCGCGAATCGAGATGTCGCGAAACTTGGTGCAGTACTGTATACTCTTGATAGAATGACGTGGGATCAGGTACTCCGGTCCGATCTCAAAATAAAGACCTTGACAACAGAGGCAGCCCTTGACAGGGCTGCCTGGAGAGCCGCCATTTAGGATGTGAGCCTGTAACCACACACTCTGTGGACAAAACAGTCTTTAAACTTGTATGTTTGTTTTATGTTTTTTCTCTCTCTCTCTCTTTGTATATCTTTATGTGTATGAGATGCCAGGTCTGTTTCTCTGTATCCGTCAAGAAGAACACTATACTGTACATCTATGATAACATGATTGACATTGTGTATGCCTTGTGATAGTTCTTGCATGAGCTGCGTCACGATTCTGCAGAACAGGCAGTGCTCTATTGGCCTGGAGGTGCCATGATACTGGAGTGTGGCAGTTATCACAACCAGATGCTTTTCCTGGCCAACCCATTTTATACTCATTCAGTACAGGTGGCGTGTTTTGCATTCTATTCTTAATACATTTAGGCGATTTTATGCAGTTTATGAATTACCTGTGGGAGTCAAAAGGTTAATTGTGATAGCTTATAACCATTTATTTTCTAAGTCATTCTTAAGTTGACAAAAATTGTCTAATTAAAATGTAAAACTTGCAAACTAAACAAACCAAAATTGGGACAAGGACAATATAAAGTCAAATTAAATTATCAAAATCGCAATGTGGAAACAACGCTTACTAAAATGAAAATTATTAAATAAAAGAACACAATCCACCACATGGGTGTACATTACTACATGAGCAAGTTAATCTGTTTCCCAAGCAAACTAATCGCACATATAACAACGCACTATAGTCACGTTAAGGGGAGCGTCCGGTTCATACTCGTAAAAGTGCTCAAAACGGCAATATTGCGCAACCCGATATATGGCATCATCACCCATCCCTCTGTCTTCAGTTAAAATCCTGAGGCAATATTCCGTCTGGAAGCATGTTATTTCTGGGCTAGTTTAAAGTTTTCGCGGGTCGCGGGTCGCGCAGATGCGTAGAAAATGCATTATGGGTTTCGGATCTGCAAAAAAAAAAAAACGAAAACCATGAATTTTTGGTGAAAATATGACGTTCTTAGATATTTTGCCTAACAGTATCTGGTACTCAACCCTGGTAACAACGAAGGGTGTGGTGGTGGTGGAGAAGAAAGAGCAGTGTGGTCCAAGCCGCGAGAGAGGTAGGGTGCGGCTGGCCGGCTGGCTTGCAACAGCTCTCGTGCCTTAGTACCTCACGTAAGAAAGTTCACTTGTCGGCGCAGTTCTGACGTAACCAAACATGCTACAACAATGTTTCTGGTGTCATTGGAAAGGGCATGAAATTCTCTACAACTCCACGTTGCCATTTTTTTTTATTTCTTTTCCATTTCGACACAGCACCCCGAGACATTTGTCACCTAATTTGTACCTAATTGTAAATGCCCTAATTCTACAATTAGATACAAAATGGAAAAAGTATCAACGTACAATTGAAACTACACCTATTTTTAGTACCCCCAATGCATTAAAACAATCAAGCAACAACATATAAATGAGATTCTGATTTTACAAAAAGTCATAAATTTACACACTAATTCTCACCTAACTCAAAAAATAATTGTCCTAGAGAATTAAAAATTTTGAAATTTCTTAGTTGTTAGGTCCCCTATACGTGTACAAAATCTTATGAAATACAGACAAAATCCACTGACACGTTCTAGAGTAAAAGCCGGACGTTCCCCTTAAAGGAATTAGTCATGTTTGGGAAGTCCGGGACGTTCTGGTAAATTTGACTAAACTCTGCATGAATAAAGAAACTACATGTTAAATGTCAAAATATTATTTAAAATCAAATTTGCAACATGACAAGACATTAACAATAGTACAAAATACAAATATTGATAAGATAACTATACTACAGTTGTTATGCCCTGTTTTTCTACAGGTTTAACTTGGGTAATGTGAGTTCTAAATGACTGGGTATATAAGGCTGCATGCACAATACAAGATATGAGGAATAGAGAACACAAAGGAACACATGGTAGCAAGTTACATGATCACGTTTATTTATATACCACTGCATAATACTCGTGCAAGACAATATAATAGAATCGAACAACACTAGCATAAGTGGATCTGGATGGAGCCTAGTCTCCCACTTCCAACGTTCAGGTATTAATCTTCTGATCACTGGCTTAATTAGCAAGTTTTATCTTCTGAAAGACCTCAATATATTCATGTACTGTAATTCAATTTCACTGATTTGATCTCTTACTGGCTGGTCGCGTGCCCAAGTAGCAGCTCACAGTTAGGATTAGACACGCGTATATTGCAGAACACGGAAATCTCTAGTAACCTCATGGGGGTACTGATCTAAGTTTTATATTCTTATGGCAGAAATACGTAGAATACATATCAGTGGGCGAACGTTAGATATCACTACAGTTTTAATATCTGAATAAGGTAATTACGGGAGTCAATGTCGCCTGTTAATTAATGAGCACTGATCGCTTAGTACGTCCCAAATGGAATGGTTAAATATGAGTTACACTGGGCAAGGTTTTAGCCACTTTATAGAAAGTTAATAAGTGAGTGTCAAACTAGTACTATAACACTTAGTACTAGCAACATGAATCTTGAATAGTATTTGTAGATCTGGTCCTAGTTATCTTGCTTCCGGTGATGTTGGGGGCTAACGACTGGTTCCGCGGCCGTCCAGGGGGCCCATATGTGTGAAGTTCTCAAATACGTGGGCAGGTCCTTCTATCCAAATCTGCCACGGAGTCTGCCGGCTCTGGAATCTTTCAACTCCGGAACAACACAAGGTGACAAGGGCAGAGCTAGAGGTTAACTGCAGGGTAGTGACCACTGGTTGGTGTCTAGCTTTCAACTGATTTGACTGGGGGCGGGAGCTAGATTTATAGGCTCGGTTCTGGACCCTGTAGACAGTAGGGATCTCGAGTCTTATGGACTTATTTGAGCTCTCAATAGATATGGGGACTAGGTAAGATGGTATTTACTGTTGTGGCACATGGCTATAGGAAGCCTTTATATTTTCATATAACTGAGCCTTAGTAAGAGGTACTATTTTGGCTATACTGGAAGTATTTAGGGGAGAGAGACTGGATCTACTTTGCGAGGAGGATGGGGACAGCTGTGATAGGAGCGTCTCTCTTAGATTGTTCAATCTTCATTCTATGGTATAGCTGAGGTGCTAATTTAGTGATCAGAGTATGCAAGAAAGGTAAATGGTTTATTGTGAGTTAATAGAGGTTAGTAAAGGTGTTAGTCATGCATGGTTAGTTCATTGATAGGAAGAATTCCTGTGCTACCTGGCAATGACTCAGAAGTCAAAACAGGGGCCAGGTATACCTCCGCGGGGGTGGGGGTCTCCCTCCTCGGGTGGGCAAAAAGGGGGAGCTGGGCGCCCTCTCTCTGTGATAGTCGTCCGGCGGCTGTGGCTAGGGCTTGCCATATCACCAGTGTTTGTAATAACCCTCTGTGTATGAGACAGATGTGGGTGTCCTTAATACCAAAACCGAAGGTGCCTTGGCTAGCTGGTTTTACTCGGCTGGTTGTTAATTGTAGGGTTTGCTGGATGTGGTGGAGACTGGGTTGCTAACTCTGCCACATTTATCTGGAAGTATGGCAATAGAAGTTAGTTATTGGCGAGGCGGCTAGCCTCGCACCGACGACCATTGGGTGCAGGGTTGTGAATGGGTTGTAAGAGAATAGATGGCATGCAAGGGGCTAGTAAAGTTCTAATGTTGTTCTGGCCTACTAAGTGAAGGTAGGCTGGATAGGAGTATATATAAAAGGTTGGAGAGCGTTAGCAACGGGCAATTCAAGGATCTTCAAGAGGTATGAGAGAGAGGCTAGGTCGGACAAGCGTAGAGAAGCGCGGGGTCTTATAATGAGAGGGGGAGGAGTGCAGGGGGGCTATAGGGGAATTTGACCCTAAGGTCTCTGGGCGTGGGGGTGGCATTAGGCTGCAGTTGATATGGAAGTTTGAAAAGGCAGTAGAATACGTTAGCCAAATGCTACCGGGGAATGCAACTATGGGGTGGTATATGAGTCTGGAAAAGATAGAGTTATGTGATCCGTCCGAGGGGTTATGGATACTATTAGTTGGCCCTGGGAACTGCGTTTTCTATGAAATATATATATATATATACCAACAACAGCGGCAGTTCGTAGGGGTACTTAGTTATTGTTTCGGGGTACTTATATACAATCTCTGGTTGGGGTAAGAGGTGTATGACACGAAGTAAATTGGCGTAGTGTGGACTGTGGATACGAAGGAGGCAAGGGGAAGACGTATGACAATTGTGGAAAAGTAAATGGAAAAAGGTGAACACAATGGCGGATAAAAATACTTAACCTAAGGATTGAATACATAGATTTATGGGGCGATGGGTCTTCAGAAGCTTAGTCTGGCAAGACAAGATGTTAGGGAATGTTAATATTAATACTTAAACTAAGGATTGCATACATCGATGAACGACGACATTATAGTCGTCGTCCTAATAAGGTGATGAAACCTGGTTGATCTGTACTTGGCACAATACGACACAAGGACAGTGCCGCTATGTCGTATCCATACTGGTGGCAGTTAATATTATAGACACTTAGTTACTAGAGGAACAATGCAAGGGGGCGACTGAGCACGGGTTACATATATCTATACTCGTCATGGGAAATGATATACAAGGTCTAGGGACAGGCATGGGTGTTTTAACTTCTAAGATATATAACATCTACTTCTCGGATGTAAGAACATACATAGATATAATTATGGCTGTCTGATGTGTTGGCATTGGCTCAACGTCGGGACAGGGCATGGGTGTTTTAATATGAATGTATATTCCTGTTCATCATCTTTGTAGTTAGGAGTGTAGGACACGAGGGGGTAGTGTACATGAGGTGTGGAAAAATGGTCAGTTTAGAAGGGGTATCTAGGTGCGGCCTGGAGCTGCTTAGCCCTGCGGGCTTGGGCCTGTCTGAATTGGCTGGCTCGGTCAGCTGGTCCTTTCGTTCTGTGGACCTTTCCTTTGGGTGTTTCTGTGTGGTGTTCGTTCGTGGCTTCTGTGGTGGGCTTCTCGTTCTGGGGCATTTTAACAGTATTACAAAATAATATATAAAATACAGTACAGCACTCACTAACGATAGTGCTATCGGGTAGGTACCTGTAAGCATAGCATGCCTCAAGTGACCCCTATCAATAACTACCCTACAAATAACCTACATTTATCGCATAAATAAACTAAGGAAATCGCAAAAGCAAGCAATTGATACTATCGACAATGAATACATATAATATAAAGACAAATAATTGCAAAATATGAAGTAACAACAGATTTAGACAAAGAGTACTCTTTTAACAAGAACAATCAATTTAAAAAATCATCAATATTAATATTAATAATAGAAAAAGAAAAAGATAAACAATAAATACAGACAATAAATACAATACAATAAGCAGAGGTTATACAAGAAACTTCAAGTTAAAAATGCTTGATTAAAATTATTGATGTCAAATTTTAGAATACAGTCACAATAATTGACCCTAAAAAGATTAAATTTATGGAACAATTTACTTGCCTCAAAATATTAGCCACAGTAAAAATTAAAAAGATGTCACCTGAACTGAAAGGGTTAATTGTTTCTTATCATTCTTATAACACCTGTTTGGATACAGGGGACTTCTTTATTTTTGCACCCTACCCCAGAGCAAAGACCCCCTAACCTATGCTGATAAAACACTGTACCGGTTAACCCCTTCTGTATCGGTGCCGTCCCTTTAACTTTTTTCTGGCTACTGTTAGACAATTTAATTCAGTTTTAATTGGGCCTCTAGCAATTAACAGGCTTGAAACTATCTCACTTAACCCTATTTACTACCACAGATCCTTCTTAAACTGCACATCATCGTCTAAATATAGCTAGAAATCAAATAATAAGATGTCGCCGGTACAGAAGGGGTTGACATTTGGTGATTTGCCCCAGAGCAAAGACCCACTAACCTATGTTGATGGAATACTGTACTGTACTGTTCTTTTATTAACCTCTCCGCTGCACAGGTGGGGTAGTGGCCACCCCTCCCTGTGTGGAGGTATTTAGACTGTTTCCTACACTCAAATCGTCATCGTACCATAAATATCATTAATACTTATCCATATGCGCCTATTTTACGTTGATTATAAAGATATTAACCTGTTACAGCAATAAAACAAGTGGAAACAGCGTTTGGATGGTCAAAATCGGCAAATTAGATCGGGAGTTACATAACTGAAGGCTGAGCCAGCCTGCCAGCCTACCACCCCTAACGACGTCTGGAGCGACACTGTCGCGTTGTTCCCTCTCTTTCTCTCTTTCATTCGCTGTGTAGCACATACAAGCACAGCTTGCTTATGAATCGCTATTGATAGCACGAAAATATACCGACGAAAAACGGGGATAAGAGAGAGAATAGGTGATAATTGAAGGGGGGGGGGGGGAAAGGAGGGGATGTGGAGGAGTGATATTTGGCATGGCCAAGGGGCAATACAAAAAAAATATATATAAATTGATACTGGGCTGGTTTAAATGTATTTTTTTTAGGCCTTGGATTATATAAGGAGTTCCGCAGCGCAGCGGTAAAACTCTTATTAGTGTTTCAGTACTTGCTGGGTTAATTAAAAAATATAGAATTTCATAATTTTATTTTGCTAAAGCTTTGTTTCCACATAGCGATTTTGATTAGTTCTTTTGCCTTTACAGTATATTGTCTTTGTCCAAGTGTGATTGTGTTCTTTTATTTATAAATTATTATTTTGCTTAACCCGGGAACTGCCGGGAGACTCTTAAGAGTTCCCCCGGCGGACTGCGGGAAGACTCTTAACCCGTTGAGCCCCGGCTAGTTATAATATTTTGTTCACCCCAGTCCCAAGCCATTTTCACTTCTTTTTTTTTTTTTTTGCTAAAATGGAAGACAAGGATGAGAAATGGAAAAAAAAAAAAAAATTACCTCTGATATTTTTTTTTGGGGGGGGTGGCGGGGGGGGAGCCTCAACAAAAATTGTTGAGCCAAAATGGAAGAGAATGGTGAGAAATGAATAAAAAAAAATCACCTCGGTCATTTGGGGGGGGGGGGTCGAAAGTTCGTCTCCCCCGCATGACCACCCGCCCGGGAGCACTAGGGTGAAAACTGAGTATGGCATTGTACGGCATACATCCTAAAGAGTGTCTCACATAAATCTCAAGCCTCTAGCTCCCATACAACCGGAGTAATGAAGGTTCAAAGTGGCGGTGAACTAAGGGTGTAAAGTACCCCCACTAAGCCCACCACCACCGGGCCCGGCTCCCACACACACTACGGTACCTCCCCCTCCTATTCTCCCGCCATTTCCTACCTTACGAGCCACGTAAATGATTTTAATATGCCGGACGCACGTGATGCGTCGCTGGGAGTTGGTGATAACAAACTGCCGACGCATCACGTGCGACGCTGGGTCTCAATGGGTTAAGAGTCAGAGAAAAAAAAAATCAATTTGACATCGAATTTTTTTTTTTTTTTTTTTTTTTTTTGGCCCCTGGGCCATGCAAAGTATCAGTCCTCTACCTCCCCTCCTTCCCCACTTTCCTCCCCTCCTTCAGTTATCACCTATTTTCCCTGTTATTCCCTTATTCTGAGGTATATTTTCGTGCTAACATTAGAAAGCCGGTTGCAGGGTATGGTCATCGCGAGTGCAAGAGAGAGAGAGAGAGAGTATCGATCGACTGTGTCTCAGTGGCCTTGGGGGAAATTGGCGGGAAAGCAGCTTGCCTCACCCATACATTATACAACTCGCGGGCTATATCTCCGATTTTGACCATCCAAACGCTGTTTTCACTCATTTTATTGTTGTTTCAGGTTAATACCTTTATAATCAACCCATAATAGGCGCGTATGGATAAGTATTAATGCTATTTATGGTAAAATGAATATTTTAGTGACGGAAACACCTCAAATACATGCGCACAGGCAGAGGTGTCTAATTACCCCCATGCGCACTTGTTAGGTTAAGCGTTGTTTCCACATAGCGATTTGGTAAGTTTTTTGTTGACTAATCCACTAATTCCTTGAACGTGACGATAGTGCGTTGTTAAGTGTGTGATTAGTTTGCTTGGGAAACAGATTAACTTGCTCATGTAGTAATGTACACCCTATGTGGTGGATTGTGTTCTTTTATTTCATAAATTTTATTATAGTAGGCGTTGTTTCCACATAGCGATTTTGATAAATTAATTTGCCTTTATATTGTCTTTGTCCAAGTTTTGGTTTGTTTAGTTTGCAAGTTTTACATTTAATTTTTACTGTGTTCGTCTAAGTTTTGTTTTTTTTATTTTGCAAGTTTTACATTATAATAAAATACTGTACCGGTTAACATTTGGTGATGACTATTATGTTTTCAGGAGAGTGGAAGTAACAACAAACCGTGATGGTGATAAGGATAGTGAAGGATCAGCTTGGTCGGTGGTGACAGATGATGATACTGGTAGGGGTTGTGTGTTCCTATCCCCGGCCAGATACACTGCCACTGTTAAACTCACTCCCGAGGCTGACAGGGCTGGATTAAGGTACGGTACAGTTTGTGGCTCTATCTACAGTATATGCTTTCGTTAGTTTATTCAAGTGCATTGGGGTTTGTAATTGATGATTAATGTTAAGAACAGGGTGTTACTTAACCCGGGAACTGCCGGAAGACTCTTAACACCTTACGAGCGGCCTATGCGGTTTATTTATGTGTACCGCCCAGCGGGGTGTTTTTAGCCAAAATAGGGCTGTTTACGTGATCATTTTCATGCCTAAATAAGACCCAGAACGTAAAACAAGTACCTATCCCTGAAAGGGCATAAACAGAGCTTTCGAATGACACCATAACGATCCTTGTATGATGGATAGTTTTCTTGCAATAACCGTGCAACGCGAGTGCAAAAAGCAGGTAATTCGGTACTTTCGGTACATAATTGAGTATGTAGCGAGTGAGAGAGGGAGGAGGGAGCTGAGATTTGTTTCAGTAGGTTCGCCGCGGTGGTCTGGAGCAGTCATACGCTCGCTAGTCTCCTGCCACCACTTGTCTCTCTCTCTCAGCCACATTACGTGCTGAAATTGCCACTCGAGTTAGGTCGAGCGCCGCCACATAGTCCAGCTTTATTTAACTCGACTTAAGTGGTGGGCCGCTTTTTAAGGGTTAAGAGTTCCCCCGGCGGACTGCGGGAAGACTCTTAAGAGTCAGAAAAAAAAAAATCAACTTTAACCCTCCAGCCCCGGCTATGTATTATATATATATTCCTCGAAACCCGGGTGTTTTGGCCGAAAAACGTCTAGGCTAGGCTACCGTATATTCGTTAATCAGACTGCTTCCCGCATCCCCAAGCGTAGCTGTGTTATTTACCTGTAGAATGGCATTAAGTAGAGCTCTCTAAGTCAACTGGTTGAGCTGTGATGATGATTTCATTGGAGATAACTTTATGGCCAAAACAGCCACTTTACACCACTTTTCGATACTTAACAACAACATACAGGCACACACGAACAAGCGACGCTCTCCTTCTTGTGGCCGGAGATGCGGGGCGTCGGTCCAGCCGGCTGTTGTTTACATGCGTCGGACCGACGCCTCGCACACGAAGCTCACAGGCTTTCAACCACTGGGCGTTCAAGAGGCCTTCCGGGCAGCTGTTATATGCTTTTTTATGGGCGTTCAAGAGGCCTTCCGTGGTGAGAGGGTTAAACATCGAAAAAAAAAAAAAAAAAAAAAATTGGGCCCCTGGGCCATGCAAAATATCACTCCTCTACCTCCCCTCCTTCCCCACTTTCCTCCCCTCCTTCAGTTATCACCTATTTTCCCTGTTATTCCCTTATTCTGAGGTATATTTTCGTGCTAACATTAGCGAGTTGCAAGCAGGGCATTGTCATCAGTGTTAGCAAGCGAGTGCAAGAGAGAGAGAGAGAATATCGATTGACTGTGTCTCAGTGGCCTTGGGGGAAATTGGCGGGAAAGCAGCTTGCCTCACCCATACATTATACAACTCGCGGGCTATATCTCCGATTTTGACCATCCAAACGCTGTTTTCACTCGTTTTATTGTTGTTTCAGGTTAATACCTTTATAATCAACCCATAATAGGCGCGTATGGATAAGTATTAATGCTATTTATGGTAAAATGAATATTTTAGTGATGGAAACAGCTCAAATACGTCAGCACAGGGGGACGTTTCTAATTACCCCCATGCGCACTTCTTAGGTTAAATGTATTTACTCATCTATATCCCTCTGAAGGGGAGATGGGTCGGTTTTCTGGCCCCCCTTCTTCTTCATGTTTAGCCCCATTAGTTTTCAGATTTGATGACGTTCAGCCTGTTAGTTTGGCGATTTTAAGACCATTTGCCCCTTTTTTGTTTTCAATATTAAGACTTTTCGTGTCATTTAGGTGTCAATTTTTATCTGGCGAGCAATAGCGAGCCGGTAATTTAAGGAGGAACCGGCCTTTGGCCGGGAAATTTTCTACCGAAATGTTTTACAAATTTATCTTGAAAGGGGGTCTAGGGGGTGATTTTTAAAGCTTGATGGAGGTCTAGGGAGGAAACTAAAAAAAAATATAAAAAGAACATAAATGAGGAAATAAATATGCCCCTCCCCCCTCTAATTATCCACATACCTCCCTCCCCCCAATACATTTGATTGTATAAAACCTAATAATGAAAAAGGTACAAATGTATCTATGTAGCAGTACTCTAACGGATATCTGTTCAACAGATATGGTCCCCTGGATTATGTGTTCAGTGTGGTAACATACCCCCATACACCATAGAGTCACTTGGCTTTTTTTCAGTTGTCATACCTTACATTTTGAATCTTTGCTAAATGCAAGAGATGGAAGAGAAGCAGTGGTTGATGGAGATAGGTTACCCAGGCCACCCAGGTGGCAGGGAATGAATGAAAGGATTGAGGAAAATGAGGTGAAAGAAGCAGTGAAACAAATGAGAGCGGGAAAAGCAGAAGGTTTTGCTGTGGAGTGTATAAAGAAAGGTGGAGATGTGATAATAGATTGGTGGGTGAGACTATTCAATGTGTGCTTTGTTGTGTCAATGGTACCAAGGTACCAATAGACTGGAGGAGTGCTTGTATTGTGCCGTTCTACAAGGGGAAGGGAGATCGGCAGGAGTGTTCAAGTTATAGAGGTATTAGTTTATTATAAATGGTTGGAAAGCTGTATGGCAGGGTGTTGATAGAGAGGAGAAGGCTTGTGAATAGATGAGTGAACACGTGGTCATTTGGGAGAGGGGGTCAGGTGCAAGTTGGACTAGATAATAGTCCATCAGGCGTCTGGCCCTGGGATCCGGTATATATGAAGGGTGCGCCTGGAAGTGTGGTGGGCGGTCTTATGGTTTCGGCTTCGCTGCATGTTTGCCTGTTGAGACCGGAACCTCTCCGGGTGGTCGGGGAGTACTGGAAGGACCTTGGTGATCCCTGGTCTCTGGGTCTTCTCCTGGGTCTTCTCCTGGGTTACTTAGATGTGTGTGAATTTGTATTTTGTTTTTGTGTGTTAATTATTTTCTGTTGTATTGTTCCTATTCGGGCTCTGTCTTGAGTTGGCCACCCCCAGAAAAACAAAAAGAGAAAAAGAGGAGAAAGGGAAAGAGGGAAAAAATTAGAAAAGTGGGGAGTGGGCCTGAGTACATACATACATTTTCTTAAAAGTTTTTATAGTACGGTAAACTATACCGGTACTCTGTTTCTTTTCAGCTGACGATAAATTAAATTCCTTACCATCAATTTCTTGATACGTCATGGAAAAATATGAAACTACTATGTCTGTGCATCATAATAAAATCAAGTTGCTATATTTACCACCATACAGTATATCACTATAAATTCTTCAAAATAAATGACAAATTGTGATGGGAACTTTGCAATTTTCTGTCAGTTGAAAAGAAACAGACTATAGTCTATCTATTATTTTAATTTTATATATATGTACCGGGTATTTCCCTCAGATTTGGTTCTGTGGTGTATGTCTTCAGCATGGTAACATACCTCCATACACTCATATACAGTAGTCACAAGGCCTTCTCTCACTTGTCATACCTTACCTATTCTTAAGAGTACAGTAACCTAGAATTATTATTATTACAGTACTGTAATTATACAGTATTTCAATTATGAGATATTTATTAATACCTTACCTCTTTTCCTCAGATTTGGTCCTCTGGATCATGTGTTCAATGTAGTAACTGCCCCCATAGAGGACTTGGCCTTCTCTCAGTTCCTGGGTGTCATCTCTGGTGAAATTCGGTGCCTGGAGAAATGTCCCACCCTGTCTCTCACCCTACGAGGTACCCGTGGGGGAGCTGCTGCCAAGACCGTCTCAGCTACAGGTGGCAAATTTACCATAGGCGAGGTAGTTCCTGGGACATATACCCTGACTGTGGTTAAGGAGGATTGGTGCTGGAAGGTCAAGAGTCTACCCGTTACCGTGGATACCCAGAATGTGGCTGTTAGCTTGGAACAGGTCGGGTACCAGCTAACCTTGGCATCTTCCCACATGACGACCCTAAGCTACGCCTCTAACACCAAAGCTACAGGAACGGTTCAAGCTCAGAAGGGAAGTACGCTGGTGTGTATGACCTCGCCGGGGATCTATACCCTGACTCCTGTGGGCTGTCACAAGTTCGGCTCCTCGCAGATCCAGTGGAACACGTCGGCTCCAAATCTAGTGACCCTATCAGCCGTAACCCATCAGCTAACCGGGGCAATTAGAGCTACGGAGGTTGCGTCGTTCACAGTCCAGGTCAAGCGAGGGGGCGAGATAACCACCTTAGGCCCTCTCAACCCTTCCCCCGAGGACCCTCACTTGTACGTGTTTGAGGTGTGGGTGCGTGAGGGTGAGTCTGTGAGTTTGACCCCTGGTTCACCTAGTAATCTTTACCAATACCAGCCCCCCAGCCATTCTCTCACCATGCCGGCTGACTGTGTACTGGGATCTGTGACATTCCAAGCGGAACGAGCACTGTTTATCCACGGTAAAGTCACCCCACCTATTGCCGGTGTCAGCATCAGTGTGTCGGGGTGCGGTAAAGAGGGATGTGGTGCCGAGAAATGTACTGGTGATAGTTGCGGTACAGACAGGTGCCATAATATAGTACACACCTACACCACCGGCGCAGATGGTGTATACACAGCCGGGCCCCTCGACAACTCCTGCCAGTATTCCGTGTCTGCTGAGAAGAAAGGTTATGTGATGAACCTGCTTGCCGATAAGGGTCACTTCGAGGCCTACAAACTAGCGGAGATTGTAGTGGAAGTGAAAGACGAAGAAGGACTGCCACTCTCCGGTGTTCTTATCTCCATGTCCGGGGGGGCCAGCTACCGACAGAACAGCCTAACAGAAGCCGACGGAACGATTGCCTTCCTATCCCTGACACCAGCTGACTACTTCTTGCGACCTATGATGAAGGAATACACTTTTGACCCTTCCTCCAAGATGGTCACTGTTGAGGAAGGAGCCACCATTATTATGAGCATCAAGTAAATGAGTTGGTTACTTAGTCAAGGAATGATCTGATTATGGACACTTCCTAGTATACATGAATTGATAATCACTCTTCATTTTGCTTTTCACAATTCTTTTATACCATGAATCCTGACTCAGGAATTTATCTTCTCAGAGTAATTTTCCACTAACCTTCAATTTATAAATATTCAAAGCCAATTGTCAGTAATTTCATATGAATGTTAGACACAGCATGTTAACCCATTGAGCACCAGCTGATTTAATGAAAAAACACGCTCCAGACCTAGCCACTTGTCAATTTTGTTTTTCCTGAAAACACATGGGATGGGTTAGTAATGAAGGAAAAACAACATAAAACTGTTCACCTAGGTCATTGAGGGGTCCTGGAGGGCAGCAGAAAGTCAAAATTAACATGGGGTGATGGGTAGGCAATTACTGGAAAATCACTCCCGCGTGCGCCCACACGCACGCGGCTGGATTTAGGGGGTTTCCAACCATCGGTATTGTTCCGTGGGATCCTAAAGCAGTTCCCATACAAATCTGAATCAGGCCTTATATCAATGGTCAATCAGGGCTGACGCTGTTTTTATGTTTCCCCTTCCTTCATAATATTTTTTTTTAAATGAGGGGGGGGGGGCCCCCTCTGAACCGTAACAGATGCAATTGTGGATGAAATAGCTTGACACTAAGATCGTATTCATTATTCATCCAATATCCTTCAAAGTCAAAGTTCATATATTAAATATTGTGATTTTTGCAGGGGTGTGCGTGTGGCGTACAGTGTGTATGGGCAGGCAGTGTCCCTGAGTGGTGAGGTGGAGGGTGATGTGGTGGTGGAGGCGGTAGGGAAGGGCGGACAGTGTACACAATACCAAGAGGAAGCTGTTTCTGATGCACACGGACACTTCAGGATCAGAGGTCTACAGCCTAAGGTTAGTTCATGAACTTACTTAATTGTTGGGGGGGGGGGGGGTTCTAAGCGCCATATCTCTCCAAATAAATTTACTAACGCTCGTAGAAAATTAATATAAAGAACAAAAATTTAAAAAGCTTATGGTCTCTGGCCAGCCAGTGTGCTAATTGGCAGACGCCATTGCTGTTGGCAACTGTTTACTGAAGTCCCTGATACATCAGGGTACCCACCCTAGCCCAGCTAGTGAGCAGGGAATGCTTGGTGGTAAAAACTGCATCTATCCTTTACCTAAACGTTTTGGCTCAAACGTCCCTTGATTTTGGCCCTGTCACTCTTTCGACTCTGAGGGAGGCTACAGGCAGCTATGCCTTTTGTCTCCCTCACTCGCATAGAAAAAACAAAATAAAGTGAGCGAGACCTGCTTCAGTAGGCTGTTCAAGGAGGCAACTTTTGCCACTGGTGATGGGCTGAACAGGTGTTTTCATGAAGAACGCATTAAGGAACTTTTTTAAGCTGTCAGCGGAGGTGTTTTGTCGGTTATATCACCTGGTAGTAAAAAAGTCACAGACCCTTGTGCAATAACCAATAGTATTGGGCATTTCATTTTTAGCTTTATTGAAAGAACATTTCAAATTCTACCCTGTTGCTGTTCTTCGTTATGGGTATGTGCAGGTTGGGCACTAGGCTTTCACATGGTGTTAGTGCAAATCATCAGGTATATTTTATTGAATTTTGTTTTTACCACAAATAACCCCCGAAATGAAATTAGTAAAAGCATGTGATCCTCCCAGGATACCTCATACAGAGCTTACACGCTCCATATTTTACATATAAGTTTTGTGTTCCCGTATGATAGACACGGTATTACAGTAAAAGTCCGTTAATCCGACGACCGATGATTCGAATCTCCCAATAGTCCGAATTTTTCAATTTGAGGCCAAATCCGAATTCACCCGATGGTCCGAATTTCAAGAAGTCCCAAAGTCCCCTTTTTGAGGCTTTAGTCCACTCAAATGACCCATAATGGAGCACACACATATCATATGTTCATGAATTCACTTTAAAAGTTTACCATTGTCATTGTAGCCTATTACCTACTTCAAAACATTCAGATTAATGGTCAAAGGAAGCTACTGATATAAACGTAAACACCTTCTTCTTCTTCTTCCACATCGTCTGCTAGAGAGTTTGTTTTGCTCTTGAACGCATCCTTGGGACGCTCCGATGCACTACTGGCTTGCACCGCATTTTCTGCAAGCGCATTCAGTCTTGATCTTGAAAACGCACCTTTGGACGTATTAGTCTTGAGCTTGAAAACGCACCTTTGGACGTTCCGATACGCTACTATTTATAGTTCAGTGATCGGAGCGTCCCAAGGGTGCTTTCAAGACAACAAGACAAGGGTGCTTTCAATACAATATAATATAACAGAGCACGTCACAAAAGGAAAATCACAAAATTAAAATTACAAGAACCTTTCAGGGAAGTGCCGTTGTTAAGGCATTACTTCCCGAACCACATCTGATCTGATCTTCAAGAGCAAGACAAACTCGCTAGTAGACGGAAGAAGAAGAAGACGTTTATATCAGCAGATTCCTTTGACCATTAATCTGAATGTTTTGAAGTAGGTAATGGCTACAATGACAATGGTAAACTTTTGAAGTGATTTCATGAACATATGATATGTGTGTGTGCACCATTGTGTCATTTGGGTGGCCTAATGCCTCAATGTTTTCGTCATACACAGGTTCATAGGGGTAAAGTCCGATAATCCGAAAAATCCACTAATCCGAACAAGGGCCGGTCCGCTGCCCTTCGGATTAACGGAAGTTTACTGTATTAACCCTCTCACCACGGAAGGGCTCTTGAACGCCCATAAAAAAGCATATAACAGGTACCCGGAAGGGCTCTTGAACGCCCAGTGGTTGAAAGCCTGTGAGCTTCTTGTGCGAGGCGTCGGTCCGACGCATGTAAACAACAGCCGGCTGGACCGACGCCCCGCATCTCCGGCCACAAGAAGGAGAGCGTCGCTTGTTCGTGTGTGCCTGTATGTTGTTAAGTATCGAAAAGTAGTGTAAAGTGGCTGTTTTTGCCATAAAGTTATCTCCAATGAAATCATCATCACAAATCAACCAGTTGACTTAGAGAGCTCTACTTAACGCCATTCTACAGGTAAATAACACAGCTACGCTTGGGGATGCGTGGGAATGCGGGAAGCAGTCAGATTAACAAATATACGGCAGCCTAGCCTAGACGTTTTTCGGCCAAAACACCCGGGTTTCGGGGAATATATATATAATACATAGCCGGGGCTGGAGGGTTAAGGTTTTGCACCTGACGAAATACCGCCATTATGTAATTAAAAATAAACAAACCAAAACTTATACTAACACAGTAAAAAGACAACACAACTAATTAAAATCGCTATTATGAAACAACGCTCAAGTAAAATAATAATTTATCAATAAAAGAACACAATCCACCACATAGGGTGTACATTACTACATGAGCAGATTAATCTGGTTCCCAAGCAAACTAATCGCACACATAACAACGCACTATCGTCACATTCAAGGAATTAGTCAATTTAGGTAGTCGGGGACGTTCTGGTAAATTTTACTAAACTCTGCATGAATAAAGAAACTACAATTAGTGTCAAAATGTTCTATTAAAATCAAATTTGCAACCTGACAAGACATTAACAATTGTACAAAATACAAATAGCTCTCACTAATGATAGTGCTATCGGGTAGGTACACTCGGTCCAAGAAGTATCTGCACCCCTATGCTGATTATCTGGTGTGTACAGCTTGGTAGGGTTGGCACCTCTGCCTACAACTATATCTATGTGTCAGAGACAATCCTCTCTGACACATGGATATAGTTGCAGGCAGAGGTACCAAACCTATCAAGCTGTACAACCCACATGATCAGCATAGGGGTGCAGATACTTCTTGGACCGAGTGTACCTGTAAGCATAGCATGCCTCAAGTGAATTAATTAGAATATTCAATCCAGTTCAGGATAGTCATACATACATATAAGTTTAAAGACCATTTTGTCCACAGAGAGTGTGGTTACAGTTTCGCATCATAAATGATGGCTTTCCACAGTCGCTTTCCAGGCGACCCTGTCAAGGGCTGCCTCTGTTGTCAAGTTCTGTATTTTTATATCGGACTGGAGTACCTGATCCCACGACTTTCTAGGTCTACCCCTACGCACAGCTCCGCCCAAATTCACAGTCCGGTATTTCTTTACCCAGTTCTGATCATCCATTCTCTCCACGTGTCCAAACCAACCAAGTTAGCTCGTGCACATCACTTCACTGACACTCCTAATGCCCAGACGCATTTTTAATTCCTCACTCGATACCCCGTCCCTGAGGTTCACCCCACATACCTATCTCACTATTCTCTTCTCATTCCGTTCCATTCAATTGATATCCTCCACTTTAACCGGCCATATCTCCGAGGCATAGGTCATCGCACTCCTATCACACAATGTATTCACCTACCCTTTAAGGTAAAGTGGGAGTACTCTCATGGTTATCATGGTCAGGAGTGGCAACAGCTTTCTAACCTTCCCCCCAACCACTTCTGACTCTAGCAATGGAGCCAGCTTCAGCGCCACCTCCGGCGGAAACTGTATTGCCCAAGTAGCAAAATTTATTCACACACTCAAGCGCTACACTGCCGAAATCAACACTAACAGCCGGGCGGGTGCCCAACCCCAAAAGGGGTTGAAATAGGGGAGCTATCCCCCCTCCAAAGGCGGCTTTCTAGGGCCTTTCCTAGCTGATGCTGAGAAGATTTTTTTTTTTTTTTTTTTTTTTTTTTTTTTTTTAAGAAAAATTACCATGTCTATGCCAAGCAGCTGAAAGGGCCGTAAACAGTAAAACAGTTAAGAAGGGTGGATATTATTTACAGGTAAGGAGTTAATATAAAAATGGAGAAAATTTAGGAAAGGGGTAACCCACTGAGCCGTACCCAGTGTCAATAAAAAGTTTTAAAAGTGGTGTACAGTATTGTAAAACTAAACAATGAATAAGATTACAAAAATTAAAAATATAAAAAGGGAGATTGATGGATTGTAATCAAAACTACTAAAGCTTGTCAAATATACGAACATCTTTGCAGAATGCAAAAATTCAGTCCGCTGAAAAGGAACAGCCCTCAGCCAAGATTGCTCTCAGGCTGAGCGGTCTGCGGATATTTCCAAAGTACCTATCCCTTTGACGTTGAAAAGAAGGGCATTCTATCAGGATATGTTTAACTGTGAGGAGATCAGCACAATCTGTACACTCCGGCTAGTTTGTCCTTTCCATGAGATACCCATGAGTGAGTCTAGTGTGGCCAATGCGGAGGCGAGCAAGAGCAGTTTCCTCCCTACGAACTTTGGAACAAGTTCCGTGCCAAGGTTCTACAGATGGTTTGATCTCTTTGAGCTTATCAGGAACATTGTCAGACCACTCCGACTGCCATTTAAACAACACAACAGACTTAATGAGAAGCAAATAATCACTGTAGGGCAACAGGAGGTCATCATCAAAGATATCAGCATCCTTAGCTGCAGAATCTGCAGCTTCATTACCATGGATTCAGGATTGGGTTCTAGTCATGTGGTGATGGGTTGGTCTGTCAGAGTGAGAACTGAGCGATCTCTGCCATACCTATAGCTTACTCTGACTGTTCCTTTTACTTATATATTTTCTAGTTCTCAAGTGACGGCGTCTCTTCCGTGGATTGACCTTCCAATCTACCAAGATTGGAAGCCAAAGCGTCACATTTTTCCTTTGCCCCTCAACTTTCTCTTCATAATTGCTGAGGGGCACAGGGCCCTGGGCCTTGGCCTTGCTTGGGGGCTTGGGGCTGTTCGGCCAGGCAGTCTAGGGAACAACAACAACAATAACACTAACAGGCGGGTCATTTAACACAAGTTCTCCCTTGCACACTGCACATTCAAAGTCTATGATTCTCGTCAAAGGTCCACTTGCCCCACTACATCTCTTGTGGACCCAGTAACTACATACGCAACATTGAGTCAAGTTACTTCCCATCCCCTTCCCACATACTGCGCATGGATAATCGCCGCTTCTTTCCATAGGTCCACGCCTTACTCCACTAATCATGACCGTTGTTTTATCTAATAATAATAATAATTATTATCTCTTTTATTTCTCGCAAGCGCCAGTTCTTCCAGAGGAATTCACTAGCACTCGTAACACATTGCACCACAATCAAGAGAAGTGTGGTGCAGTTCACCTGTAGTTCAAGCAACAACTATTTAACATGGCAGCAGTTAGAGACTGTAACGACCAGTCACTGTGCCACTTGCAAGATCATAACTCCTACAGAAGAGAAAGGTTTTCAACTGTTTTTTGAAAGTCTATGGAGTTCAGCTGCCTAATTGATAAAGGCAATTCATTATATAACCTAGGAGCCACGAAAGAAAAGGACCGATCAGAGAAAGAGGACTGCTGGATAGCTACCGTTTCATCAAGACGCAGCACATTATCACTGCTTCTCAGGATCGCACCAGAATGTGCCAAAGGGCATCTCAAGAGGTCAGCAAGATACTTAGGTTCGCCAAACATAAGTGCCTTAAAAGTCATAAGACACAACTTAAACTCTATCATAGCTTTAACTGGCAACCAGCGCAGCTCTATCAAATACTGTATGAAGAAGTGGGGGTTCTTGGAGGTAATTCAAATATGAGCCTCGCTGTTCTATTTAGTATGGACTGAAATTTTTGTAGCAAGTAATTAGGAAGGTCAACCAATAAGGCATTACAATAGTCCACACGTGATAGGACAATTGAGTGAACCAATGTTAGAAACCTTCTCACTGAATACAAGTTTCTGATTTGGAGATTACAAATTTTGATAACCTGATTGATGTGATTCTCATAGTTCAATTTAGAGTTAAAGTATACTCCAAGGTTTCGCACTGAGCTTACTGGGTGAAGTTGAGAACCTCCTATATCCAGAGTCACTACATTTTCAGCATCATTTCCCCTTCTATTTCCATGAATGATAATGATCTCTGTTTTGTTCTGATTCAGTTTGAGTTTCCGCTTTGCCATCCAGATCTTAATGTCAGACAATAAAGATTCCATTTTGGTCTTAGTATCATTAATGTTTTCTATCTTCACATACAACTGAGTGTCATCAGCGTAAAAGTGATAGGCAACACCATGAGTATCTAGCAAGGATGCCAAGCTGCTAGTGTAAACTATAAAGAGGATCGGTCCCAGAACCGATCCCTGAGGAACTCCAAACAACAGAGATGATATGGCCAATCACCACACGCTGAAATCTATCTGATAAATATGATTTGAGGAGCAAGAGTGCTCTTTCACGAACACCGTAAGAGTGCAGATCTTTTAACAGTAGGTCATGGTCCACTGTATCGAAGGCCGCAGAAAGATCCAACAAAACCAAGAGAGACGCCTTCCCGTTGCATGTGTTCTCCACCAAGTCATTCTGAATCTTACATAAAGAGGTCTCAGTTGAATGGTATTTCCTTTATGCAGACTGAGCAAGAGGAACAGCTTTGTTCTGTTCAAGCAATGGTAACAATTGATCAAGTATGGCCCGCTCAATTATTTTTGAAAGAAATTACAAGTTTGAAACAGGTCGGTAATTTGACATATCCTCAGCATCAAGTCCAGTTTTTTTTAGAAGAGGCACCAATAGAGCTTGTTTCTACTTGTGTCCACTGGATGGAATGATGAAAGGATAAGATTAATTACATATGGAGGTTGGAAATCCACCGAAAACTCGTCATTGATCAATGTATTATCTAACTCATTTCTAATGCGTGTTATCTTAGTCGTGAAAAATTAAGAAAAATCAGAGGCCAGTCGAGCACTTGACACGGAGGCAGGACAGGGAGCCATGTTCTTCCGACCTAACAAACCATTTACAACCTCAGCAAGCTTCTTTTGATCATTGCCACAGGAATCGACTCTGTTTTGATAATACCTAGACTTTTCAGCTTTCACTGCACATACTACATCTTGTCTTGCCGATATATATTCCAGTCGAGTTTCCTCCGTTCGTTGCAAGCGCCACTTTCGTTCTGCTCTCCTTCGTTGTCTGCGGAGAGAGTTAACTGGTGAGCCATACCAAGGTGAATCATCACGCACAATAATTGTCTTCACAATCTCCGGGCAATAATGATCAAAGACAGGTTGAAGTACCCTCTTATGAATCTCAGTTAGTTCATCGGATGAAAGAACAGAGCAGCTGATGGCATTTAGAGACTGGCCAATTTCATGGCAAATTTGCTCTTGATCAATATTTTTGTAATTTCTGAACCTAATTTCCTTTTTATAAGAAGAGACTTTGGGTATGCTGATATAAAAAGTAATTAAAGCATGGCCAGAGACTGTAGGATCTATCGGATCAACTTCAATGCCCGACACACGATTGCAACCAACTGGAGATAAAACCAAATCAAGAATGTGCCCACAAATATGAGTCGAGTGGGACACGTGGTTGACAAAATTATTATGACCGATCAATTCAAGAAATTCAGAAAAAAACGGCTTCAAAGATGGATTATCAATCCAATAATTAAAGTCACCACAGATCAGCAACCCATCAGTCTTACTAGCAAATGCCTCCAAAAACTGACCAAACTCATCCATGAAGTTTCTAGCCGTACCTCGATGACCTGGTCGATAGATAGTTGCAATTCTAAAGGTTTGCTGACGATGGTTAATTACTACTTCCAGGAGTTCAAAAGAAGATGGGACAGGAACATAGTCTGAGCGAGAAATACTTGTGATCGCGAGAGAATAAATAAGCGCTACGCCTCCACCAGGGTGGTCTGCAGAAGGTCTAGGCGCACTAATTATGGAGTATGATTTGGGCAAAGCACTGTGAATAATCTGGATGTCGGATTCACACAACCAAGTCTCTGTCAGGCACAAGACATCGAGCTCAAATTCACTTAAAGTCTCAATTATATGATCCATCTTGTTACGAAGGGAACGAATGTTTAGCAAACCCACTCTTAACTGATTCCGAGGAGGTGTTAGGATTTTTTTTAATCGGTGAAGTTTGTATTTTCAATTAATTTCTTACGCTGAGAAATCATAATCGGGCAGTGCCTGTTAGATGCAAAGGGAGCAAGTGACTCGGCCAAGAGTGGAGGACCGGAACCAGCCTCCCCAGGTTTTGAGGAAGAACAATTTACACACTTAGGCGAGTGTTTATTTGTACAGTCCTTAGAACTATGGCCACCGGCACAAAAAAAACGCACTTAGGTTCAGCAAGTTTCTTGTTGCAATTGTCTTTGTAGTGCCCAAAGCCTTGGCAGTGATGACACTGGGTGACCCTGAATCTGTCTTATGCACAACATCTCATGAGCCCAACATAGACACAATTATGTTCATGGACAATAGCAGAATGTATCTCTGGGGAGATTTTTAATACAGCCATCTTGTTGCTTCCTTTGTTCCTTGTGAATATTAATTGAAGGGTATGGTTTTTGTCCGACAGATATCTGATTTGGGAGTTTTTACTCAGAATGCTTGGGATAATGTCCTCATCATCAAGCGTAACAGGGATACCAGTCAAGGTTATCTTAGGAAGCATTTTCTTAGGCTCTGTGATACAATAGTCACTGTCGGTGCCAAGACGGGAATGTTGTTATTGTTCCCCAAGCTGCCTGGCCGGACAGCCCCAAGGCCCCGAGCAAGGCCAAGGCCATAACCGAGCGCCCCCACAGAACCCTCCCTGCTGACCACAATAAAGCCCGGGTGACCGAAGCCACTCCATGGCGGGGAGCTGAGGAGGGTGCGGAAATGCCCGGGAAACCAAAGCCACACCCAGGGCCCTGTGCCCCTCGCAATTATGAAGAGAAAGTTGAGGGGCAAAGGAAAAATGTGACGGTTTGGCTTCCAATCTTGGTAGATTGGGAGGTCAATCCACGGAAGAGACGCCGTCACTTGAGATCTAGAAAATATATAAGTAAAAGGAACAGTCAGAGTAAGCTATGGGTATGGCAGAGATCGCTCAGTTCTCACTCTGATAGACCAGCCCATCACCACATGACTAGAACCCAATCCTCTCAGCATCAGCTAGGAAAGCCCTTGGCCATCCTCCATTGATCCGTGTCGGGCGAATCAGGTCATCCTGACGCGCCTACGTATTGGGCACACACGTTACACGCATGGCCATTTAATGACCACGCCTCCGACTCCGCCCCCATTTTGTGTTACTTGTCAAACGCCGGTCACCGTCCGTCATATCCTTTGTGAGTGCCCTCGGTATGATTCTGAGCGCCGGCTTTACTTACGCACCGCATCCCTCCGCGTCCTTGCTCCTTCGCCTTCTTTTGACTTTTCCCCCATATGACGTTTCTTGATTGCAATACACCTATTTGACGAACTTTAATTATCTTTGTTTTCATGCATTTCTGATGCTATATTTCACCTATCGTGTCTGTACTTTAGTTACCTGTATCTAATTTGCCTCCTGATGTACCAGTCTCACTGTTGTCATTAGTAATATCTGTTCTGCAGATTAACCAGCCTTATGAGGGCTGCAGCCCAGTAGGCTGTTGAAAAATAGCTCCTCTCTCTCTCTCAGCTAGGAAAGGCCCTAGAAAGCCACCTTTGGCGGGGGGATAGCTCCCCTATTTCTAAGACGGGAATTGAGCGCATTGCTTGCTCGAGCCTTTGCTTCCTCGGATGGGAGCTTTACCACTAGGGTACCAGAGTCCCTTGTGGCGCAGCTGTCCACTGGTATGGAGGCAAGAGCCTCATTAATAAGGTCGGGATTAGGAGGGACAGTACCGGGCTGAGCATCAGGTTTTGTCTTTGCTATCAGGACTTGTTGGTTATGAACTTTTTTCAGTTTGCCATTGTCCATTACTTCGACAACCCTCTTTGTTGATTTATTGGTCAATTCCCTCGTAGCTTCTGCAACCGATTGCTTAAAAATGTTAGCAAAGGAAGGAATATCAGAAGTAGCAGCTGGCCTTTCAAGAATATTCAGTCAGTCATTTATTTTGGAAATGTTGTCGGCAACCGCAGCAAGGGTCCCAGACACTTCACCAATTAGGGCAGCCTTCAGGTCATCCAAGGTCTGCTGACTAATTGTTGCATCCTTAGCAGCCAGGGGGCTGGTATCACAAACAGTGCAATGCCATTTAAAGCCGGGTTTTTTCCTGGACAAGAGTCTGAGGTCTTCGTCATCCACGTCAATGCAGCTGACGTGGAAAAAAAAAAAGAACTCCCTGGGGCAAAAGCCCAGGCACTAATCTAAATTAAAAACAAACAAACTCCCTTGGCTAAAAATAAATTAAACCAATCATTTAAAAAGCTGATAAAATAAAATAACTACCTGGGTTGCCCCCGTTTGTGTCACCCAAGAAGAAGAAAATTAAGGTATTGCCCCTGTTTGTGTCACCCAAGAAGAAGAAAATTAAGGAATGGAAAAAAAAATGAATACTGGGTGTCTGCGAGGATACCGCAGGCAGGTGGGGTGCGACTTGGCTACCCTTTGGAGGTAGCCCAAACCGAGGTGCGAGGAAGGATGGTGTATGTCTACTAACTTTAACCAATTTACTCTTTAATGTTTTGAGCTTCTTTGTCAGTGACTGTATATCCACACAACTCAGTATAACCTCATTGGTTACGATACTGCCACTGCGCAAAGCTCTTAGTCCCTTGTTTGCCATACCCTCCCTTCATCTGTTGAACATTACCTCTGCTTCTTGCGCACTATTTGCGATAAGAACGAGGTCATCTGCATATAACAACTCCCATGGGAGTCCTGATCTAAAATAATTTGACAACGCCTCCAGGACCAAAACAAACAGTAATGGGCTCAGCACTGAACCTTGGTGAACTCCAACTTATTAAACTTAAATTTGCTTAACCCTTTCAGGCTCATAAGATGCAACTTAGTATTTACTGTACCTATATACTGTATATATATAAAATTCTCCTAATTGTGTTCTTTTATTTTTAAATTTTATTTCGCTAAAGCGTCATTTCCACATAGCGATTTTGATAAGTTCTTTTGCCTTTGTATTGTGTCGTCTTTGTTTTGGTTTGTTTATTTTGTAAGTTTTACAATATAATCTCATTATTAGCTCTTCAAAAATATTTTTCTGCCAATAAGCTCGCTCAAAGACAACTGCAGGGATTAAAAACTCTAAACTAAAGGTTTCTAAACTCCCCTGATGGTCACAAAAGGCTTTTAATTATCCCAGGAAGACGCAGGTGCTTCTCTCCGCACACGAAAGGGTTAAATTAAGTTAAGGCCATGATTATATGTATATAATAATTATGATGATGGAGTGAGTATTTCATAAGATGTATACAGTATATATGACAATCGCATCTAACCTTGGCCACGGTAAAAAAAAATAGGTATTGTTGATTCCAGTGTGAGTGTTTACTTATAAGTTCTTTTTTCTATATAATGTGCGGTTTCTGTTTGGGTTTGTATGTTTTGTAAGCTTTACATTTTACTTCCCCCTCCCCCCCCCCCCTGCAGTGTGAATATGGCCTGCGACTGAAAAGGGGGGCAGGAATCAACCAATACGTAGAGCGAACCCTCCCAGCCTCTCGGACCATCCAGACTGGCCAACAGGACTTGAAGGACCTGAGGCTGACAGTACTGCGACCCTTCAACCAATTGGATGTGGCCGGCCTGGTGGATACAGATCCTCAACATCTTACATCTTTGGTCAGTATTGTAGGAGATTATTAAGGGGATATTTTTTAGTTTGCTCCCTAGACCTCCATCAAACATATAAACAATATCCCCAAGGCCCCCTTTCAAGATAATTTCAAGATAAATTTGTAAATTTTTTCGGTAGAAAAATGTCTCAGCCGAAGGCCGATTCCTCTTAAATTACTGGCTCGCTGCCACTCGCCAGGAAAACATGAACCCCTAAATCGCACGAAAATTCTTAAAATTGTCAGAAAAGAAATAGGGCGAATGGTCTTAAAATCGCCATACTAATGGGGCAAGTGCCTTAACATCTCAAACTAATGGGGATAAACATGAGGATGATGGGGTTTAGATAAAACACCCCTTTAAGTGAAAATCTCCCCTTACCCTTGTAACCACTTCAGTACAGGTGACGATATTGTTCCTTATATTCTGGGTATTATTAAACTATTATATGCAGCTTTGGAAGGACGTCTAATAATCGGAAAGGTGTGTTGTATCTCCATTGATTCGTTGACTATCATAAATTCTTCCGAAACAGAGTAAAATCGTATAATGATAGCCAGAATGAAAAGAAAAGTAACGACCCATACTACTGAAAATGTTAATTCCATGGTATTATTTTCATTAGATGATTTTATTAAGTTTCAGAACTCTATGAAGCTAAGTGGAGAAAACTATCTCAATTCATCTCTTTAGTCTCACACTTCTTCCAAGCTACATATAATTATCTAATAACATTAAAGAACAATTCCTCAGAGTTTTACAATACTGGTTGCAATATCTGTATCACCTGGAAGGACCTTTCAACCAGTTAGATAGATGTGGCTGGACTGGTTGATACAGATTCCCAATATCTTAGGTCCTTGGCGAGTAGATAATTTTATCCAACTTAGGAATGGCCTCTTGAAGTAAAAAGGTCTAAATATTCTCAATTACTCTTGCAACTCAAAATATTTGACTACCTTTAAAGCAATACCAGTACCATATTCCTTCGGAAATTGCATTGAATAGTCAAATGATAGTCCATCTACCTATCTATATACTCTGACACATAACCCCCCCCCCTTTTTTTTCTTCTTCTCTTTTCTTTTTTATTTCGGGTGGCCAACTCGAGACGGAGCCCGAACAGGGACAACACAATACTGTACAACAAAAAAACAAAACACAAAATCACACACATCTAGGTCGTCCAGGAGAAATACCCAAAGACCTAGGCCCAATTGGGGTCTCCAGCAAGACACCCAGGTCCCAGATCTCCCGGAGAGGCTCCGATTTCCGCTTGCAGACACTCAAAGGAGCACACCACAATGCCCGCCCACCATGCATCCCGGCGTACCCTTCATTTCTACCGGCTCCCTGGGCCAGGCGCCTGATGGACTATTATCTAGTCCAACTGGCGCCCGACCCCCTCTCCCAAACGAGTATCAGAGCTAAAAGTACCAGTATCATGAAGCTGAGAGGCAATTTTTTATACCAGTACTATCATTTGACTATCTATTTCTATTTACTCAGGCCCATTCCCCTGAGTCTGAGCAAATAGATAGATAACAAAAGATAGATCATTTGACTATGGAAGAGCTTTTCCATAGTGAAATGATAGTACTGTACTGGTTAAAAAAATTGCCTCTCAGCTTCATGATACTGGTAGAAATGTATGCAGTTTCTGAATTATTAACCCTGTAAATACAGTTGCTTCAATATGATTAGACAATTTTATTCAACATAGGAATGACCCCTAGGCCTCAGCAAAAAACCCTCAAACATGCCGTACTCTGTTACGGCAGGCCCCTTTTGCCAGTGTCACAATGCTTCCATTTTTCCTCTTCACAATATTTTTGCACTTAAAAGGAGAGAGGCAAAACGGAAAATTAGAGAAGCAAAAGATGCAAACGAAAGGTGGGGTCAAAGGTTGAGTGAGAATTTTGAAAAATGAAAGATGTTCTGGAAGGAGGTAAATAGAGTATGGAAAGGAGGACAAAAGAGGGAAGAGTCAGTGAAAGATGCAAATTGAGAATTACTAGTGGAAGGAGTTGAAGTGAGGAAAAGATATGCTGAGTATTTTGAATTTTTGTTAAATGCATGAGATGGAAGAGAAGCAGTGGTTGATGGAGATAGGTTACCCAGGCCACCCAGGTGGCAGGGAATGAATGAAAGGATTGAGGAAAATGAGGTGAAAGAAGCAGTGAAACAAATGAGAGAGGGAAAAGTAGAAGGTTTGGATGGTATTGCAGTGGAGTGTATAAAGAAGGGTGGAGATGTGATAATAGATTGGTTGGTGAGACTTTTCAATGTGTGCTTTGTTATGTCAATAGTACCAATAGACTGGAAGAGTGCATGTATTGTGCCATTGTACAAGGGGAAGGGAGATCGGCAGGAGTGTTCAAGTTCTAGAGGTATTAGTTAAATATTATTATTATTATAGAAGCTGTCTAAGCCTCCCAACAGGGTGCAGATACACCTATAAAAGATGAATCCCCACAAAATACCCGTAAGCACTGGAGAGAGACTAAGACAACTAAGAAAAAGGAAAAGGGCTACAGTAGTTAGAGAGCCCAGAAGAAAAGATCAGTTTGTCAATTAAAACACCATTCTAAAAAGAATAAAAGCAAATCATCATTAAAACAAAAATGTACTGCTGTAATAAAACATTAACTCTGGACTTAAAAGCTGAGATATGGGTTGACTGTACAACCTCGTTTGGCAAATGATTCCAAAAGGGAATCATTGAAGGAATAAAACACCGAGAAAACTGAGATGTAGAAACATTAATTGGAGTCATGGCAAGGTCATTAAGACTCCTCGTAAATCTTGTTGCGCGAATTGGAATAAAAGGTTCTGGTAAAACACTACGCAATGGATGCTGAGTATTGTTAAAATTTTTAAATAAAAGACTAAGGGCACCAACCTGACGCCGATGATGAAGATCAAGAGATAGAGCAGGGAGAATAAATTTAATAGAATTAAGAACTTTATCAAGCAATTTCAAATGACAGTCAGCAGCCGAGTTCCAAACAGGAGAGCAATACTCAAAATGAGGCAAAATAAAAGCATAAAAAGATTTTATGACTGTGGTTTCACAAGTGAATGTTTTATAACACTTGCGAAGTAAACCAATCTTTTGAGCAATAGTAGAAGACAAGGAACGAATATGCTTCTCAAATGTCAACTTAGGATCGAGAGTCACTCCAAGCAAACGCAAACCTGACACATCCTCAATTTGTTCACCATAAACATGCAAACAAGGATAAGGAGGAGCCAAAGTACATGATCTACTGATTATCATGGAGTGAGTTTTCTTAGCATTAAGCTTCATACCCCAAAGTTCACACCAAGAGGTAATCTTAGCCAAGTCCCTGTTTAGAGATGCTGCAACTTCGATTCTACTCTGGAGATGGAATTGATGAGTATAAAGTTATGTCATCGGCATAAGAAACTAGTTTATTTTCAAGCTCAGAGCACAAGCAAGCAATAAAAATAATGAAAAACAGAGGCCCAAGCACACTGCCCTGTGGAACACCCGAAACAACAGGCACAGAAACAGAAGTGCACCCATCAACAACATGCTGAGACCTGTCTGTCAAAAAATCTTTAAAAATAGATAAAAGACTACCACCAATACCATAAAGTTGCAGCTTATATAAAAGGGCTTTATGATTAACAAGATCAAAAGCAGAACTAAAATCAATAGCCACAACACGAGATTCATACCCTTTGTCCAACGAAGACTGAAGATCATGAGATAAAGTTAAAAGCGCATTGCAAGTACCCAAACCTTTGCGAAAACCAAACTATGAATTGGGTATTATATCAAGACGATTACAGTATGAAGAAAGGCGTCTAGCTAAAAGCCTCTCAAAGATCTTCGAGAGAATAGGCGTTATGGATATAGGACGATACTCAGATGGGGATGACGAAGCAGTAGCTCCCTTCGGAATTGGAGTGATGCTAGCTTTTCGCCAGCAAAGAGGAAAACTACCAGATTTCAAGAGCAACCTAAATACTATAGCCAATTTAGGTGCTAAGACAACAGCAATCTTCTTAAAGAAGAGAGGAAAAAATCCATCTGGGTCAATCCCACCATAAGTGTCAAGATCTAATAAATATTGTCTCAATTCAGCTGATTTGAATGCTATCGACTTTAGATTAGGACTAGGGAAACATGTCAAGGGCAATTGCAATTCCTGATCACTCTGCTTACCTATGAAAATATTAGAAAGCATATTACCCTTAGTTAATGGATCAAAAGAGATAGAACCATCAGAATCACGAAGTGGAGGCATGGTGAAGTCAATTCCAAATAGTGAGGCCTTAAGTGAGGCCCACCATTTATGTGGCTGAGTAGCACCTGCGAGAACTTCCTGCAAATGGGAATTGTAATCCCTCTCGGCTGTACTATATACTCTCTGCGCAACTGACCGAAGATGTACATAGTCATCCCAAAGCAACTGGGTTCGATTACATCTCCAGCGGTGATATGCAGCCTGCTTGTTATTATATGCACGCTTACAGTCGTCATTGAACCAAGCTTTATCTTTAATACGGGATTTGATTAACTTAGAAGGGACTCTTCTTTGCAGGATGTCTAAGAGAGAGTTATTGAGGGATGAAACAGGGTCATCAGATCTTAGTATGTGATTCCAGTGGATATTGGTAACATCATCACATACATTTTCCCAATAACTCGAGATTTAAGATAGACTTTACGAGATATAATGATATCTGGCACAGTAAATTCAAGATTGATTTTACAGGTTACAGCATTATGGTCAGAAGTACCTACAGGAGCAAGAACTGCAGTCTCCACAACACCAGGAGCATCTGTTAAGACGAGATCAAGACAGTTTCCAGAAATATGTGTAGGTCCAGCAATCAACTGCTCACACCCAGACAAATTAGCAAAATCCATGGCAGCGTAACCATTTCTATTTGTTGGAGAGACCGAGTTCAGCCACTCTTTATGATGTGCATTAACATCCCCAACAAAAACGAAAGATGACTTGACATCAACAGACTGAATTAATGCCAAGGCATTTAAAAGACAGTCATATAGATTGTTATTGGCATCAGGATTTCTATATAGGCTAAAAATGTAGTGGTTATGATATTTACTGGAAACTTTAACCAACTGGATCTCGTGGCAACCACAAAGAAATTTCGTCAAAGGCTGGGCATAATAGCCAGATCAGATGTATAAACTCATTCCACGAGCACGAGGAAGAGAGTCACGGCGAATAAGAAGTGGTCCTTTGTTTATTAAAGCCAGGTATGAGCAGTTCTGAAATGTGTCTATGGTCAGAAACAAGAGAGTTTCGGAACAAAAGACAATGTCATAATCCACTGATGCCATAGTAAGATCTTTAATGTTCTTATGAAGTCCACGGATGTTAGAATACAGAATACAGCAACTTCTTCTCGCAGGATGATTAGGTCTATGAGGACCGGGATTTAATTCTATATCACCGGATAAAAGAGCAAACAAAAACATATATAATTGAAAGAAGCAAACGAGACAATATGAAAAATGGATGGATATATAGGAGTCGACCCAGAAGGAACCATCACATATGGGCAAGGCGAATCAACCCCCAAGGACACCATATCCAAGAGGGAACAGTAGTGGTGGATTTTAAAGAAATGCAGAGAGATAGCAGAAAAGAAGGACAATACTCCTGGAAATCCACCAAACTTTAAGTCTTCCTTATCAGCCTGCTGTACCACCTTAACCCTCTCACCACGGAAGGCCTCTTGAACGCCCATAAAAAAGCATATAACAGGTTCCCGGAAGGCCTCTTGAACGCCCAGTGGTTGAAAGCCTGTGAGCTTCGTGTGCGAGGCGTCGGTCCGACGCATGTAAACAACAGCCGGCTGGACCGACGCCCCGCATCTCCGGCCACAAGAAGGAGAGCGTCGCTTGTTCGTGTGTGCCTGTATGTTGTTGTTAAGTATCGAAAAGTGGTGTAAAGTGGCTGTTTTGGCCATAAAGTTATCTCCAATGAAATCATCATCACAGCTCAACCAGTTGACTTAGAGTGCTCTACTTAATGCCATTCTACAGGTAAATAACACAGCTACGCTTGGGGATGCGCGGGAATGCGGGAAGCAGTCTGATTAACGAATATACGGTAGCCTAGCCTAGACGTTTTTCGGCCAAAACACCCGGGTTTCGAGGAATATATATATAATACATAGCCGGGGCTGGAGGGTTAAGGAAAAAAACAGGAGATTGTTGTGATAGAAAGAGCGCTGTAATAGCACCATACCAGCAGGGATGGATGAAAACAGACAAAGGAAGACCTTGGTACAAAGGCTATGGCATTATCCAATTAATCCACCATGGCAAATAATTACCGTAAGGCAAATAATTACCATGAAGTTGCTAGATGGCCGTTGACTAAAAAGTTCCTCCGCCCTTTGACAGGTATTGTTTTTAGTCCTGCAGGGTGTCTAGCCACCCACCCACCAAGTAAAGAACCTGGTGGGGGAGCCGGTTTCGTCGCCGACAATCCGACCATGAAAACAGGTAGTATCAGGTAGTATTCTGATAGCAGAAAACCTGACCTGACCAGAAAAATATCAGTGGTTGGGAAACTGTATGGCAGGGTGTTGATAGAGAGGATAATAAAGTGTACGGAAGTTCCAATAGGAGAAGCACAGTGCGGTTTTAGGAGGGGAAGAGGGTGCGTGGAATCAGATTTTTGCAGTAAGACAGTTATGCGAGAAGAATTTAGAGAAGCATAAGGAGATATTTTGGGCTTTTATGGATTTGGAAAAAACGTATGATCGTGTGGATCGTGAAGCAATGTGGAAGGTGTTAAGGATTTATGAAATTGGAGGAAATTTGTTAAAAGCAGTTAAGAGTTTTTATGAAGGGAGCAGAGAGTGTGTTAGAGTAGGAAATGGTGAGTTGAGCGAATGGTTTGAGGTAAATGTAGGTTTGCGACAGGGTTGTGTAATGTCACCATGGCTGTTTAATATGTTTATGGATGATATGGTGAGGGAGGTGAAAATGAGAACTATGGGAAGAGGATTGGGTTTAGTAGGAAAGAATGGTAGAGATTGGGAGTTGAATCAGTTGCTGTTCGCTGATGACACAGCATTGGTGGCGGATTCTGAGGAGAAACCAGCGGGTAGTCAAAGAGTTTGTTGTGGTTTGTGGAAGGAGGAAACTGAAGGTGAATGTCAATAAAAGTAAAGTAATTGTGTGTAATAGGGGTGATCGTAGGGTGAATCTAGATGTGAGGCTGGATGGGGAAATATTGGAACAAGTAGAGTATTTTAAATATCTAGGAGGAACAATAAGCAGGAGTGGAGGTATGGAAATGGAGGTAAAACAGAGAGTATGTGAAGGAAGGAAGGTTTTCGGAGCAATGGCAAGTACTGTATGTGGAAGACGAAAAATCTCGGAATGAAAGTAAAAAGTGCAATGTATCAAGGAATTGTTGTGCCAACAGTGATGTATGGGGCTGAGACATGGGCTCTGAAGGAAAAGGAGAGAAGAAAGCTGGATGTGATGGAGATGAGCTGCTTGAGGAGTATGTGTGGAGTTACTCGTAGAGACAGATTGAGGAATGAAGAGATACGTAGGAGAGTGCGGCAGTAGGAACATTTGTCGGCCAGAGTGGACAGAAGGGTGTTGAGCTGGTATGGTTATGTTGAACAAATGGGAGATGAAAGGCTTACAAGAGAATATGTGAGTCAGATACAAGGGGGAGATAGAAGGGCAGGAAGACCCCCATTGAGATGGAGAGACTGTGTAAGACAAGCTTTGGATGATAGAGGAATGACTATAGATCAGGCAAAGGAAGTGGTAATAAACAGGAATGAATGGAGAATGCTTGTGAATAGATGAATGTAAACGCGGTCGTTTTGGAGAGAGGATCATGCGCCAGTTGGACTAGATAGTAGTCCATCAGGCGCCTGGCCCGGGGAGCCGGTGGTAATGAAGGGTGCGCCTGGAAACATGGTAGGTGTGCTTGTGGTGGTGAAGCTTCGCTTACGGGTCTGCCTGCGGAAATCGGCGCCTCTCCGGGGGATCTGGGACCTGGGAATATTTTGCTGGGGACCCCAAATGGGCCTGGGTCTGTGGGTATTTCTCCTGGGCGACCTAGATGTGTGTGAGATTTTATGTTTTGTTTTGTTTTGTTTTTCTGATGTGTTGTGACGTATCTGTTCGGGCTCTGTCTCGAGTCGGCCACCCCCATAAAAAAATAGAAGGAAAACTGGGGAAGGTGCCAGAGTACATACATACATACAATCTCCCATACCATTGATGGTTTCTACCCTACCCTTATCTCTGGATCTATTATGCCTTCCTTCCTCCATACTTTTAGCTCTTCCATTTATTCTCTTATGTTCTTCCATTCTTTTGTGTTTAAGAAAAATACTAATAGAAGTATCTAAATCGACTATATATCTTTACAGATTGCTAGACTGTACCGAGATGATCTACCCGACTCCCCAATACATACAGTCAAACTAGGACCTCACCCGTACTTCATGCTCCCACCCATGACTGCAGACAAGCGAACCTACTTCCTGCGTCTGGAGTCGAACCTCCCTACCTCCCAGTACCAGTACCGCATCCCGGAGATTACCTTCGTAGCGGACTCGGCCTTCAAGCACCTCAATCTCAAGTTCAGGCCCAGTCTGCGAAGCGTCGACGCGGAGATGAGTCAAGGGACGGTGGTTGGATTTGCTCTGGCGATCATTCTTGTTACGATTGCCTTCAACTATGACAAGGTTGGCACAGTGATTGAAAGTTTGTCGGACATGATGGTCAACTTCTCAGCGAAGGGTACGCAGAATTCTGCTGCTGTGTCGTCGGACGTGCCGGTCATTGAAGCAGTGAAGAGCAAGAAGGCAAAGTCTAGAAAGGTGTAGTGATTAGTTCCAAGTCAATTAAATTCTGTCAGAACGTCCCGGACTTCCCAAATTTGACTAATTCCTTGAACGTGACGATAGTGCGTTGTTATGTGTGCGATTAGGTTGCTTGGGAAACAGATTAACTTGCTCATGTAGTAATGTACACCCTATGTGGTGGATTGTGTTCTTTTATTTCATAAATTTCATTTTAGTAAGCGTTGTTTCCACATAGCGATTTTGATAATTTAATTTGACTTTATATTGTCCTTGTCCCAATTTTGGTTTGTTTAGTTTGCAAGTGTTACATTTTAATACAAAAATCGTTAAGTATACTCTATAAATATTCATACAGAATTTAGTAGATTTTACCAGAACGTCCGGAACTTCCCAAATTGACTAATTCCTTGAACATCACGAGAGTGCGTTGGTATATGTTCGATTAATTTGCTTGGGAAACAGATTCACTTGCTCATGTAGTGATGTACATCCATGATGAAAAGATAGCTTAAAGGCTCCCAAACACAACACTTTTTATTGGACGGTGGCTGCCACTTTAGTTTTGAGACCTTTATTCATAAAATGGATGAGTGTCTTATTTCTTTGTGATTTTGACAAGAAGCAAAACACCGTTATGTATATTATTGATGTCAATTATTTTTTGCCACTCACAGCCACTAAAAATTGTCTAGGGGCCGAGTCGTAAAAGTCGGATATATCTTCGACCACAACTGACGGTTAACTTTGTTCTAAGCAAGCATAACATTAGCTGAACCTGAACCAAACTTTACCTTGAGTTGAAATTGAGTTGACGAAGTTTAATTGGCTGCCATAGGTATGTAGATAGGATGTTATAATATGTAACTTCTTGTGAGCTTCATTTCTTGAGTATAGGTTTTAACAATTACATAGAAAGATGGATTATAATGTAAAACTTGCAAATTAAACAAACCAAGACAGGGACGAAACAATATAAACACAAAAATAACTTATCAAAGATGGATAATATAGATGGGACACAAATATATTGAATAGAAGATGTGGGATGAAATCTTGCAATATGATCCCTAGACTAGGGAACTGAATAGGGAGATAGCCCAGAATAATGACATGCCACAAGACAATGTCAATAACAAGACTTTATTGTTTAGGATGATTTGGTTTGAACTAGTTGACCTTCGAAAATTGTCGGTTAAATCTTGTGTGATACCCTCTCTATACCTATGAAAAAAAGTCCCAAAGCCTTTGAAAATAATGGATGATGTTGCTAATGAAGATGCTAGCACAATGAACAATTAATTAAATCTATACTCTATATAGATATTCTAATTTTCATTTTAAATTGGTCACTTACGCAAGGGAATAGTACTGTACAATAAATTAATACTGGAATCTTACAAATTGCTTTCCTATAGAGTAATCTAGGCAGATATCTTTTATATTTGTTAATGCTACTGATTGCTACAAAGATTATTTTAAAGACGGTGACTAGTCTTGTGTGTTTGTACAGTATTACCAGTTTATTTGTTTAGAACTCTGTGGCAATCACTTGTATGATCGTGAACATAATTATGAAATACTGTAGAATGATCTGCTGTGGAGAGCTGACTTCTATTTAACATGAAGGATTTTGTAGTATAAAGTGAATGATTGTTAAATTTAATTATAAACCTTCAAACTATTAACCCTTTGAAGATTATGACGCATTTTGACAGTTTATTCTGGCTATCATTAGACAATTTTATACAGCTTAGGAAGGATCTGTAGGAATGAAAAGGGTAACGACTATCTCGAATAACCCTCTGACTTTATTATACCCTTCTTAAGCATAAATAAAAGTCTAATAATAGCCAGAAAGCAGAAAAGGAAAGCATAATCGGATCATCAAAGGGTTAATTCAATTCACCGGTGCACAAAAGTCGACCGTACCTGCACAGTATATGTCCGTGACTGTTCTGCTGTAAACCAATATCATAAATTAATGAACGACAGTAAATACAACTTTGTACTGTATATAATATATATTAACCCATGGGATCCGGGGGGGCCTCATATGATCCCGATCGCTGTGTCCGGGGCCATTTTTGTACAGTCAAACTTCATAATTCAGTAGCTACTGATTGAGACTACCTAGAGCAGTGTGGTGATGGGCTGGTCTATCAGAGTGAGAACTGAGCAATCTCTGCCATACCCATAGCTTACTCTGACTGTTCCTTTTACTTATATATTTTCTAGATCTCAAGTGACGGCGTCTCTAACATGGATTGACCTCCCAATCTACCAAGATTGGAAGCCAAAGCGTCACATTTTCCCCTTGCCCCTCAACTTTCTCTTCATAATTGCGGAGGGACACAGGGCCCTGGGTGGGGCTTTGGTTTCCCGGGCGTTTCCGCACCCTCCTCAGCTCCCCGCCATGGAGTGGCTTCGGTCACCCAGGCTTTATTGTGGTCGGCGGGGAGGGTTCTGTGGGGGCGCTCGGTTATGGCCTTGGCCTTGCTCAGGGCCTTGGGGCTGTTCGGCCAGGCAGCTTGGGGAACAACAACAACAACAACCTAGAGCAGTCTTTTTTTTTTTTTTTTTTTGCAAATTGTAGAACTTTTTGTTGTCTGTAGAATGCCGTTGAGATGACATCACTACGACATGTGCTTGCCGAGTTATGATGATTTTAGCCGCGCATTTTGCCTCGTATGAGGCCTGCCGGATTCCTGCCAATTTTTTGTTTTGCTTCATATGAGGCCTCCCGGATTCTGAGGGTTGATTCAAATATCTCCTAGCAGTTTATCTACAGTAGCCTACAGTATATGATCTCGAGAAGTTGTAATGAATTGTTACAGTAAGTGAAGTTTTCAATATTGTACAATGTAAAGCTTAATAGGTAGTTGTGTAGAAAGCTGGCTATTCTATTTTTTTTTTTTTTTACTTTTTTTCTTACATCAAATTCTGTGGTCTTATGGGTTAGAACAATTTTACTTTTTGTTTTATTCTTGATGCGGGTATCATATTTCATTACTCAGCTCTTATCATGGCTCAGCATTCAAGTCTAGTCTAAAATGTCTTTTCTCGTTAAAATGAATAACTAAAGAATGAAAAACCAAACCACAATGTATGAACACTAAGAATTGAAACCTTAACAGACACCATGATAAATACTGTTTATTGAGATTAAAGGTAAAGGGGAACATAATTATCATTGAGAAAAATATGAGGCTGCCTTTCTAAACAATTACTGTACTATAGTCTATTTCCAGCTGACAATAAATTGAATACTGAAGCAGCTGATTCTTCAGTACTTAATGGAAGAATATGAAAGTACAGTTCTATATATATACCTGCTTAATTTTAATAGTTTTGATAATTAACGTCAAACTTCACTTTAAAATCATCGTTATAGCTGAGTAATCAAGATAGGGACTGCAATTTACCATCATTTGGAAACAAGGCTATTGTTTTGTATATTTAGATATCCTTGTAATATTTATTGTAATTGTGTTCAACAAGATTATGGAAGATTTTTTATAGTACCAGTAGCCTATACCTTCAGCAATTTCTTTTGAGAAATGAACTTAAATCTCAATATTAAAATATACTTTAGCACCATTGTTTTATACTGTAAAATATCTGTGAATGAAAGTGTTATAAAAGGTCTGTGTTGAAATACTGTAATAAACTGTATACAATGTGTTGTACAGCTCAAATACTGTACATATGGATCAAGTTTCCTAACAAATATTTGTTTGAATAAAAGAGGAAGAAGAAAAGTATTGCTTGATAATCCTTTCCTTCTTTAGTTTCCATAAAGACAAACTTACACAATTACTTGTTTCCCCAACTTTGAATTCTGTTACATATAATAATTGACCTTCAGTTTAGTTGCCGATACTAGTCCAAAAGTCTGAAACTGGGTGTTGAAAAAAAAAACTTGTGTAGAATCCACCTTTATAGATATACAGCTCTCTTCAGTCAGTTTTGTATTTATTTAATTATATTAGTTTAACCAGACCACTGAGTTTCACAAAAGAAAAAGGCTGGCCCGAAGGATTTTATCAAGATAGACAACTAATCAAGTCAAGATAGATAGGGAAGGGCAGGAGGTGAACAAATCTAGGAAGGTGAAGACACGCAGACATTTCTCGCCATTTTATCAGTTCAGCCGGACCACATGAGCTCCACATCAGAGCTCTTATAGGGCAAGGCCGAAGGATGAGGCAAGAACTGCTACACTGCAGCACCAACCAAGAAGTGTCGGGCGAAGAATGAAATATCAGGACTAAAGTATACAAAAATCACAGCGAGATGCAAAAAATGCATTACCGAATGGAATCAAGTCAGCTCGGCTACATCAGCAACCGAAGAGACAAATCAGGTCAGGAGTCTACTACCTAGCCAGGCCAGGGAGACATGAGATATAGGCTGCCCGAGGACAACCGAATGGGACAGAATAAGAATAGAAGGGGAAAACATAGAAAGAGAAATGGAAAAACTACTCAAAATTAGTCAAGCTGACGACGAAAGCTCGAGGGGAGAGAGGAACGGAAATTACCACAACCATCCCCCATCAAGCCCCAGTCGCCGGCCCCGAGGCCCCCCAACCGCGCCAAGGAGAGTAGTACCAGGGGAGAATCTTCAGTCAGATGCTGATAAAATTTACTTTATTAATGCTACTGCCAGATGATTTCACTCAGTATAGGAAGAACCTCTAGGCACCAAAGGGTTAAAGACAACTTTAATTAACCTTGTAACTCTGACAGGTCTTTCCTAAGCTAAATTAAGTCCCCCAAATGAATGTAGCTAGAGTAAACAAATATTGATATTAGATTGAAAGGGTGAAGACTAACAATGACAATTATTTCAGACCTAATAGAAATAACTACAAAACCAAATTTCCATTGGATAGTTTTAAAATTTAGAGTATTACGCACCCTAATTTATTGTACATACAGTATATACTTTGGGTACACAAATAATATTGTACATGTGAAATCTTCAATCAGCTTAACCCTTACTGTACCAGTGACGGTATACAGCCGTCAGTATTAAAGTCACTCGTCAGTACCAGCGACAGAAGATCGCCGTCAGTACTATGCGGTCCTTGTAACTGCCCGTATCGATCGGTACCTGGTACCGTGACTTGTACACACTGCTGTGAGACCTAGGCAACACTTCTCGGCCTGGATCCAAACCTGTGGGAGCTAGCTGGGACAGTATTCCTCCAACTTTCGGGGTGAGAGGGTATTCTCTCTTGACTCTGAAGCCATTTTGGCCACAATGCCTGGGACTGGAGGGTAGATTTATAGTAATACCCTCTGGTACAGTAGGGGTTAACCACATCATTCAGTCGGTTTTATATCAGTCATCGGTAAATTGAATCCCTTAGCAACTGATTTCTCGATACGACAATAGAAAACTATAAAACAACTTTGTCTCGGTCATTAATCTCTAGTTCTCATAATTAATTAACAATATAATTGCTATAACATTTTTATAACAGTCGAGGAATCAATGATGGGGACATGTCAATTTACCGTCAGCTGGAAATATACAGACTATATTCGCCACAGGCCTTAGCGCGGTTGGTAGAGCACTCACCTGCAAACCTTGAGGTTGAGGGTTCGAGTCTCGGGGCCAGCCAGTGTGCTATTTGGCAGACGCCAGTCCAGTGGTGGACGGTGTGGTCTAGCAATCTTTGACAAGTGTTCACTGAAGTCCATGATCATCAGGGCACCCACCTTAGCCCAGCTATTCAGCAGGGAGTGCATGGTGGTAAAATTTGCATCATCATACACGTAATTACGGTTTTGACAACCCGTAGGGAAGGAAGGAAAAACTAATATTTATTGGTGGCTCCTGGAGTCAATGACGTAAGAGCATATGATAATATGGCCTCATTCCGGGCTCCTCAGAGCCCGGGTTAACCTCGATCACGACGGTCGAGAACCAAGATCATCTTAGGGGGTACCCCTTAATCATTCCTAAGGTACGTCATTGTGACGGAGCCACTGAAAAGTAGAAAAATTAAAAAGAAAAGAATTAACACAGTTTGAACACCGCGCCTGTGCGCATTCTGATCTTCCTGTTTCCCATACCCTGCCCCCTAATCCACCTCTCAGGTGCGTTCTCTAATGTATATATCACGTTGAACATGTGTATGGGAAGGGGATGGTGGGAGGGCAATTGTCGTCATTGACTCCAGGAGCCACCAATAAATATTAGTTTTTCCTTCCTTCCCTACAGGTTGTCAAAACCGTAATTTATTGGTGGCTCCTTACGTCAATGACGTAAGAGCCTAGAATATCACGACCGGTGGAGGAACCTTCATATGCTCATCAAGCTAAAACAACAAGAATCTATTAGGAAGACCAAAAAAACGAAAACTGTGACATGTGTTTAAATATAAGAGTATAGCAGTAAGAAAAAGATGTATAAGGTGGGTACCATTAACCCTCCAGACCCAGTTGGGCTCTGAGGCCTCCATAACAAACGCGGCCCGCGCAACCCGGACGGGCTCTGAGGCTCCGAGTGCTTGCGTACGTGCTTTCGAATGGCGCGCGTAAATTTTTGTTGTCGTGGGTGGTAGACAGCGCCACCACACGTCAACTACGCCACGACAACAGTCTCTACCCCGACGCCATCATGGATAGTACGCAAAATAGTGATTCCGCTGTGTCCGATACCGTGCTCCCTACGACGCCCGCCCATGCTCGTCGCGTCTTACGCAGACGCCACCGCCTAAATGTGTTATCTCCCGGAGGTATTGAGGAGACATTGAGAATCTATGAGCGTGCTGATGCACAGTATAATGTTGATGATGAAGAAAGTGATAAATCGGCTAATTATCAGTCGAGTGATTATGGCGATGACAGTGACAATGGTACGCAATTTAGGGGATTTGCGAGTGAACATGAGAGTGATGAAGGTGATGTAGCAGCATTCGCGGAAGCTGGTTTAGCTGAAGAGAGTTAAGTGGGGAAAGTGAGTGAGTGGGAGAGTTCAAGGTCACTCTCCAAGTTTCAGTTGAGTGACACGACTCCAAGCCCTTCGCCAGCTAAATTGCCTTTCCAGCTACGCTTCTATAAGGAGCAGATACTTGTCAAGGCGGCCACGGCAGCCAGGGAAGAAGCCAAAAGACTTGGTGAGGATGAGGCTGTGAGTGAGGGTGAGCGTGGTGACTCATCTCGCCCGCCATTGTCTCCCTTATCTCCCCAAGCCACCCAAGATGACCCGGGCGCCCCGCATTCTTCCCCACCACTGCCAAGGGTTGAGGACCCCCCACTTTTGGCCTATTTGCCTCCTAGGTCCCCCGACAGGAGACATACTGCTACCGAAAAGGGGAAAGGCAGGAAATATTTAAAAAAAGGACAGAAAACTAGGCAGGCTTTGTTCGAGGCTCCTGCGGCGTCCACCCCTGCCGGCCCCAGCCATACGCCCCCGCAACTTTCCCCACGGTCCTCCCCAGCCGTCAACATATGTTCCTGACGAAGTCTTTGAGCTCGTATCACCAATACCTGGGCCTAATGACAGTGAAACATTGCTTTCTGCCACTCGTCGCAGGCCAAGGCAAGGAGCCCAGGACCTCGGGGGGACATAGCCTCACCTGCCACTCCTTCCCCACCTCGCCCCTCCGCACACCGCCCACGCATCACTCGTTCCCCGCCAGATTATGTGGGAGCCACTGACGATGAAGGGCACCTCTCAGAAGACTCTGGCCATGACTATATACAGTAGGTTCACCGTCAGGGCAAGATGACCACTCTGACGACGACGAATATATGGACATGGACGACCCTCAACCCATCCGCTCCGCCCGGGGGCATCGTGCTGTGGCCCGCCCTGGCCGCGAGCCTCCCGAGTTGGCCGTGGGCGTGCTGGGCCACCAGCTGGAGCTCCTCATCAGCGTCGCCAAGACCCATTCTACGTTTTCCAGTGGCAAGACGTGGCTGACGGGGAAGATTACAACCCTGATGTACCAGCTTTTGATGAGGTACAGGAGGGTTCAGGAATTACCCCCAATTTTCCTGCAGGCCCCAATGCTCCACCACATGAGCTTTTTGAGGCCTTTTTTGATGAGGAGGTTACCAGATTTGTCATCAAGGAGACAAACAAGCAGCACCAATTCCAGGTCCACTTTTTTGACAAGGTGACCAAGGGCCACATGAGGCAGTGGACCGACGTGACTCATCACAAGTTCATGGTGTTCCTGGCACTCACCATGCTAATGCCTCATGTCAAGAAGCATAGGTTGCCTGACTATTGGATCACCAATGATCTGACATCCACCCCTGCCTTCGGGAAATATATGTCTCGCGACCGGTACCTGGACATCCTCGCAGCGCTCCATCTTGTCACCAACACCGACGTCCACAAGCCAGACAAGCTGTGGAAGATTAGGACGTTGTACGAGATGATGCGACACCGTTTCTCCTCCTACTTCAAGCCCTTCTGCAAGGTCGTCATTGACGAGTCTCTTGTACTGTTCCGGGAAAAGCTCAGCTTCCGGCAGCACATCCCCTCAAAGAGACATCGCTTTGGCATAAAATTCTTTGTGTTGTGCGACTGCCGAACTGGCTATGTCCTGGACTTCCTGGTCTACAGCGGGAAGGAAGGGGACGTGCTTGTGGATCCCCTCATTGGCTTTGGCGGAGCAGTGGTGCAAGCCATGATGGGCCGCTATTTCCACAAGAATCACGTCCTCTTCACGGACAATTACTACACGTCCCCCACTCTCTCAAAGTACCTCCATGAGCGAAAGACGGGGACTGTAGGCACAGTACGAGGGAGAAGGAGGGACATGCCACCTTTCCCTCCAAAGACTAAAAAAGGCGATGTGTTCAGGAAGAAGTCGGGGCCCATTCTGGCTATCCACTGGCACGACCAGCGGAAGGTCAACCTCCTGACCACCGTCCACAAGGGGGAAATGGTGGAGACTGGCAAGGTGGATCGCCGCACCCAGGCCAGGGTGACCAAGCCCGATGCTGGGCGGGTGCCCAACCCCGAAAAGGGTTGAAATAGGGGAGCTATCCCCCCGCCAAAGGCAGCTTTCTAGGGCCTTTCCTAGCTGATGCTGAGAGGATTGGGTTTTAGTCATGTGGTGATGGGCTGGTCTATCAGAGTGAGAACTGAGCGATCTCTGCCATACCCATAGCTTACTCTGACTGTTCCTTTTACTTATATATTTTCTAGATCTCAAGTGACGGCGTCTCTTGCGTGGATTGACCTAATCTACCAAGATTGGAAGCCAAAGCGTCATATCTTTCCTTTGCCCTTCAACTTTCTCTTCATAATTGCTGAGGGGCACAGGGCCCTGGGTGGGGCTTTGGTTTCCCGGGCGTTTCCGCGCCCTCCTCTGCTCCCCGCCATGGAGTGGCTTCGGTCACCCAGGCTTTATTGTGGTCGGCAGGGAGGGTTCTGTGGGGGCGCTCGGTTATGGCCTTGGCCTTGCTCGGGGCCTTGGGGCTGTTCGGCCAGGCAGCTTGGGGAAAACCAACAACAACATCAACATGAGGCTGGTGGACAAGTCCGACATGCAGATAGGCTTCATTGACTGTCTGCGTACCTCGTGCAGATGGTACAAAAAGTTCTTTCTGCACATGGTGGACATGTCCATTCTGAACGCGTACAACATCTACAAGCTTCGGAATGAGAACACACCCAGGAAGTTCAATAGCCTGCGGAGGTTCCAAAAGCAGGTGTTGAAGGAGCTCCTGGAGAAGTATGCTACGCCACAGAGGGCAGTGCCACATGCTGGGCCCGCCGCTACTGACTGCTTGCACTGTGCATATTACATGAATATGCACAGGCTCATTTCCCTGCCTCAGACAGCAGCAGGAAGAAAGCAGCAGAAGCGGTGCCATGTCTGCTAATTCACCAGGCTGAGGGCGAGGTCAGATAAAAAGTCCACCATGGAGTGTGTGGAGTGCAAGGTGGCACTCTGTCCTGAAGGGTGCTTCTTTGATTACCACTCCAAGCAAGAGTTCTAATAATCATAGTGAAAGTGCCAAAGACAGTGACAATATATACAGTATATATATAGGCAAAAAGTGGAAGAAAACCAATGTATTGTAATACAAAAGTCATGTATTATGAGAAAATGTATACAAATACAATTACACCATAATAATATGTGAAAGTGACACATATGTATATAATAAGTGACATTCATATGATTAGAACCTATAGAAATATATAAATCAGTGAAAAAAGACACAATAAATTGTATATAAAACGTTTACAAAGCATATAACTAAGTGAAAGTGACACAAGACCTAATATTTGATGGCCAAAGTATAATAAACACCTGTGATAACGAATACTTAGTGCCTAATATAACAATAACCTACCTCAATTACTAACAAAGCGTACGGTATCGTACGGTATCGAGTGAAAATGAGCATTATCATTGACAGTGACACTCTAAAGCATATTTACCAAAGTGAAAGTGACACAAGACATATTTGATGGCCAAAGTATAATAAACACCTGTGATAACGAATAATCAGTGCCTAATATAACAATAACCTACCTCAATTACTAACAAAGCGTACGGTATCGAGTGAAAAAGAAGTATCATGGAGTACTCGTCATAAGTGCACGCTTAATTCCCTTATGGGATCGTCATTTTGATCGGGTACCCTACAGAAAAAAACTGTAAAAAATAAAAAATAAAAAATAACTTAATATCTGTTATCATATGACTTGCCATATGCGTGGATTTCTCATGTTTCGCTTCCCCGACACCAGGCCCCCCAGCGGCCATCTTCGTCCTTCACTGATATACCAAGAATAAACTATGGAAATCAACGAATGGGAAGTGGAATGGTGGAAGGGCCCGAGTCGTCAATGATTACGGGGCCCTACTAAATATTAGGTTTTCTCTACTTCCCTTCGGGAATCAAACCTATAATTTAATAGGGCCCCTTCATCATTGACGACTTCGCCTGAATATCAAGACTGGAGGCGGGACATTCGTAAAATATCCTAACCTTAGGGAAGAAGAATCCGGATAACATTTTCTTAAGTTTTATTGTATGCAATACAACATAAAAAAGGTATAAAAGATTTTCAAGCAGTGCATGGCATTAACCCCTCCAACCCGGATGGGCTCTTGAACGCCCATAACAACCTCGGCCCGCGCAACCCGGAAGGGCTCTTGAACGCCCATTGCTTGCATGCGTGCTTTCGAATGCCGCGCGTACATTTTCGGTATCGTGGGACGGTAGGTGGCGCCACCAGGCGTAAACTCCGCCACAGCAACAGTATCTACCCCGACGCCATCATGGACAGTACGCCAAATAGTGATTCCGCTGTGTCCGATACCGTGCTTCCTACGACGCCCTTGCTTGTTCGTCGCGCCTTACCCCGACGCCATCGCCTAAATGTGTTATCTCCCGGAGGTATTGAGACGACATTGAGACTTTATGAGCGAGCTGATGCCAAGCATAATGTTGATGATGAAGTCAGTGACGACTCCAGTAATTATAAGTCGAGTGATTATGGCCATGAGAGTGATAAAGAAGAGCAATTCCTGGGATTTGCGAGAGAACATGACAGTGATGAAGGTGATGTACCAGTTGTTGAGGAAGCTGGTTTACCTAAAGACAGTGAACTTGAGAGAGTGAGCGAGTGGGAGAGTTCAAGGTCACTCACCAAATTTCGCTTAAGTGACACGACGCCAAGCCCTTCCCCAGGTAAATCGCCTTTCAAGCTACATTTGTATAAGCAGAAAATACTTGAGAAGGCGGCCGCGGCAGCTAGGGAACAAGCAAAACTACTTGGTGAGGATGAGGCTGTGAGTGAGGGTCAGCGTGGTGACCCTTCTCGTCCGCCATTGTCTCCCTTATCTACCCACGCCACCCAAGATGACCCGGATGCCCCGCATTCTTCCCCACCACCCCCACCATTGCCAAGGGTTGAGGACCCCACACTTTCGGCCTATTTGCCTCCTAGGTCCCCCGACAGGAGATATACTGCTGCCGAAAAGGGGAAAGGTAGGAAATATACCAAGAAAATTAAGAAAAGTAAGAGAGTTTTGTTCGAGGCTCCCGCGGCGTCCACCCCGGCCGGCCCCAGCCATACATCCCCGCAACTTTCCCCACGGTCCTCCCCACCTCTCCCGCCTTCAACATGTCTTCCTGAAGAAGTCTTTGAGCTCGCATCACCAATACCTGGCCCTAGTGACAGTGAAACATTGCTTTCTGTCACTCGTCGCAGGCCAAGGAGCCCGGGACCTCGGGGGGACACAGCCTCACCTGCCACTCCTTCCCCACCTCGCCCACCCGCACGCCGCCCACGCATCACTGGTTCCCCGCCAGATTATGTGGGGGCCACTGATGATGAAGGGCACCTCTCTCAAGACTCTGGCCATGATTACATAGGTCCACCGTCAGGGCAAGATGACCACTCTGACGATGACTATATGGACATCGACGACCCTCGACCCATCCGCTTGGCCCGGCGTCGTGCTGCCCGTCGTGCTGCCCACCGCCCTCGCCGCCCTAGGGCGCGCGCTTCCCGAGTTGGCCGTGGGCGTGCTGGGCCACCAGCTGGAGCTCCTCGTCAGCGTAGACAAGACCCATTCTACGTTTTTCAGTGGCAAGACGTAGTTGATGAGGATGCATACAACCCTGATGTGCCAGCTTTTGATGAGGTACTGGAGGGTTCAGGTGTTACCCCCAATTTTCCTGCAGGCCCCAATGCTCCACCACACGAACTGTTTGAGGCCTTCTTTGATGAGGAGGTGGTAGGCTATGTTGTCAAAGAGACAAATAAGCAGCACCAATTCCAGGTCCACTTTTTGGGAAAGGTGACCAAGGGCCACATGAGGCAGTGGACCCCAGTGACTCATAAAGAGTTCATGGTGTTCCTGGCACTCACCATGCTAATGCCTCATGTCAAGAAGCATAGGTTGCCTGACTATTGGATCACCAATGATCTGATATCCACCCCTGCCTTCGGGAAATATATGTCTCGCGACCGGTACCTTGATATCCTCGCAGCGCTCCATCTTGTCACCAACCTTGACGTCCACCTCCCAGACAAGCTGTGGAAGATTAGGACGTTGTATGAGATGATGCGAGAACGCTTCACCTCCTACTTCAAGCCCTTCCGCAAGGTCGTCATTGACGAGTCTCTTGTGCTGTTCCGGGGAAAAACTCAGCTTCCGGCAGTACATCCCCTCAAAAAGACATCGCTTTGGCATAAAATTCTTTGTGCTGTGCGACTGCCAAACTGGCTATGTCCTGGACTTCCTGGTCTACAGCGGGAAGGAAGGGGACTTGCTTGTGGACCCCCTCATTGGCTTTGGCGGAGCAGTGGTGCAAGCCATGATGGACCGCTACTTTCATAAGAATCACGTCCTCTACACGGACAATTATTACACGTCCCCCCACTCTCTCACAGTACCTGCATGAGCGCAAGACGGGGACTGTAGGCACAGTACGAGGGAAAAGGAAGGGCATGCCACCTTTCCCTCCAAAGACCAAAAAAGGTGATGTGTTCAAGAAGAAGTCGGGGCCCATTCTGGCTATCCACTGGCACGACCAGCGGAAGGTCAACCTCCTGACCACCATCCACAAGGGGGAAATGGTGGAGACTGGCAAGGTGGATCGCCGCACCCAGGCCAGGGTGACCAAGCCCGATGCTGTCCTGGACTACAACATCAACATGAGGCTGGTGGACAAGTCCGACATGCAGATAGGCTTCATTGACTGCCTGCGTACCTCGTGCAGATGGTACAAAAAGTTCTTTCTGCATATGGTGGACATGTCAGTTCTGAATGCCTACAACATATACAAGCTTCGGAATGTGAACACACCCATGAAGTTCAATAGCCTGCGGAGGTTCCAAAAGCAGGTGTTGACGGAGCTCCTGGAAAAGTATGCTATGCCACAGAGGGCAGTGGCACATCCTGGGCCCGCCGTTATTGACCGCTTGCAGTCTGCTCAATACTTGACTAGGCACAGGCTTGGTTCCCTGCCTCAGAATGAATCCGGAAGAACACAGCAGAAGCGGTGCCATGTCTGCTACAACAGCAGGGTGAAGCCGAGGTCAGGTAAAAAGTCAACCCTGGAGTGTGTGGAGTGCAAGGTGGCACTCTGTGCTGTAGATTGCTTCTTTGATTACCACTCCAAGCTGGAGTTCTAATAATCATACTGAAATTGCCAAATAAAATGACAATATGTACACTATAATTATATAGGCAAAAAGTGGAAGAAAACCAATGTATTGTAATACAAAAGTCATGTATTATGAGAACATTGATACAAATACAATTACACCATAATAATATGTGAAAGTGACACATATGTATATACCAAGTGACATTCATATGATTAGAACCTATAGAAATATATAAATCAGTGAAAAAAGACACAATAAATTGTATATAAAACGTTTACAAATCATATAACTAAGTGAAAGTGACACAAGACCTAATATTTGATGGCCAAAGTATAATAAACACCTGTGATAACGAATAATCAGTGCCTAATACAACAATAACCTACCTCAATTACTAATAAAATGTACGGTATCGAGTGAAAATGAGCATTATCAGTGACAGTGACACTCTCTAAAGCATATTTGTCAAAGTGAAAGTGACACAAGACCTAATATTTGATGGCCAAAGTATAATAAACACCTGTGATAACGAATAATCAGTGCCTAATACAACAATAACCTACCTCAATTACTAATAAAATGTACGGTATCGAGTGAAAATGAGCATTATCAGTGACAGTGACACTCTCTAAAGCATATTTGTCAAAGTGAAAGTGACACAAGACCTAATATTTGATGGCCAAAGTATAATAAACACCTGTGATAACGAATAATCAGTGCCTAATACAACAATAACCTACCTCAATTACTAATAAAATGTACGGTATAGAGTGAAAATGAGCATTATCAGTGACAGTGACACTCTCTAAAGCATATTTGTCAAAGTGAAGTGACACAAGACCTAATATTTGATGGCCAAAGTATAATAAACACCTGTGATAACGAATAATCAGTGCCTAATACAACAATAAGCTACCTCAATTACTAATAAAATGTACGGTATCGAGTGAAAATTAGCAATATCAGTGACAGTGATACCCTAATAAACATATTTATATAATTGGCCTCAAAATAACTAGAAAATATCAAATAAACATTACATTCTCAATATCAAACACTAAAATCGTCTAAGGGAGATAAATACTTTGGCGCGGCGAGCGGCTAGGTGCGTCGTAGCCATGGCCGAGGCGACGCGTCCGAACGCGGGAAGAATTTGCCGCCGAAAAGCACTCGTCTTCCCGCGCTCACCATTATGCAACCAGAGGGGCTAGAGACCTCTACTCAACGCCATTCGACAGAGGAAGGTTTGTGGAACATTATTATTTTTTATTCACAACATTACATGACATATTCATTGACTTACAGAGTAGTTAACATAGGCCAAAGATCGTCAAAACACCCGGTACCGGAGCACAGTCGTAAGCTATAGCCCCCGGGGCTGGAGGGTTAAGAAACTGCTTCCTCATGGTCAGATCGTTGCAATCGATCGTATGCATGAAATACGTGGACACGCTTGTGTCCCCTAGAACTATAACTCTGCAGCAGTTATTTGTTCCCTCCTTAACACCTTACGAGCGGCCTATGCGGTTTATTTATGTGTACCGCACAGCGGGGTGTTTTTAGCCAAAATAGGGCTGTTTACGTGATCATTTTCATGCCTAAATAAGACCCAGAACGTAAAACAAGTACCTATCCCTGAAAGGGCATAAACAGAGCTTTCGAATGACACCATAACGATCCTTGTATGATGGATAGTTTTCTTGCAATAACCGTGCAACGCGAGTGCAAAAAGCAGGTAATTCGGTACTTTCAGTACATAATTGAGTATGTAGCGAGTGAGAGAGGGAGGAGGGAGCTGAGATTTGTGTCAGTAGGTTCGCCGCGGTGGTCTGGAGCAGTCATACGCTCGCTAGTCTCCTGCCACCACTTGTCGCTCTCTCTCAGCCACATTACGTGCTGAAATTGCCACTCGAGTTATGTCGAGCGCCGCCACATAGTCCAGCTTTATTTAACTCGACTTATGTTGCTCGCCGCTAAATAAGGGTTAAACTATTTGTACAGTAAATATATTTGTACACTTTGGTAAAAAACATACATAGTTGCAACTATGCGATATATCTTCTTAGAATTAATACTGGACTGTAGAACCCGTCCTATCACAGCTCGTGATACATCACAATCTCCAAGGGTACAGAGGGGATATGGGCTATTCCGCACTCCCCCCCCCTCCCCTTTTTAAAACAAAACAACTTAGAATAGAACATTACCTACTGTACCCGTTGCCGTAAAGTTACACGGGTACGCTTTGGTTTATCTAGAGCAACAGACAGGTAGCGTGAAAGGAACGTATGATTGGAAGCCCAAAGTTGAGTCTTAGCAATATCATCAATTGAAAAAATTTGCAGAAACCTGAGGGATACTGCCCATTTCCTGATATCGTGAGCCCTGCCTATCACGCCGGGATTGCTTTCCCTGATAACGTCGACAAGCAAGGAAGCTAACTTCCGTTTTGTCACACGCTTACCTGTTCGGTTTACCCATTAAGCACCTGGTTGGCGAGGCTGCGCAGCCCTCATAAACTTTGTGAGTGCTTGCACAGGACATAAAAGGTGATGAGTGAGGCCTCTCTTCAAGACCGGGACGGAAAATTCACAAAAAACATGGTCCGAATGTTCGTTCTTAGCAATAAAAGAGGGAGACGGCGCGATTTGGACATGGTTGTGCAGTCTCCCAAACCTGAGACAGTTTGGTTCGTTGCTCATCGCCGCCAGCTCAGACACCCGGTTCCCGGTGGCAAGTGCCATGAGGAAGACAGCCTTTTTCAAGAGTGAGTAAAAATCCGGCGCATTATTATACTAGCGCGATTGAAGCAATTCTAAGGCTTTATCAAGAGACCAGGTGGGCATGAGCTGACGGGGAGGAGGACGTAGCTTGAAACATGCCCTCATAAAACCTTTCTCCTCCACCTGCGGTATGGAAAGGCCAGTGAGATCAAGGAAGGGGGTTCTAATGGCAGACAAATGATTTTTTAATGCTACGACTGAACAAAAAATCTGCTCGAAAAGGTAGTCTAAGTATCTGAAAATTAATACTTCCGAGGCAGTTGTTTGCCCTGATTCAACAATCCAGGTTGTAAAAGTTTTCCAATGGGATTGGTACTGTCTCCTGGTACACGGAGTGTACTGGTTCATTAACTTATTAGTGACGCTTGGCCCAAATTGAGTTAACCATTTGGCATTGTAAATATCCATAAGGCAAAACTGAGCGAGATCCGAAGGTTACCAATCGTTTCGAAGTGGAAAGCGGAGACCGGGAGGGACACCGGGGTCCTGCACCACTGTTGCAATTGGTGGTACCACACCTGGGCCGGCCAAAGAGGCGCGATCAGTGCGACTTGGCCCCGGTAATCCCTCAGCTTGTGAATGACTTTGCACATTAACACAGAGTCTGGTGGAGGAAACAGATAGATTGAGGTCCACCTGTTCAAATCCACCAGCAATGCATCGGGTCCCCCCGCCGGGGTTACCCTGTGACGTGTGAGAAAGAGTGGGAGTCTGTGGTTCTGTGGGGACGCAAACAAGTCCACTTGTGGACGGGCCGGCGTTGCAATCATCTTGTTGAAGATAGCCTGTTTGATTGTCCATTCTACTAGAGTGCTCCGCCGGCGAGAGAGAGCGTCTGCCCAGACGTTCGCCACGCCGGAGAGGTAAGTGGCATGCAGGGAAATTCCTAGTGAGTCTGCTAGGGTAAAAAATTGTTCTGAAACCTTCAGCAACTCTCGTGACCTCACTGAGCATTGTTTCTGAATACAGAAAACTGCAGCTTGATTGTCCATTCGGAACGCTATTGATTTGTTTCTCAGTGTCATGCCGTGAGTTCGGAGAAAAAAGAGGGGGACTAAAAGCTCTTGCTTGTTGATATGGGAGTGGCTGTCTGACAACCAGATGCCCTGACCTTGGTGGCCCAGGCTTGACTGATACCCCCAGCCTAGAGTCCCCGAGGCGTCTGTGTCTACCCACACCGTAGGAGGGGGAGAAACCCATGTCACGACAGAGTAGAGGACTTCCCGCTTGGTCCAGACCGAGAGTAAGTTGTGGATTAATGGAGGAATTGGCCATAATTTCTTCTCCGGCAAGAGAGGGAACACTTTGTTGCCTTCCAGGATTAATCGTTTGGCTTTCAATCAGCCCAACTTGACAGTTAATTGAACCCAGTTGAGAGAACCGATCAGGGAATCCCACATTTTCCTTGTCGTATCCAGACTGTGGAGAAACCGGAACAGTTTCCTGCGAAATCTGCCGCGCTTGTCCACACTCTGAGTAAGAGTAAGAGAGGCGGTGTCCCAGATCAGCCCTAACCACTGAATAGTCAGTGCGGGGACAAGGTGAGACTTTGCCAAGTTCACTTTGAACCCTAGGTTGTTGTTGTTGTTGTTGTTCCCTAAGCTGCCTGGCCGAACAGCCCCGAGTCCCTGAGGAAGGCCATGGCCACAATCGGGCTTTTCCACAGAGCTCTCATTGAGTGTAGGTTGTGTTGTTGGCGTAAGTGGTTGTGTGAAATGCAGTCTTCTATGATGTATTTAATGGTATGGGGTGCTGTGTTACATCCCGGGCAGGCGTCGACAACGGAGTCATCTAGTCTCTTCTGATAGCTCAGGAGAGCTGGATGGTGTCCGCATCTCAGCCTGGCCAGGTGGACTCTGTCCTCGCGAGGGAGGGAGGATTCGGAAGGATGGATTTCGGGAGGTCGTGCATGCAGCTGCGTGTTGTCTGTGAGTGAGTGGATGGATTGGCGAGAGATATGAGTATGGATGTGCTTCTGGAAGTTGGTTCGGGGTGGGCAGGGAGGGAGAGAGGACAATAATTGTGTGTGATACCGTGTGCTGGGTGTTGTTTTGATATTTCTTGGTGTCTGTGGGTGTGTTGCCATGTAGTTTAGTGGGTGGTCTTGGTTCGTGGAGGCTGCTGCCAGGAATTGAGTGCCTCTCATGTCCAGATGGTCTTTGACTTTGAGGATTTTGGTTTCTTGATGTAGATGATCTGTGGGTGCAGTAGCTGTGCAGCCTGTAATGATCTTCAGGGCTTTGTTTTGAATAGTCTGTAACGTCTTATGATGTGTTTCAGCTAGGTTAGAATCCCAGGCTGGGCTTGCGTATTCCATTACTGATCTTATGTATTGTTTATATACTGTGATGGTAGTTTCTTTGTTGTGTCCAAATTTTGTGTGAGCAAGTGACCTGAGGGCATTAAGTCTGGGTGTCAGTTTCTTTTTAATGTTTGTGGTGTGCTGTTTGAATGTCATATGAGTATCATATGTTACTCCTAGGATTTTGGGTGTGTGTGTATGTGTTAGGGGTGTGTTGTTTATGGTGAGTTGAGGGATGTATTCGTGTTCACCTGTCCAGCTTGTGAGCAGGGTTGCGGTTTTGTACATGAGTTAACACTTGGTTTACATGGTCTTGACATAATTCCAAAGAGTTTGCCACTACTAGCCAATCGTCTAGATACCAAAACACCTGTATGCCGCGAACTAACAGGGGTAAAAGAGCTTGCCGGACAAGTTTGGTAAATACTCTCGGTGCTAGGTTCAATCCGAACGGCATCCTTTGAAAGACATAAGTCTCGTGCCGGATCCTCAGAGCGAGGAATTTTTGGAACCGCTTGTTTATAGGGACATGCCAATAGGCATCTTTGAGATCGATCGAGCACATCCAACCTTGCGGAGGAAGTGCGAGTCTGAGTTGCTGAACAGTCAATATCCTGAAGGGTGAATTCTCTATAAAGGTGTTCAGGTGCGAGAGATCTAGAACTGGTCGCATCTGCACACTGTCCCTTTTTGGCACTAAGAAGAGTCTTGACGTGAAAACTGGTTGATTGGCATTGACCGGAATAAGGACCTGTTTGGCAATCATTTCCTGCAGTAGGGCCTCCTCCTCCTGAGACACTTTGGTATATTCCCGCGGCTGACGCAGTCGAGGCCGCCGGCACCACCGCCAGGTGATCCCTTTGCTCACTACCTTCCTGGCCCATGTACGCTTGGGCCAGGCTGAGCGGAAAGAACGGAACGAACCCAGGTGCAACCGGGGCTTGTCCTTCAAGGCAACTCTCCAATCTTGTGTCTGTGAGCTCGGCACTGGGATGTGGAGAGTATGAGTGGCTAGTTTTTTGGAGGGGGAGGTGAGTTGGTATCAGACGCTTGACCAGTTTTGGCTGATGCTGGGCCCTGAGTACCTTTGTAGGGGGCCTTACCCTTATACCCAGACTGTTTATGTTTGGGTTTGTGCTGATTACCTCCCTGCTGAGGAGGTGGTCTGGGGTCCCTTGGTGACTGTTTAGCTTGGGGCTGGTATGGTTTGTTACCGCCCTTTGACTTATGAAAGGGCTTCTTAGCCGGGTCCTTCCTAACTTGGGAGGTAACCTGCTTCCACCCACTCACCATATTAAACACTAGACTCCAAGTGTCAGAGTTAAGGAGGGTGGCAGTAAGTTACCCGGCGACCTATGTCCGCCGGCAACTTCTTCACCAGATGGACTCTCAAATCTTGGCGGGCTCGAACCGCTTCTAAGATTGCAATTCTAATATCCCCTAGTGACTGAATGGAGTTTTGAAGCAAGAGTCTTCGAGACAGCTCAGTAGCTTTTCTAATCTGGGGGTCAGCTATGGCCGAGATTGTACGTGAAAGAGAGGCGGCTACTTGGTGACTCACCAAGTATTGAGAGAACATCCGGTAGGCCTTATTTCGTAACTTAAAATCCCTCTCCAGGTGAGCAGCTGGGGGGGGGGGGGGGGGGGGGGGAAGAAAAAGGTTCATCAAGGGCATGCAAGGACACTTTGGGTGCCGCCAGAAATGTAAGTAAGTCTCCTTCAGCTTTGGCTACCGGCAAAGAAAAGTAAGCATGATTTTCCTGGGGAATCTGATGAGAAGACTTTGAGGTAATAGTAGCAGCAAAAACCTGAGCTTCTAACTCCCAATCTACCCAAGGGCCTACTCCTACCTGCCCCATCTGCAGGACCGGAGTATGCGTGTGGTCAAGGACCGGGGTTGTAGCCAACTCCGGCGTAAGAGCATTCAAGGCTTTGACATCGTTGATGCCATCAGCCTTAGACCAATCAGCAAATAGTCGTGCAGATGCGGCGGGAGGAATGGCCGGCGCGGCTGAATACACAAAATAAGACGGGTTGTACGAACTTGGTGCACCCTTAATCAGTACATCCAATACCCTCCCTGCCTCGTCTTTAGCCCTAAATTTACGGGTCTTATTGATCTCAATGGACCACTCGCCGGGAACTGGGGGGTCCCCTGACACCGAAGGTTGAGCCCAACCCGATCTTATAAATTCAAAAATAAACACTGCAATTTCTCTGAACCAGGACCTTTCTAGAATTAATGGATGGGGACAAAAGAATCTAGTTTCCTTTAATGCACAGAAAACCAAGTACTGTACATTCAATTTTCTAACCGACAGAATCTCACTGACTCCCATATATTTTTTAATGATGTAAATATTCCCACTTCCCCTAGTATTGACATTCTCGGTGTAACATTAACTACTAACTTGAGCTGGACACATTATGTTAGAAGCATTTCTAAGAATGCCTCTAAAAAACTGGGACTCCTGTACAGAGTTCGAGAATTCTTCACTGACGAGCAGTTGGCCGTGATATATAAAAGTCATGTGCGTTCTCAGATGGATTACTGTTCACCTCTGTGGGGTGGAAGTGGAGTGGTTGCATTGAGGCAGTTGGACAAAATTCAAAATAAAGCTATTAGATTAATCAATAACCCTGCAATCACACAGGACCTTCCTACATTATCCATACGAAGAAACGTTGCATCCCTTGCATTATTCTACGGATATTTTCACAGCAATTGTTCCGATGAACTTGCTTCAATTGTGCCGCCTCTCCACATCTTTCCCCGTAGAACTAGGGCAGCTGAGAGCGCCCATGAATTTACACTTTCTCCTCCACAATGCAGAACTTCTGCTTATCAGAATTCATTTATCCCCAGAGCTACTACTCTTTGGAATTCACTTCCCTCGAATTGCTTTCCACAAACTTACAATCTACAAATGTTTAAATCCAGTTGTTACAAACATTTTATGAATGGAGGATGCCTTTAGGCACATGGACCTTTTTGTTTTATCTGTGTTTTTCCTTCCTCCGTTCATTGTCTCTTAAAAAAAAAAAAAAAAAAAAAAAAAAAAAAAAAAAAAAAAGGGGATTCTCTGGGAACACAGGTACCCAAGAGCAGTCAGCACCATAGAGGAGGGGCATGGGGCCCTTCCTCAGAGGTGCCTTATCTAAGGGAGGTGGGGGGACATCAGCAACAACCCTCAGGGTGGACATAGCTAGCGTCGCCGGCACTGTAGTGCCTGGAGACGAGGCTACCACCGGAGTTGGGCAAGAAGGAATGAATTCAGGAGGATTTAGGGGTCTGACAACAGAAGTGCTAGGGGGCGCAGCTGAGATATTAACCGGGGGATCCGAAGAGGCAGGGGTTGATAATGTTGCATAACTTTATGCAATAACTCACTTATCTGATCCGAAGTCATCCATTTACCATGAGAGTCTTTAGATGAGTGGGAACTAGCCTCAGAATCATTACCTGGGAGAGACTGAGGAGCCGGGGAGAACACACCATCCGCCGGCTCCTCACTCTGCTCCGAATTCTCTTGTCTCTCTACTTCGTTATCTGCCGGGGGCCATGGTAAATCTGGCACTGATGATGGTAACATTTCTATGTTACCGTCCTCAGGTTGTTCAGGAATGACGTTAAAAAGAGAGGGTTCAGACTGATGCCAATAACCCCCTGCCACCACGGGCTGGGAGTCTTGAGTCACTTGAGAGCTGAAATGGGACCCCGCCGGATAACCCCTGTACTGGTCGGCTAGAACCCTACTATGGTCTGTCGATCTAACACTACGGGTGTGGTAAACTATCAATGGAAGTTAAATATTACTAAGCTATAATGAATCAAATAAAATCAATCTAAATGAATACTCTATATCTAAATTGAATTCAATCTGAAACAAGCTAATTTATATCCAAAGGTCTCACATAATAAATGTATATAATTATAGGGTAAGGTTATAAGGGTTAATATTAGCCAGGAATTAACTCACCAATAGTTCCACGTGGCAATGAGGCAAGGGAGAACGTTTTACCCAATATGGCGGTGGACAATGGGGAACGAGACTTCGGTCCCAAGACACGAGTCAAGTTAAAGAAAGAATAAATGATTACATGGGAATGGACATGAATAATATGCTTATCTATCAGTCAGTCACGATGTCGATGAGAGCGTCGTGATGGTGTAGTTGTGTGTATTGCTGTATGTGTATTGTGATTAGAGGCACAAAAGCACGATCAACTGAGGGCGGAAAATTAGATGTTAACTGGTTGGTGTTCGTGAAGGCTCTGGCGTACCTCAAAAGCACACCTTGCTGCCTTGGCAAACCGCCAGGAGCCCAAATTATCGTACCGCATTTAGGTTGCTCTATACGATAAATTATATTAATATATACGATAAATTCATATATACTACATAAGACCATGGCAATATTGCTTAATAGCATATTAGGCCTTTTATAACTTAACTTATTTACAATCTTATAATATACGATCTACTCGTCCTACGTCGTGCTGTAGGAGAGATCGTGACGTCACAGAGACATACAAGATCACAAAAGAGTCATATTCTATCGTATTTATACGATACACTCCCCCCACAAAAAAGACCTGAACCCCACCTTAAACCTAAAGTTGCCCAGAGGCTATCTTCTGACGCCACAAGTCGACGGCGCCAGCAGCAGCGCGTCTGGGACGCGTCCCGGTCCGAGAATGATCACCATCAGTATGAGGTGAGTCGTTCCTTTGAGAATCCTCGGACCCAGCAATAACAGGTGGAGCCTCAGATTGCAATGCGGAATCGAGCTCCAAAGCGTACAAACGTGCGATAGGACGAACAGTAGTTCCAGTGGCTGTCTTTAATAGCGCCACCCGCTCTACAGGGTCTGCCCCCTTGTATACCTCCAATACGCGGCCTAATTTCCAGTATAAACGAGGACTATCTTCTTTAATTAAAACAACTTCACCAACTGTAGGTGCCGTTGGTCTACCAGAGGGAGTAACACTCCTTTCCCTCAATGCTAGCAGATATTCACTAATCCACCGTTTCCTAAAATCCTCGATTATCCTGGATATATACTGGTATCTCTTAGACACCGCTACCTCAGAGTACAACGAGGGATCCTCTAACTCTACTATGGATTGGAAATCAGATGGAAACGCAGTCAATGGTTTTCCCATATAGCAAGTGAGCTGGCGTTAATGGTAGTGGTTCTTGCAGGTCGGTGTACACATACGTAAGCGGTCGATCATTCACGACTGCCTCTATCTCTGTGAGGACTGTCGTCAACTCACTCTTCTTTAATAGAGCACGTCCTACAACCGCTCTTAGTCCTGACTTTACTATGCCGACACATCGTTCCCACATTCCACCAAACCAAGGTGCCTTAACTGGAATGAACCTCCATTCGCACTTCTTCTCTCCCAAAAAAGTGATGATAGTAGGATCACTACTCATATCCTTTAGATATTTTGATGCTTGGACATAAGTGGGAGCATTGTCGCTAAGTATGAGTTGAGGGAATGAACGACGGGCACAAAACCGTCTGAACGCCAGCATAAATTCTTCGCTAGACATATTATCACATAGTTCTAGGTGTACTGCTCGAGACGTCGCACAGGTAAACAATAATATATAAACCTTCTCACTCTCCCTCGTCTTCAATGCCCCTGTGTAATCTAATCCTACCGCTTGGAAAGGTTCTACATGCTTTACACGGCATTCAGGTAGGGGTGGAGCTGGTCCAGTTGCATATGGTTTACCCTTTAGTCTCTGGCATATTACACACTTTCTCACTACGCGTCGAGCTACTTGTCGAACTCTGGGTATCCACCATGTGAGACGTAAATTTGATATAATATGACATACCCCGTAGTGTTTTACATCCCTATGTGCACGTATGATCAATAGATCAGTAACGTGATGTCTTGTTGGCATAAGTATAGGTCGGTTTGTGCCGTCTGGTACACCCGACCACTTCAGGCGACCCTCACACCTGATGAGGCCATTGTCTAGGTGCAACCTTAGTTGACGCACTATATTAGGCATTAATATCTTATTCGAGCTTTTCAAGGATTCTAATTCATTGGAAAAGGTTTCTACTTGAACCCATTTGATCAAAGTTACTTCAGCTGCTTTAAATTCACGAGCATCAATGTTGTGACCCCTGTTGCAGAGTTGGCCCGTTACTTTAAGCTTGAGATTGGATACATATCGCAACACCCAAGCTACAACTCTGACTAGTTTATTATAGTCACCGAATCTTGCCCACTTCATGATAGGACCCGGTGGCTCATTTGGTTGGGCTGTAACTGCCACTGTTTCCAGTGGCAGAAGTCCCTCACCAACAGCATGCCATATCGTCCATTCACTTTCATGGAGCAGCCACTTTGGACCATGCCACCACAATTCGGACTTCATTAACTGGCTAGCCGTTATACCCCTAGTTATGAGATCACTAGGGTTTTCCTTTGTATTTACATAATGATAAGCAACGTCTGGCAAAAGGGCTCTAATCTCATCTACCCTATTCCGCACATAAACTGGCAGAGACTTCTTGCTATGTATCCAGTTGAGTGCGACCTGACTATCGCACCATACATGAACGATTTCAATATTTAATTCGCTCTCGTATGCTGCGCGTACATGTTGCACCAGACGTGCTAATAGCAGCATGGCAGTCAATTCCATTTTAGGGATAGTTACCTTTTTAACCGGGGCTACCTTGGCCCGGGCTGTAACTAAATGTGCCCCAAATGAAGTAACAACATATATGGCTACCCCGTATGCCGTGGCGCTAGCATCGCAAAACGTGTGTAACGTAACGTCACCGAACGCCGCCACTTTACGAGGTATAGGTTTAGTACATAGGATGGCATATTCATTCAACAACAATGTCCCTTGGTCATTCAGGTCCTCGGGCAAACTGTCATCCCATCCTATTTTACGTCTCCAAACTTCCTGCATTAGAATCCTAGCTCTTATGGTAACAGGTAATGCTAGACCCAAAGGATCAAAAAATTGCGCAACTTTGCTCAACAGACTTCTTTTTGTGTGCGCTCCTGTCTGCTGAGCAAAAGACCTTGTTTGAAAAGTTAGTATGTCATGTTTAGGTTGCCAGATCATCCCCAAATTTCTGGACTTTTCCTGGTTAAGAGATGCCGTACCATCCACCTGTATTAACCCCTCCAACCCGGATGGGCTCTTGAACGCCCATAACAACCTCGGCCCGCGCAACCCGGAAGGGCTCTTGAACGCCCATTGCTTGCATGCGTGCTTTCGAATGCCGCGCGTACATTTTCGGTATCGTGGTACGGTAGGTGGCGCCACCAGGCGTAAACTCAGCCACAGCAACAGTATCTACCCCGACGCCATCATGGACAGTACGCCAAATAGTGATTCCGCTGTGTCCGATACCGTGCTTCCTACGACGCCCTTGCTTGTTCGTCGCGCCTTACCCCGACGCCATCGCCTAAATGTGTTATCTCCCGGAGGTATTGAGACGACATTGAGACTTTATGAGCGAGCTGATGCCAAGCATAATGTTGATGATGAAGTCAGTGACGACTCCAGTAATTATAAGTCGAGTGATTATGGCCATGAGAGTGATAAAGAAGAGCAATTCCTGGGATTTGCGAGAGAACATGACAGTGATGAGAGTGATGAAGGTGATGTACCAGTTGTTGAGGAAGCTGGTTTACCTAAAGACAGTGAACTTGAGAGAGTGAGCGAGTGGGAGAGTTCAAGGTCACTCACCAAATTTCGCTTAAGTGACACGACGCCAAGCCTTTCCCCAGGTAAATCGCCTTTCAAGCTACATTTGTATAAGCAGAAAATACTTGAGAAGGCGGCCGCGGCAGCTAGGGAACAAGCAAAACTACTTGGTGAGGATGAGGCTGTGAGTGAGGGTCAGCGTGGTGACCCTTCTCGTCCGCCATTGTCTCCCTTATCTACCCACGCCACCCAAGATGACCCGGATGCCCCGCATTCTTCCCCACCACCCCCACCATTGCCAAGGGTTGAGGACCCCACACTTTCGGCCTATTTGCCTCCTAGGTCCCCCGACAGGAGACATACTGCTGCCGAAAAGGGGAAAGGTAGGAAATATACCAAGAAAATTAAGAAAAGTAAGAGAGTTTTGTTCGAGGCTCCCGTGGCGTCCACCCCGGCCGGCCCCAGCCATACGTCCCCGCAACTTTCCCCACGGTCCTCCCCACCTCTCCCGCCTTCAACATGTCTTCCTGAAGAAGTCTTTGAGCTCGCATCACCAATACCTGGGCCTAGTGCCAGTGAAACATTGCTTTCTGTCACTCGTCGCAGGCCAAGGAGCCCGGGACCTCGGCGGGACACAGCCTCACCTGCCACTCCTTCCCCACCTCGCCCACCCGCACGCCGCCCACGCATCACTGGTTCCCCGCCAGATTATGTGGGGGCCACTGATGATGAAGGGCACCTCTCTCAAGACTCTGGCCATGATTACATAGGTCCACCGTCAGGGCAAGATGACCACTCTGACGATGACTATATGGACATCGACGACCCTCGACCCATCCGCTTGGCCCGGCGTCGTGCTGCCCGTCGTGCTGCCCACCGCCCTGGCCGCCGCCCTCGCCGCCCTAGGGCGCGCGCCTCCCGAGTTGGCCGTGGGCGTGCTGGGCCACCAGCTGGAGCTCCTCGTCAGCGTAGACAAGACCCATTCTACGTTTTTCAGTGGCAAGACGTAGTTGATGAGGATGCATACAACCCTGATGTGCCAGCTTTTGATGAGGTACTGGAGGGTTCAGGCGTTACCCCCAATTTTCCTGCAGGCCCCAATGCTCCACCACACGAACTGTTTGAGGCCTTCTTTGATGAGGAGGTGGTAGGCTATGTTGTCAAAGAGACAAATAAGCAGCACCAATTCCAGGTCCACTTTTTGGGAAAGGTGACCAAGGGCCACATGAGGCAGTGGACCCCAGTGACTCATAAAGAGTTCATGGTGTTCCTGGCACTCACCATGCTAATGCCTCATGTCAAGAAGCATAGGTTGCCTGACTATTGGATCACCAATGATCTGATATCCACCCCTGCCTTCGGGAAATATATGTCTCGCGACCGGTACCTTGATATCCTCGCAGCGCTCCATCTTGTCACCAACCTTGACGTCCACCTCCCAGACAAGCTGTGGAAGATTAGGACGTTGTATGAGATGATGCGAGAACGCTTCACCTCCTACTTCAAGCCCTTCCGCAAGGTCGTCATTGACGAGTCTCTTGTGCTGTTCCGGGGAAAACTCAGCTTCCGGCAGTACATCCCCTCAAAAAGACATCGCTTTGGCATAAAATTCTTTGTGCTGTGCGACTGCCAAACTGGCTATGTCCTGGACTTACTGGTCTACAGCGGGAAGGAAGGGGACTTGCTTGTGGACCCCCTCATTGGCTTTGGCGGAGCAGTGGTGCAAGCCATGATGGACCGCTACTTTCATAAGAATCACGTCCTCTACACGGACAATTATTACACGTCCCCCACTCTCTCACAGTACCTGCATGAGCGCAAGACGGGGACTGTAGGCACAGTACGAGGGAAAAGGAAGGGCATGCCACCTTTCCCTCCAAAGACCAAAAAAGGTGATGTGTTCAAGAAGAAGTCGGGGCCCATTCTGGCTATCCACTGGCACGACCAGCGGAAGGTCAACCTCCTGACCACCATCCACAAGGGGGAAATGGTGGAGACTGGCAAGGTGGATCGCCGCACCCAGGCCAGGGTGACCAAGCCCGATGCTGTCCTGGACTACAACATCAACATGAGGCTGGTGGACAAGTCCGACATGCAGATAGGCTTCATTGACTGCCTGCGTACCTCGTGCAGATGGTACAAAAAGTTCTTTCTGCATATGGTGGACATGTCAGTTCTGAATGCCTACAACATATACAAGCTTCGGAATGTGAACACACCCATGAAGTTCAATAGCCTGCGGAGGTTCCAAAAGCAGGTGTTGACGGAGCTCCTGGAAAAGTATGCTATGCCACAGAGGGCAGTGGCACATCCTGGGCCCGCCGTTATTGACCGCTTGCAGTCTGCTCAATACTTGACTAGGCACAGGCTTGGTTCCCTGCCTCAGAATGAATCCGGAAGAACACAGCAGAAGCGGTGCCATGTCTGCTACAACAGCAGGGTGAAGCCGAGGTCAGGTAAAAAGTCAACCCTGGAGTGTGTGGAGTGCAAGGTGGCACTCTGTGCTGTAGATTGCTTCTTTGATTACCACTCCAAGCTGGAGTTCTAATAATCATACTGAAATTGCCAAATAAAATGACAATATGTACACTATAATTATATATAGGCAAAAAGTGGAAGAAAACCAATGTATTGTAATACAAAAGTCATGTATTATGAGAACATTGATACAAATACAATTACACCATAATAATATGTGAAAGTGACACATATGTATATACCAAGTGACATTCATATGATTAGAACCTATAGAAATATATAAATCAGTGAAAAAAGACACAATAAATTGTATATAAAACGTTTACAAATCATATAACTAAGTGAAAGTGACACAAGACCTAATATTTGATGGCCAAAGTATAATAAACACCTGTGATAACGAATAATCAGTGCCTAATACAACAATAACCTACCTCAATTACTAATAAAATGTACGGTATCGAGTGAAAATGAGCATTATCAGTGACAGTGACACTCTCTAAAGCATATTTGTCAAAGTGAAAGTGACACAAGACCTAATATTTGATGGCCAAAGTATAATAAACACCTGTGATAACGAATAATCAGTGCCTAATACAACAATAACCTACCTCAATTACTAATAAAATGTACGGTATCGAGTGAAAATGAGCATTATCAGTGACAGTGACACTCTCTAAAGCATATTTGTCAAAGTGAAAGTGACACAAGACCTAATATTTGATGGCCAAAGTATAATAAACACCTGTGATAACGAATAATCAGTGCCTAATACAACAATAACCTACCTCAATTACTAATAAAATGTATGGTATCGAGTGAAAATTAGCAATATCAGTGACAGTGATACCCTAATAAACATATTTTATATAATTGGCCTCAAAATAACTAGAAAATATCAAACAAACATCACATTCTCAATATCAAACACTAAAATCGTCTAAGGGAGATAAATACTTTGGCGCGGCGAGCGGCTAGGTGCGTCGTAGCCATGGCCGGGGCGACGCGTCCGAACGCGGGAAGAATTTGCCGCCGAAAAGCACTCGTCTTCCCGCGCTCACCATTATGCAACCAGAGGGGCTAGAGACCTCTACTCAACGCCATTCGACAGAGGAAGGTTTGTGGAACATTATTCTTTTTTATTCACAACATTACATGACATATTCATTGACTTACAGAGTAGTTAACATAGGCCAAAGATCGTCAAAACACCCGGTACCGGAGCACAGTCGTAAGCTATAGCCCCCGGGGCTGGAGGGTTAAACTCTGAAGATCTTCACTATTAGTAACCCACTCGCGGAGAAATAGATGTGCATCCGCAAACAATCTGCGTGCTTGCCAGTATGCATACAACAAATCATCTTGACTATCGCTAGTACCCTGCAAATTGTCAATGTATAATCCGCGAGATAGTTTACTTGTGTCCTCATGAGTGTCAGCTAGATGTTTTCTGATTGTGGCATTTAACAAAAACTGCGAGCAAGTGGCCCCAAAGAGTACAACCCGAAAACGGTATATTATGATGGGACTTTCAGAGTCGCTAATGTCGCCGAACCAAAGAAAGCGGGTAACATCTCTATCTTCCTCCTTTAGCTTGACCATCAAGAATGCCTTCTCGATGTCACTGGTATAGGCATACTTCCCCAGCCTAAACCGCAATAGATGTTGGGACAGATCCGACACCATGGACGGACCTGTCAACAGGCAGTCATTTAGACTAGGTTGTTGTCCTTGGTGGGCAGAACAGTCATACACCACCCGTATTGGAGTGGTGACGCTGTCTTTCTTTACCCCATGATGGGCCAGATAGTGAACCCTACCCTTCTTACATGGTTCCTCGACATCGACTCTCTCTATAAAACCCCTATCCTCATAACTCCGAAATACATCGTCATACGCCTGGCGCGTGCTCGGTTCGTTAGACAATTTCCGCTGCAATGCGCGCAAGCGACCTAATGCCAAACCATAGTTGGTAGGCAGGCTTATCTCACTTTTCTTCCAAGGTAAACTAACTTTATATTGCTTGTCTGAGGCACAGTAGCACACAGACTCGTCAAACCTTTGTAGCGCAACTTCCGAGTCATAATCAGTCTCCATAGGATTAATGCCTATGTGATCCAATCTCCACAGTCGTTCCAGGTCGAACTCGGCAGCCATCTTAGGGTCACTAGGTTGGGAATCCTCCCTTCCCAAATCCTCTGCCGCGGTTACATTGACTCTATATATCGGGACCGTGTCGACCAGGACCTTTGACTGTGTAGTATGCACCTTTCCGCTCATGCAGTATCCAAATTTAGTGGGGATTAAAATTACACCACACATCTTTTTAAATCCAGGGTATACTACTTCATAATAATGATCCACACCAAGTAGAACATGCACCTCACTCTGATTTCCCATGGGATCTGACAAGTTAACCCCTTTGCTACGTAATGCGTGTTCCACCTTCTTCACACCCACAGATACATATTCTGGTAGGGTGTCTACTACGATACAAGTCATAAAGTACCGGTTTTTACGGACAAAATATGAAATCTCCGCTATCTCGTAGTCTTGTTTATCAGTAACCCCTGTGAAGCCCTGTAATCGAAGAGTCTCAGCCCCCACGATTCGGTGCTTCAGTCCCACTAGTACGGACCTCTTTATAAAGGAACGTTGAGATCCTTGATCTAGAAGTACCCGACAAACTTTGTTACTGTCATTACCTTCCATGGGAATCTGTATTGTGGGCAATATAGTGGTGTCTTGCGTGCTACCTAGTGCCACAGTTGTAGTACCCTCATTTTTGACGTCTTTGACTTTATCTGCTGTAGGACACAACTTATCAAAGTGATGTCCTTCGCAGTGGCGACAGGGCCTTAAGTATGTAGCAGTACATTGTCCCTGCTTACCATGTTCTTTACTTAGACAACCTACACATAGCTTCAATCTTTTCGCCTGTGCTAGTTTGGTCTCATTTGTTGGGTATTTTATGCAGAAACTCCATTTATGTTTGTTGTTACATAGCTTACATAGAATCTGAGCAGGTTTCTTATACACACCCTCTTTCTTTACTTTAGTCCCCACTGTCATGCTTACTGTTCCCCTCTTCTCCATATTCTCACTCCCTCCCGACATATACATTCTCCCTTTGTTCAACTGTAGATTATTGATCTCCTTACTGAACTGAGTTTTGAACTCTCCCAGCTCAAATGATCTTACCTTATCAAGTATTGCCATAGGAAGCTTCTGACGCAAGATAATGACTATCATTTCCTGCGTGGTAAGCCCTAGGGTGTCTAGCGATCGAGTATGGCACTCCATATTTGCCCTGAAGTTTGTCAACTCATCAACCTTATACTGTGGTTCTGCGAGCCCCAACAAGGCAACGACATGGGCCATCTTCAACTGCTCTCTATCCCCGTATGTGGACTCTAATAAGTGTACCGCTTTAAGATAACTACCACCTACTACTGCAAAACCCTCTATTAAATGTAAGGCCTCTCCTTCCATTTGTCCCTTCAGATAGTGAAACTTGCGGACATTATCCAAAGAGGATTCATGAACCGTAGATCGAAATACGTCCCAGAAAGCTAACCACTCGGTCAACTTGCCCCCAAATGTAGGAAGATTGAGCTTTGGGAGGTGTACAGTATGTTTTGGGTCAGCCCTTCTATGGGCCTCATTATCGCCTCCCTTCTTACTCGCGATTGCACGCTGTAATAGGTACTTCGCTCTAAAGACAGGTTCGTCATAGAGGGCGCGATTATCACACTCTGTAACAATCTCTTCCTCCTCTGTCATGGCAGCCACAATCACCTCACTCAGAGCCGTAATACGACCGTGGGTAACCTGGACGTTTTCTAATCTAGCCTCCAATTCCTCTAGTTCAGCAGTAGTGATGAAAGTGTTGACGTCCACTATTAGCCTATTTATTACTCCCCGAAGTCCCGCCCTTTGATTTTTAGGGGCTTTGTTCAGCACCCCACTAGACGGTGTCTCTTTACCGTTTTTATCCATTTTGCTTGCGAGCCTATAGGCTATGTATCTAAATATCACGTTACAAAAACAACGGCCAAATAATAGGCTACTTAAGAGACGCCAACCGGCGGACTTCTATGTTATGGAGAAAAAATAGTACACTAAATAGCAATACCTACTAATGGATCATATTGAACAAGAAAAAATGTTAGGTCAGGTCATATGTCACAGGAAGTCTGAAACAGAAAAGAAAATTATTGGGGAAAGATGATGGGTGGGATGCAGGACTTAGGCAGGCACAACGATGTGACCCTGCATTCCGGCTCTAACCATCGCTTGGCTAGCCTTGCCAGTTTATCATAGAGTTGTTCCTGCATCCTGTTATATGTCCCCTTGTTCATTGCCTTAAAATCCCTTACTGGTAGCTAATTCCCGGGTCTGGGCACCAATGTGGTAAACTATCAATGGAAGTTAAATATTACTAAGCTATAATGAATCAAATAAAATCAATCTAAATGAATACTCTATATCTAAATTGAATTCAATCTGAAACAAGCTAATTTATATCCAAAGGTCTCACATAATAAATGTATATAATTATAGGGTAAGGTTATAAGGGTTAATATTAGCCAGGAATTAACTCACCAATAGTTCCACGTGGCAATGAGGCAAGGGAGAACGTTTTACCCAATATGGCGGTGGACAATGGGGAACGAGACTTCGGTCCCAAGACACGAGTCAAGTTAAAGAAAGAATAAATGATTACATGGGAATGGACATGAATAATATGCTTATCTATCAGTCAGTCATGATGTCGATGAGAGCGTCGTGATGGTGTAGTTGTGTGTATTGCTGTATGTGTATTGTGATTAGAGGCACAAAAGCACGATCAACTGAGGGCGGAAAATTAGATGTTAACTGGTTGGTGTTCGTGAAGGCTCTGGCGTACCTCAAAAGCACACCTTGCTGCCTTGGCAAACCGCCAGGAGCCCAAATTATCGTACCGCATTTAGGTTGCTCTATACGATAAATTATATTAATATATACGATAAATTCATATATACTACATAAGACCATGGCAATATTGCTTAATAGCATATTAGGCCTTTTATAACTTAACTTATTTACAATCTTATAATATACGATCTACTCGTCCTACGTCGTGCTGTAGGAGAGATCGTGACGTCACAGAGACATACAAGATCACAAAAGAGTCATATTCTATCGTATTTATACGATAACGGGGAACAAAATTCAATTTTGGAATGGCAAAGGTAACATTAGGAGGCACACTCAATGATTGTTCATGACTAGGTGTAGATTCCAATATATCCGATCCTATTTCAGACTCCCCCGAATCACGTAGAGGCATGTCGGGGGGGGGTAGGATGCGGCGGCTGAGGAGTGTCCTGCCGGCTGCTCGTCGTGTCCTCATAGTCCTATCTCCGGCATTTGTGAGACCGGGAAGAGTCCGAGGTAGAGTGGCGAGAGTGTTTGCGGGGGGACTTCGACCTTGACCTCGATTTCCGCCGTGGGGAGGGCGAGCGCCTCCTCTTGGTACGGTCAGAGGGGGGAACCTCGGTGACTTCGCTCTCACTGCTACTACTCACTACCTCTTTGCTGAGGGCTTTCGATTTGACTTTGGGTCGTACAGATTTAGAGGAACCGGGTTTAACTAGTGGTGACTTAATAATGAGATTCTCCCATAGGACTTCATCATCGCAGTGAAGTGCCTAATGGGCTGTGTCCTTTGCATAAGAATTAAATGAGGCTTTAATCTCGTGTAATGCTGCCAGGCACAATAAGTCTTTCTTAGCCACTAAGGCGGTTTTTAACTCAGAGCAAATAGAGCATCGTTTAGATAACCACAAGCCTCTAGAACGATCTAAACACTTTACACACTTTATGCATAGTTTGTGAACAAAAATAGGCAAAAGGGAGCAGATAGGAGTAACGCATAGTTCAAATCTAGGCATGGTGCCGTAATGAGAGGTTCCCCCCCCCCCACCGCCGGGATCAGTTAGCCAACTCCGCCGGAGAAGCAGTCTCTGGGGCCTGGAAAAACTTTCCAGGAATCAATGTTCATAAGGATAACCTGTGAGGTATTAAACATCCTAACCTGAATCCGCCGGAAAATTAGCTATAGTGTACAACTACTCTAACCTTCTGCCGGATCCGTCTAGCTGACTTTCAACTACTTACCTGTGACGAGAGCCACAGGTCCCTTGACCTTTCGTTAGTGTCTGATCATAAATGAGAAAGTTTGCAAAACTAATCTTACCACTCCTTGTACACTCGACTCGTGGCGCCGAAGGCGATAAAGTCTCAACGTGTTACTGGGTCAGTCAGGGTGAGTTAACTCGGCGGGCCGAGTTTGTAGCCCTGCTAGGGATGCAATTCCGCCGGGAAAGAGTGGTTCAGCTAAACCACGCCGGGATCTTTTGAACGTTCCTACCCGTTAGAGACGGATAACCTGGACCCACCGCACGGGGCCGCCGGAACAGACAAAAACTACCGGGAAATGGGGTTGGCACATCCCCATTAACCGAAGTCCCACACATACACAGTAATATAATGACATATAGGGACGTCTCCCTTACCCCAAAAGAACATGCCCTCATGCATGAACGTATAATAGGGCGTACATAGGCATAACATAAATGACAGAGAATTTAGAAACCTAAATTACCTGAAGACTACGCCGGAGACCCCTAACTAGGCTGACCACGAGGTACGAAGAACATCCTGGCAGACGACGCTCCGACACCCGGCAGCAGCACACCAATGAGGGAGGCCCACCCAAGGGGCCTAAGCAAAACACAAACCCTGGAAGGTGGAGCACCACATGCAGACACCCTTAAACCAGAGCATTTGCTGATATATGAAGAATATGGCATGTACTTTCCTCAATATTGACAGTCTGATACGCCAATAACACACGCGGTACGACGATCTGGGACCCGTAGACGCCTGTGACAATGGTACCCTATTTTAACACACACTTCCTGCGGACATACCAATCTGGCAGCCGTGCTAGCTAATCTAAACCTTGTTACTACAACACAGATGTATACAAATGAGTAAGGACTCACTAGAAGCTCTGCGAACGTCGAATGAAGCGGACACGGCGCGAGCCCTGTTGATGGTAAGGCCGCGGAAGTAGGAAGGACGAAGATGGCCGCTAGGGGGCCTGGTGTCGGGGAAGCGAAACATGAGAAATCCACGCATATGGCAAGTCATATGATAACAGATATTAAGTTATTTTTTATTGAGTTTTTTTCTGTAGGGTACCCGATCAAAATGACGATCCCATAAGGGAATTAAGCGTGCACTTATTTCTTACAGTATTCTTACAGTAGATCCTCTGGAAAAAGGCAAACTATGCCTGTGTATCCAGCTCAGTACCAGTACTTGCACTGCTGCGGTCGTTCACGGTGTTGGCGGCGGCGATAGCAGACGCAACATTTTTACTATTCTGTATTTTTGTTTTATAATCAAACTTCAAATCTTGTCTTCCCCATGCTTTATCAAGATTACTTTCAAACTCCCTTATTGATTCGGAATCGACTACATACTGGGGCAGTGCGTTCCACTCATTTACCACTCTATCACAAAATGAGTTCTTTGCCTTCTCAAGCCTATTTCTTTCTTTGTAAATTTTCTTAGAGTGTCCTCTCGTTCTTGTTCCCTCCCGCATCAAGAAGATACCTTCACACACATCCTCATCGTACTTTCCTGACACTATCTTAAAAGTCTCTATCATATCCCCTCTCTTTCTCCTATATGCCAGTGTCGGAAGCCCCAGTGTCCTCAACCTCTGCTCATAGCCCGCGTTCTTCAACGTTGGTACCAGCTTGCTAGCTCTCCTCTGCACTTTCTCCACTGCTTCTATATCCTTTACCATATATGGAGCCCACACCTGGTTTGCATATTCCAGGTGCGGCCTAACCAGCGCTGTATATAGATTCCTGAAGATTTCTTCGTCAAGTGACACAAATGTCCTCCTTATCAGCCCTACAATTCTATTGGCTTTGTTTATCTTTTCCGCTAAATGTTCTGAGAAATTTAACTTATTGTCTATCACTACTCCTATATCCTTTTCTGCACTCACTTCCTCCATCGCTTCATACATACTGTATCCTACCTTGTCTATCTTGCTGGTCCCAATCCGCATGTACTTGCATTTTTTTGGATGAAAAGGCATTAACCAATGCTCAGACCATCCCTTCATGCCCTCCACATCTCCTTGAAGCAAACCCATATCTTCCTTACTCCTCACTCTTCTATACAGTTTAGTGTCATCCGCATACAGGTATACCTCACTTCCATTAGTTATAACTTCAGGCAAGTCGTTGATAAATATAACGAACAGCAGTGGTCCCAACACAGATCCCTGAGGTACCCCACTTGTAATTTCCCTCCACCCCGAGCCTATTCCATTCACCAATACCCTCTGTCTCCGATCTTTCAGGAAGGCTTCTATCAATTTCACACATTTCTCCCCTATATTATAGCTTCTAACTTTCTCTATTAACCTTTTATGTGGGACCTTATCGAAGGCCTTCATAAAATCGCAATATACCACGTCTATTACATCACCATCTTCTAGAATTTGCATCCAATCATCTACCACCTTAATTAGCTGTAGTACCGTCGACCTCCCTGGCAAGAATCCGAACTGTCTCCCACTGAAAAGTTGGTTTGACTTCATATGATCCATTATTCCTTCTCTAATTACCGTTTCCATTAGTTTACACACAACACTTGTCAAACTGACTGGTCTATAATTCCCTGGGTCATTTCTCTTTCCCTTCTTAAATATAGCTGTTATGTTCGCCTCTCTCCAGTCCATCGGGATTTGTCCTGTATTAAACGATACCTCAAATAACATTTTCAATGGCTCTACTAACATCTCCCCTCCTTCCTTTATGATTCTTGGGTGTATCCCATCCGGTCCCGGTGACTTACTTCTGTTCATTTTTTCTATAGCCCTTCTTATTCTAGCATGGGAAAACTCTACTAGTTCTAGTGCCGGTGCCTGTTTGATGGGAATAGTAGGCACTGCATCCTCCGACTCCACTGTTAGTACCCCCCCAAAGTATTTCCCCAGCACCTCTGCTTTCTCCTTATCAGTCTCCGCTCTACTCCCATCATTCAACCCCCCCACCAGCTCTGGGATCCCTACTCTTCTTGTTAACTTTTCCTGAATGTACTTCCAGAATATTTTTGGATTATCCTTCACATTTCTAGCTATCTCTCTCTCCCTCTCCTTCACCCCCCTCCTTGTTTCCCACCTTATTTTATTGTTTATTTGTCTGCGTTCCAGATCCACTTCCTTAGCCTCTATACTAGACCCCCTGTTCTTTTTTAACAATTTTAATCTTTCCCACAATCGTTTCTTTCTTCTAATCAATATCCAAAGCTTTCTTTTCATTGGCAATTCTGGGTTAGTTCTATTCCTCAATTTTGTTTTATCCTTATATTCCCTTACTGGTACACTTTTGGATACAGCATTCTCCAGTTTGACTCTAATTTTCCTCCACATTCCTTCAGCGTCTTCACCGTTCAAATATTCCCCCCAGTCAATGTCCAAACACCGTCTCAGCAGCTCATAATCTGCTCTATCATACATGTATATTTTCTATTGCTTCTATTATCCCTCTCCGATTTAATGTTACAACTAAAGCTTATACAGGCATGGTCACTACGACCTATAGGGCTATCCACATTAACATGTTCCACTATATCCTCTTCATTGCTAAAAATCAAATCAAGTACACTCCCTGCGTCCCATCTCTATATCTTGTCATCTCTACAATATGTTGCGTTAAAAACCAATCTCTCACTTTCTCTATAAACTTATTTTCCAGGCTACCCTGTCCCGCTGGAGTAGTACAATTTGCCCAGTTGATCCTTGGCAAATTGAAATCTCCAATCAAAATTTTATATTTGTTCTCTCTATTATCTATCTCCTCCATTGCTTTCAGTAGGTTATCATCCTCTCCCCTGCTATTATTTGGGCTTCTATATATAGAGGCAATTAGAATTGATCCTCTTACACATTTTACTTCAATACACAAATACTCACAATACTGCTGTCTCATATCCACCTCATTAACCTTGAGCTCTTTTCTTACATAAATAAACAGTCCTCTTCCAACCTCTGCTCTAATAGCATTTCTCTCATATAACTCAAAACCCTCCAAACTATATTCCACCAGTTCCCTTTCAATTCTAACATTTTTTGGTCTTACTTCCTGTAGGGCTATGACATCAGGTTTTTCCTCTTCATCCTGCAACCTACATATCAGTTCTCTTTTCTTGTCCTGAGTAAACACATCCACATTACTAAACATAATCCTTAATCCATCTACCATTCCTTCAGCAATTACACCATCCCGCTCCTCCAGTCCGTACCCTACTCCCCTGTTAGCACTACTGGATCTGCCTCTTTGTCTCCTGTCTCTCCCTGTGACACCTCCACCCCGTTCTCCTCCTCCGTCACAACTCTCATCACATTCTCTCCCCTCCCTGATCTCCCCCTCCTTTCTACTCTTATAAACCACTTCCTCACTTTTCCGTCCCTCACTCTCCAGTAAAAATTTCTCTTATCCTCCTCATCCAACTTTCCATTATTTTCATCAGCCTTTTCTTGTAATTCCTTAATTTTGTTCCTTTGTTCTATACTCAAATCCTTTTTTAGTCTTGTGTTTCAGTTTATCATTTGTATTTAGCCTCCAACTAAAATTTGTCACAGTCTCCGCCACTACCCTAGTTTTAAACTGTACCCTTATAGGTCTCATCTCTCCCCTTTTATATCTACCTATCCTACTGATCTCCTCCACCTGCCCTTCCCATCCATATTCGTCCTCATCCACACCTTTCAAGACTTCCTTCACTGTCTCCATATCCCTCACTTTTCTCACTCCATTATCATTCATATGAGTCTCTATATCTCCATACAAGATTACACCCCTATCCCTGTCCATGGCCTCCCTCACGACACTCTCCTTGTTCTTCATGACCCCTACAACTGCACTCTCAAAACTTTTTTTGGTCATATTCATTTCTTCCTTTTGCTCTTTCATAATATCCTCCAAATCCTTGACTTTTTGTTTACCTACCACCGTCCATGCAGTCGACTCCTTTACTTCCGTGAAACGTCCTTCGTATTCCTTCAGCTGCTCCTTCAATGCCATATTCTCTGCTCCCAGTTCATCTACCCTTTTCAATACCATCTCTAGGCTCTCATTAACTGCCAAAAAAGGCCTGCATTCACTTCCTTCGCTAGGCCTATTCCCTTCCCCACCTATCACACCACACATTACACACAGTGCCTTAACTTTCTCACCAATATCCCCCTTCCATTTCTCCGTATCACTCATCCACTTTTCCAAATCCTTCACAACAATACTAACCTCTTCTAACTTCTTATCTGTGCTCTTAAATCCCCGAAAACGTTGTAACCTTCCTTCCGCCTCCGTCATACCCGAAATTCCCTCTGCCATGTTTGTTTACAAACTCAACAACTCACAACCCTACCGCTGTCCCGTCACTACACACTCTTATTACACTATATATCACCCCTCCACCACACCAATATATCCTCCAAACCTTCACTAAATCCTTCCTCTTCTTGTTAGCCCCGTATGCACTCGATATCCTTGAATTAATTGACTATTCCCATAACATATGCCGGAGCCTCAAACTTGCGTCCGCCTTCCGCCATGGTGTGCCGTCCTTATGACGAGTACTCCATGATACTTCCGCGCGGGCTATTCAAAATGCTGGCGCAGGATGTTGAATGGAGACTATTACTATCAATAGGCGAAGTCGTCAATGATGAAGGGGCCCTATTATATACAGTACAGTATATCCAACTACTTATTGGCCTCAGTGAGCATGTTCCAGCCCCAACGCTATGCTTGGTAATTTGGGTCTTCTCCAGATGTACCGACAAGCATATGGCTAAGAACGCCTTGTTAGAGGACCAAAGACCCGTCTGAGTTATATCCTCCACTGAAAAACCAATGGGGAAAACTCATGGTAGTGGCCCATATGTGCATATCATGGGTTTATGCAATCAACTGAGGCTCAGCTTCCTTAATTATATCTGCAATAAAGGATGCTAACACTTTCTTTCCTGACCTTATTGAACCTTCTGGAGGAAACCACAATTGTGCCTTATTCCTAGGAATAACAGACTTAGAGTAGGTATAAAGTGCCTTAACAGGGCATAGAGCATGGAGTATCTTTGCTCTTTTCAAGGCAGGAATGAAGAAAGGTGTAAGCACATGTTCCTGGTGCTCATATTTTGCGATGAATCTGGTGTAGTAACCATATGTACAGAATCATTATTAGGGGCAAAAACATAGACAGTTAGTAGACCTTGCCATGGCTGTCAATTCTGAGACCCTATGGCCAGTAGCCAGGGTCATCAGAGACACACACTTTTTAAGTTTCTTATCTATATTTGGTCTCACAGAATAAGACCTAGACTGTGACAAAGTTAGGACCTTCGAGATTGACCAATGAGGAAGCAAATGACGATTTGGGGCTCTGAGCTTAAAACAAGCCTTCATAAAACCCTGTTCGTTTTTCTGGTGTAAAGATAAACCAGTAAGCGTAAAGAAGGGTATCTTTATGCCGATACGTGGTTTATAAGTGTGTTCACTGTTAGTTTTTTAAAGTCAATTAAGTAATATAGGTGCTTCAACAACAAAGCAACTGATGGAGACTGCTGGTCTGACTCTACACTAAGTTGTAAAATGTTCACAGTGTGAACTAACCAGGTTGAGGCACATGGAATAGGAGGATCGTTGTTGGGATGGATTAGGTCATGGCTAATTGGTAGGAAACAGAGAGTCAGCATAAATGGTACCAAGTCAGAGTGGGGAGCAGTCAAAAGTGGTGTCCCCCAGGGATCGGTATTAGGTCCCCTGTTGTTTCTTATATACATAAATGACCTAGATTTAGGTATAACTAGTAGGATAAGTAAATTCGCAGACGATACTAAAATGGGGAGATCAATTGATTCAGATAGCGATATAGAGTGCCTCCAAAGGGATCTAGATACCTTACATGAATGGTCAGTAAATTGGCAGATGAAGTTTAACATTGACAAATGCAAGGTATTAAAGATAGGGAAGATGCATACAAATGTTAAATATAAACTAGCTAATTTAGAATTAGAAAATTCAGACTGTGAAAAAGATCTAGGTGTGTTTGTTAGCAATGATTTGAAGCCTAGAAAACAGTGTATAAGCGTTCGTAATAAGGCAAACAGGATTCTCGGGTTCATCTCTAGGAGTGTGAGTAACAGAACTGCTGATGTTATCTTAAAACTTTACTTGTCATTAGTGAGACCCCATATGGATTATGCTGTCCAATTTTGGTGTCCTTATTACAGAATGGACATAGATTCATTGGAGAGAGTACAGCGTAGAATGACAAAAATGATCCATAATATTAGAAATCTTTCGTATGAAGAAAGGTTGAAGAAATTAGGTTTACATTCGTTAGAGAAACGCAGAGTTAGAGGGGATATGATAGAGGTGTTCAAGTGGGTTAGTGGGATTAACAAAGGGTACATGACAAATATACTAAAGCTCAGTGATAGCGAAAGAACTCTTACCAATGGTTTCAAATTAGATAAATTTCGTTTCAGAAAAGATATAGGCAAATATTGGTTTGGTAACAGAGTTGTAGATGGGTGGAATGGACTACCAAGTGCTATAGTGGGGTCTAAAACGGTAGGGAGCTTTAAGATAAAATTGGATAAGCATATGGACGAGAAGGGTTGGGTGTGAAGGGGGATCAGCCGGATTGGGCCAATCAGCACTCTGCATACCCCCATAATCCTGCGTTAATCTCTAACCGTTTTGGTAAGATGATCCTCAGGGTATTAGAGTGTTGAGCCTATAATTGGGCTTTGTAATTGAACTGGGGTTGTGTGGGACAGGGATCTGCCTTGCTTAGGCCAATCGGCTTTCTGCAGACTCCCATTTTCTTATGTTCTTATGTTCTTATGTCTTAAAGTGGACGCTGTGTATTGACTTGTGAGCGTATCCGTGACTTTCTTGTCGTAGGACGGTAGCCACTTGGATTTGAGAATGTCCACATAGCAAATTGAGCGAGGTATGCAGGTTTCCAATTTCTTTCAAGTGGAAATAGGACAGGGGGAGTTGCAGAGGTTTGTTATACCCCTGAGTAAGTTGAGTGTTCCACACTTGAGTAGGCCACATTGGAGCAACCAGGACCACTTGGTCCTGGAAACGGCCTCAGGTGATGAATGATTCTCACATCATAAATCTATGTCCACCTGTTCCAATTCACTGTGAGGGCATCTGGGCCCCCTTCTCGTGTTATGTGATTCCGAGATATGTAAGACTGGAGCTTCGTTGAATTGCGAGATGTAAAACAGATCGGTTTGAGGTAAGAAATGGCAGACTTAAGTGGTTGAATGTCTTTTGTTTGAGAGCCCATTCCGTTGAGGTAATCTTTCCCTTGGACAGAGCATCTGCCCACAGATTGGAGACCCCTGGTAGATCTGTTGTATGGATTATTATGGAATGTGTTTTGGGCTAGAAAGAATATATTTTCCCGAGAGATCCTGGAGAAACCTGGACCGGGTGGGGACCTCTTTCTTCCAGCAAATTACAGTGGTCATGTTGTCCATCCGGAATGTAATTGACCTGGAGGTCAAATGACATCGCATGAACTTTGGGAAAAAACGCGGAACTGCTAGTTCTTGGGCATGATATGACACTGACTTAATATTGTCCATTTTCCATGATTCTGATGACCTTCTGTCGACTGATAGCCCCATCCTATCAGACTCGAGGCGTCTGTGTCCACCCATCGAGTGGGAGGTGGATCTGACCAATGTGTCACCGATTCCCTTTGCCTGAGATTTTACCTACAACGATGTAGGAGTGAGATTTGATTTCTCTAAATTTACTCTGAGAACTCAACTTTGCCACATTTGCATGACTCTCAAGGTTTGTGCTTGGCAATGGAATGGAGAAGACCACGGAATCATTCAATTTTTAGGTAAAAATAGTATCTTCATACCGTCCTTGAGTAGAGGGAGAAGCTTGGGAAATAGTTAACATCCTGAACCTCATATTGTGAATTGATTTGTTGAGGAGGGACATGTCTATCGCATGCCATAGTTGTAGACTGTCCCTTTTTTGGGACGAGAAACATGCGGAATAGAAAAACTGGTATGCCTTCTGGTACATAAGTCACAACATTGTCTGTCAACATTTGGTTTATTACTGTTTCTAACTCTAGAGATAGTTGAACATTGTTGGACTGAGCTCTGGGGAGGGATTTTACCAACCCGAGCCATGTAAGGACCTTCTTTACTACCCTCTTGTGTCCAAGATCTCTGAGGCCAATGAAGGATTTTTTTGTCTGAACTGGCCTGTCTGATGTAGGACCAGTTCTCTGTTGATGGCCTCCAGAAATTTTAGTTTCTTGTATTTTGGGCAGGTTGGTGATGGATGGAGGGTTAATGGTGACCAAGTGGTCTCTGGTGTTTGGGGGCATGTTGGTGCACCCCGGCCTCTGGACTGGTAGTGTCCTCTGTATGACGAGTTACCCCTATGAGCCTGAGATGTTTGTGGAGTAAGCTTAGGAGAGGGGAATTGGACTCTAACTTTTCCACGCTGTGATTGAGAACGAGAGTGGAACTGTCTAGGGTGTTTCAGCATGTTTGCAGAGACTGACTAAAACGCAGCCATCTCAGGTCTTAGCAACAGAGCATGAACCTCATTCCAGGTCGTTTTGTGGAATCAATCTACCTGTGAACAGAGGTGAAAGGAGAACTCGAGTAGCAATATCTTTGGGCATATTCTTGGGCAATTGGATGCGCAGATCTTGTCTAGCTCTAGCTGCATCAAAAATAGCAATATTGACATCCCTAGTGGTCATCAGAGAATTAACATGTGAAGTTCTTCTGATAGAATGAAGTGCAGACCTGGAGTTTTGTTCAGGGATAGAATCTGCTACTTGCCTCATGGCTTGTGCACATTGTTGCTGTGTGATAAATTTGACAGCAACCTATGGGCTCTTTTGACGCAGTCTAAAGTCTTTGTCAATCAGTGCAGGGGTAGGTGTATTAATCATGGGGTCACTAGCTGATTTACAAACTATTTTTGGATCTCTGAGATATTCCCAGAACTCCTGGGGAATAGAGTCAGAGTTGTATACATACATAGTGGCAAATTGGTGATCCTCCAATGGGAATTTATGGGGGGGGGGGGGGGCATCACCCCAAGACAAGGCCAATTTCTCTGCCTCAGTCACCCATTACGGCCATGGACCATAACTTAGAGTGGGTACCTCCGAAATAGAAGTTTTGTTCTCAAACATTTTTGTGGAGCCACCTACAAACTTTGAGAGATTAGAGAGATTTAATGGCGTTATGTCCATCCGCCTTATTCACATCAGACCATGGTTTGAAGCGCTTACCCGAAGGCACTGTGGGTGTCTGTGTGCAAGTAAAGTACTTAGCATCCAACAGAGATGGGAAGGGTTTTATGATTACGTCCAGCAATCGGTCTTGTGCATCTTTGTATGTAGATGCCTACGCTCATCCGTTTTAATAATCCACTCATTTGGTATTGGCACCAAGTCTGAATGACCTGTGTCAGCATTAGTAGGTGCTACCCTGGTAATTGTTTCCAGTATCGAGATTCACCAATTAGTAGAGGGGGAGGCTTCTTGAACATTTCATGAGCGGGTTGTTTAGGCTGGACAGGTAAATGAGATAGTGGAACTGTATCTGGTATGGCATGTTGTAACATGGGTGGAGCAAGAGACCTACTTTGGAGATCTCGGATAGCCTTATCTAAAGACGTAAATTTCTGTTCCATTTTGTCTGTCAACTCATGCATAGATTAAAGAAAATACCTGAAGTTCACCAAACAAGCCACCAGGCGGGCTCTGAGTAGGGACTATATCAGGAAACTCTTCTTCACTTTGTTCTAATGGAGAACCATGGTACTCATTCTCACTCCAACCCTCCTCAGTATGGTTACTGGTTTCCAAATCATACCACCCTACCATAGCATTGCTTATGACCAAAGGTTCTGGGGTATCCTTAGGAAGTACTTTTTTCCGCATCGCCCCAACCGTACTGTAACCCAAATGTCTGGAGCTGCCAGGGAAGGATCTAAACGAACAGGTAACTCCGTAGAAGGCTGAACAGGTGATTAGTGTATGGGTTTATGTACTTCAGCTTCCATATTCACCTGAATCAGTTTTAGGGTGAATTAATGTGGGTGGAGCAAGCAACTGGGTTTATTCAGATTGTTGTTCAATAGTATCAGCTAACTGTACTAGGGAAAGTGGAGGGGGACTGATAGCCTCAGAACTTGGAACTTGGATGAGACAGGTAATTTATGTTTTTTTTATGTAATAGGGTTAGCAGGGTGACTGACCACATTAGACAATGTCAAAAGTCTGGGGGTATATGGTGTAGAATGCAGGATTTTGAAATCATGACTGCGAGTCGAGTCGGGGAAGTTTGGTACTTAGCAGGTCGCCTTTTAATTTGAGATTTGCTCACTTTATTCTGTTTATTTACTGGAAGACTTTGAGCTGGCCGACCTATGTCTTTTCCTGCTAGATCCAGACATTTTCTTGTCAGGAGTTGGGGAGGAGCTAGGGGTTCTAGGAAAGGATATTTCTAAAAAGCTTACAAACTTTACCTCCATAATACCTGGAGATTTTGTTTAAAGTATCTGAAATGTAAGACTTTACCGAACCCCACACAGATAATAACACTTGTTTGCATGTGACCGAGGGTATAAATGGTTTTTGGGTCATGGTTATTAACAAAAATATGATTAGTGACTTAGTCACTTAGCCGTGAACCGGAAACGTTTAGTGTTTTGTAAAAATGAACTCACCTTTAAAATATGAGGTGTTAGGCTCCTCCAGTGGTTATCACTTGGCCGAAAGAGATCGTTCTAATTGTTAAAGAGATTCTTCTCCGGTAATGTAGCAGCTCGCCTGAGCCTGTGAATAATACCAAGGAGTCAATGTTGCATACTGTAGTGGGAATAATACCGGAATTATTAGGCTTACTTAAATTTGGCAAAAATAGGAACGACCCTTGTATCGTTTATTTTAAATAAACTATAGTTGCCGCTTATGTAAGAAATAGCCTAGTGAATTATTACCTGGTATCACTGGATATAATTACTCGGTAATTTTTTAGTCAGGTATAGCCTAGTCTTAATTACACGCTAAGACTAATATATTTGTATACTTGGCAACATAGAGGCTAAGTGTAACCGGTCAACTTAAGCTCTGGTATTTAACGTAATTCTGATAGTAGTGTTAAATAACTGGTACCCGGGCCTGTCTCTAATATGGTATGACAAAGCCTAGGGTAACCGGCAAAATTAATATTTGCCTCCATTATTGCAACCCGGGCTTGTCCTATTATAGTATGACAATGCCTAGAGTATCCGACAAAATAATATCTGCCTTAATTATTGGGAACCGGGCTTGTCTTTATTATAGTATAACAAAGCCTAGAATACCCGGCAAAATTTATCTTTGTTTACATTACTGGAACTCTGGTCTGTCTTTATTAAAGTATGACAAAGCTTAGAGTACCCGTCAAAATACTATCTGTTTCCATTACTGACACCCGGACTTGTCCTTGTTATGGTATGCCACAGCCTAGAGTAGGCCTACCCGGTACAAATAGATAGCCGTCTCAATTATTTGTACCCGGGGCTGTCATTATGATACTGTGAACAACCCTGGTCTGTCTTTATTAAAGTATGACAAAGCCTAGAGTACCCGGCAAAATAATATCAGTTTGGCATTGTAATATCACCTGTCAATTACTGATACCCGGGCCTGTCTTTATATTGTTTAGACAAGGCCTAGCGGACCCAGGGCTCTACTGGTGCCCGGGCCTGGCTGCCAGAGTAACCGGCTACAGGTTACTGGTACTCGGGCCTGTCTTTATGATACCACCCGGGAATATTGGTACCCGGGTCTGACATCGTCTTAACAACCGTAGATACCACCCGGGGATATTGGTACCCGGGTTTGTCATCGTCTTAACAGCCGCCAGAGTAACCGGCCATAGCCTATTTGTACCCGGGGTTGTCGTTATATTTGTTTTGGTATGTGATACCACCCGGGAGTATTGGTACCCGGGTCTGTCATCGTCTAGAGTAACTGGCAATAGCCTACTTGTACCCGGGGCTGTCTTTATACTGTATTTGTTTTTGGCTTTATGATACCACCCGGGAATATTGGTACCCGGGTCTGTCATCGTCTTAACAGCCTCCAGAATAACCGGCTATAGCCTACTTGATATCACCCGGGAATGTTGGTACTGTACCCGGGTCTGTCATCGTCCAGGATAACCGGCAAGTCTATTTGTACCCGTGGCTGACTTTTTTTTTTTTTTGGTATTATGATACCAACCAGGGAATATTGGTACCTGGGTTTGTCATCGTCTTAACAGCTTCCAGAGTAACCGGCTATGGCCTACTCGTATCCGGGGCTGCTCTTATATTTATTCTGGTAATATAGTATCGCCCGGGAATATTGGTAACCGGGCCTGTTATCGTCTTTAACAGCTGCCAGAGTACCCGGCAATAGCCTGCTGGTACCCGGGCTTTTCTTTATATTTGTTATGGATTATAATACCACCCGGGAATATTGGTACCCGAGTCTGTCATAGTCTTAACAGTCTCCCGGGTAACCGGCTATGGCCTATTTGTACCCGGGACTGTCTATACACTTTTTTGGTATTATAATATCCCCCGCCATTATTGGTACCCGGGTCTGTCTTTAACCGGCAGTACTGGTACCCGGGCCTTGTTGAGATAAGGTCTAGGGTACCCAGGGATTTGAGAATTCTCAACAACGCCATATTCTTTGCACTCGTAAGGGTAGGCCTACTACGGCCACAAGTGTTATTTGGCGATCCTTTATGTATTGTACATGTTCTTTAAATTCTTATATCTTTGTAAGTCAGTGAGATATATTCAATCAAGGTATTATTTCGAGTACTCCGGCCACTGGTTGTAGGCCTATTTGGTACCATTGGAAATAAATAAATCCGAGTGCCTAAATAAGTAGTATAATAGGCTACTATTAAAATGTTGTTATTGAATTTAATATCACAATATAATGCCATCAGCTATAAATATTTGATGGCTAACACTGAAAATAATGCATAAAACTGTCTTGAAGGCAAAAGTGTATGATAAGGCACTCTTGATTGATTAATGTAAAGCATTACGAATTCCATCATCACATAGAAAGATTTGATGGTAAATACTGAAGGTATTGCAGTTGATATGGTATGAACTATTTATTCCCTACAATGTGTATTTGAGATAAATTAATGAATAACTTAGTATTGATTGGATATGAAAAGTAAACCCCTGGCCAGCGCACAACCTTGGGGAGTACAAGCAAAGAATTAAAATTCTATGAATTTGACCCTAACATAGAACTCAACACTTAAGGAAATTAATATCAAGCTACAACGATAATACACACTTTCATAGAAAAAAAAGATACTGCAGCTAATGAGCCAAGGCTCGTATAATGAAAAACACTTAGATGAAGCAAAGTGGCGTCCTTAAAGAAGCCTTATCTCAGAAAAAGAGAAAACTACTGAGGTGTGAATACTGGTAATCGTATATCACAAAATTAAAAATTAAAATAAAGTTACACATTTATAGTTGCAATAATGTATAGATATTGCTATGTAACAGATCTAGTGCAGTAATAACACTCCTGCTATCCATTCCGGATTGTGTGTCCTGCCAACTTGTCATGGAACTTAACACGCCCCCTCCTTTTTCTTTTAAGGTGAATGGTAGGACACACCTTCTATTACCTTACAACACTGGCAATAAAAGCATTGAACAAATATATCCATCTACTTATTGGCCTCAGGGGGCATGTTCCAGCCCCAACGCTATGCATGGTAATTTGGGTCTTCTCCAGATGTACCGACAAGCATCTGGCTAGGAACGCATTGCTAGAGGACCAACGACCCTTTTGAGTGATATCCTCCACTGAAAAACCATTGAGGAAATCTAATGGTAGTGGCCCATTTGTGCATATCATGGGCTTTTGCAATCACCTGAGGCTCAGCTTCCTTAATTACATCTACAATAATGGATGCTAACACTTTCTTTCCTAACCTTATTGAACCATCTGGAGAAACTCACAAATGTGCCTTATTCCTAGGAATAACAGACTTAGAGTAGGTATATAGCACCTTAACAGGACATAGAGCATGGAGTATCTTTTCTCTTTTCAAGAGCAGGAATAGAGAAAGGTGTAAAGATAGGTTCCTGGTGCTAATTTTTTGCGATGAATCTGGTGCAGGAGCAATATGTACAGAGTCATTATTAGGGGAAAAACATAGACAGTTAGTAGACCTTGCTATGGCTGTCAATTCTGAGACCCTATGGCCAGTAGCCAGGGCCATCAGAAACACACACCTTTTAAGTTTCTTGTCTATATTTGGTCTCACCGAATAAGACCTAGACTGTGACAAAGTTAGGACCTTCGAGATTGACCATTGAGGGAGCAAATGACGATTTGGGGCTCTGAGTTTAAAAACAAGCCTTCATAAAACCCTGTTCGTCTTTCTGGGGTAAAGATAAACCAGTAAGCGTAAAGAAGGGTTCCTTTATGCTGATACGTGGTTTATAAGTGTGTTAACTGCTAGTTTTTTTAAAGTCGAATAAGTAATTTAGGTGCTTCAACAACAAAGCAACCGATGGAGTCTGCTGGTCTGACTCTACAATCCAAGTTGTAAATTGTCTCCAGTGTGAACTATGCTATGGACTTGTGAGCGTATCCGTGACTTCCTTGTCGTAGGACGGTAGCCACTTGGATTTGAAAATGTCCACATAGCAAAATTGAGCGAGGTCTGCAGGTTTCCAATTTCTTTCAAGTGGAAATAGGACAGTTGCAGAGGTTTGTTATACCACTGAGTAAGCTGAGTGTATCACACCTGAGTAGGCAACATTGGAGCAACCAGGACCACTTGACCCTGGAACGACTTGAGGTGATGAATGATTCTCACATCATAACTCTATGTCCACCTGTTCCCATTCACTGTGAGGGCATCTGGGCCCCCTTCTCGTGTTATGTGATTCCGAGATATGTAAGACTGGAGCTTCGTTGATTGAAGAGATGCAAACAGATCGATTTGAGGTGAAAATGGCAGAACTAAGTGGTTGAATGCCTTTTGTTTGAGAGCCCATTCCACTGAGGTAATCTTTCCCCTGGACAGAGCATCCACCCACATATTGGAGACCCCTGGCAGATATGTTGTATGGATTATTATGGAATGTTTTTGGGCTAGAAAGAATATATTTTCCGTGAGATCCTGGAGAAACCTGGACCGGGTGGAGCCGTTTCTTCAAGCAACTTACAGTATTTACCTAATTGCCTAATTTACCTAATTGTAGTTTACAGGAGTTGAGCTAAGCTCGTGTTGTCCCGTCTCTCAGTCTACTTTTTATCCAATTTTTTCTTGAAAATATGGATGTTCCTTGCCCCTACCACCTCCTCCTCCAACCCATTCCATTTGTCAATACATCTATAGGGGAAGCTAAACTTCCTGATATCGTTCTTGCAGGTAGGTCTTTTAACTTTGTAGCTGTGGCCTCTAGTTATTCCTGTATCCATAATTAATATATCCTCCCTATCCAGCCTCTCCAGCCCCCGGGTACATTTGTACATCATTATCATGTCTCCCCTCTCTCTCCTCTCTTTTAGACTCGGTAGATTTAATTTGTCTAGCCTCCCTTCATATGGCAGTTCTCTGAGACTTGGAACCAATCTAGTGACTGCTCTCTGGATTCTTTCTAACTTGTGAATATGCTTCTTTAGATGCGGGGACCACACCACTGCTGCATACTCCAATCTTGGTCTAATCATACTCTTCATAATTTTCGCTACCATGGTCTCATCCAAATAGTTCAGAGCAACTTTCATATTCCCGGCCATTGCATACATTCCGCTAAAGAGCTTGTTAATATGTTTCTCTGGCGACAAAGTATCTTGTATAATCAACCCTAAATCTTTTTCTTTTTCGGCCTTGCTAATTTTATTATCTCCCATCCTGTACTCCCAATTTGGTCTATTCACACTTCTTCCCATATTTAACACATGACATTTACTTATATTAAATTTCATTTTCCACTTGGTGCTCCATTCGTATATTTTATCTAAATCCCCTTGCAGCTCCTCACAACTACTTTTATTTGTTATTTGTCTCATAATTTTTACGTCATCTGCAAACATTGACATGTAAGAGTTTATGCCTATCGGCAGGTCATTCACGTACATAAGGAACATGAGAGGTGCCAACACAGATCCCTGCGGCACACCACTCTCAACTTTCCGCCCACGATGAGTAAGTTCCTCTAATGTTGGTCCTCATTTCCCTATCTGTTAAATAGCTCTCCATCCATTTCAGCAAACTCCCCCTGACACATCCTAGCGTCTCAAGCTTAGATAACAATCTCTTATGTGGTACCTTATCGAATGCTTTGGAAAGGTCTAAGTAGACGCAGTCCACCCATCCGCCTCTTTCTTGGAGTACATCTATCACCCTACTGTAATAACATAGCAAACTGGTAACACAAGATGTCCCTTTCTCTGAATCCAAATTGCTTTGGGGTTATTATTTTCTTTCTCTCCAACATTTTCATCCATCTCTTCCTAATTAGCTTTTCACAAATCTTGCATACAATACTAGTAAGTGAAACTGGTCTATAGTTTAGAGGGTCCTCAGGGTTTCCATTCTTGTATATCGGAATGATATTAGCTCTTTTCCATTCAACAGGAACCTGTCCTTTATCTAAGGAAGCTTGAATTATGTCCCTCACTGGCTCCACTAATTGCTCTGCACACTCCTTTAAAACCCAGGCAGACACTTCATCCTGTCCCATAGCTTTCCTTACTTCAAGTCCTCTCATCGCAGATAACAGCTCATCTCTAGTTATTTCAATCTTACTAAGACCACTCTCCAGTACTCCCGCCTGTGGTTCGTCAAAACCTTCCTCTCTAGTAAAAACTGACCCCAATTTGTTATTCATTACCTCACACATGTCCGATACATTTTCATACGTCCTAGCATCAACTCTTAATTTAGTAATTTGTTTCTTTACCTTCAACTTACTGTTTATATATTTATAAAATAATCTAGGGTCACTTTCACATTTATTTACTATGTTCTTCTCATAGTTCATTTTAACTTGCCTAATTATGTTAACATATCTATTCCTCTCCTGTTTATATTTATTCCGATTACTCTCAGTGTTCCTTCTTCTTAATCTAGCCCAAGCTGCATCACGCCTACCCAAAGCTCTTTTGCATTTCAAATTAAACCAATCTTTCTGCTTAGTAAAATTTCCAGTTTTATATCTTGGGACAAACATATTGGTTCCTACTCTATAAATTTCGAGGAATCTACTATATTTACCTTGTACGTCCCGTTCCTTCAAAATAAGATCCCAATCTACTCCCTCTAAATATCTTTTCAAGGATACATAATCAGCTTTACTATAATTTAATCTGTCATTTATGTAGCTATTGTCTAATCTATTGGCATTACTCGAGGTCAACTTCCATTTTAGTAATAGGTGATCACTTTTACCTACAGGACATAGATAGTTTATATCACTAATTTCGTGAGGATCTTTTGTAAAAATCAGATCGAGTTTAGAAGGTTCGTTATTACCCCTCATTCTTGTATTTTCCTTCACATGTTGTGTAAGTACATTTTCCGTAACCAACTCCACTAGCCGACTTCCCCAAGATCTCTGATTTGGCCCTGCATCTCCCGATTCCCAATCAACCTCACTACAGTTGAAATCTCCTACCAAGATCAATCGATTCTTCCTTAAAAGCAATCTTCTCAACGACTGAATCATATCCTCTACCATCTCCTCAAATTCCAACTCCCTCCATGCTCTGGTCTTTGGTGGCATGTAAGCTACTGCTATGTCTAGCTTTTTCCTTCTATATCATTGAGTTCAACTGCCATTATTTCTGCCTTGTCATTATTTAACTCCACGTGCTTTGCTGTCATAGGGTTCTTAACTAATACTGCCACTCCACCTCCCCTTTTACCCTTTCTATCATTTCTCCATATATTATATCCTTCACTAAACACTATGTTGCTGTCAAAGTCCTGGTTCAGCTTTGTCTCTGTCAAACAGACTATCTGTGGTTGATCTTTTCTTAATATATTATCTAACTCTACCTTTTTACTGTTTATTCCATCTATATTAGTGTAGTAGCACAGTATATTTGAATCCACCTCCTTGTTTCTCTTCCCTCTCTGCCTCCTACCAGGTTCACCTCCTCCTCCTCCATCCCTTCCCTGACCCAGTTCCACCTCCCCCACTAATTCTATTCTCCTCCCCCCTCCCTCTCCCTCTGTTCCACCCTCTCCACCACATCCTGGCTCTCTCTCCGGTCCCCTGCTCCCTGCATTATCTCTCGCTCCGTCTCCTTGCTTTGACTTCGTACTTGTCTCTCTGTCTCTTTCCCTATCACTCCTCTTACTTTCGGTTCTTGGTGGCTCCTGATGTACCACTTCCTTACTTGCCCTTCCCTTATTCTCCAAAAAAAATTTCTTCTTTTGCTCTTCAGACAACTTTCCATTCTCTTCATCAGCCTTAGCTTGGAGTTCCCTTAACTGTTCTCGTTCTTCTACACTTAGGTCCTTTTTTACCCTTATATGATTCAGCTCTGTCGAATTTAATTTCCAGCTCACATTGGCTACTGCTTCTGCTGTTGATCTAAACTTTAGTTCCACTCTTAGTGGTCTCATCTCGCCCTTCTTATATATTCCTAACCTTCTCACCTCCTCCAGTTCTTTTACCCATCCATAACCCTCGTCTAAGTAATCCAGTATCCCCTTGACTTTCACAACATCCCTTTCCTTTCTTACCTTCATATCTGCCAGGTGCTCTTCCACATCTCCAAAGATTACTACACACTTACCTCTATCTATTGTCTCTCTCACTACCTTCTCTTTCTTCTTTAAAACTTGCACTACATTTTTTTCAAACTCTTTCTTTTCCTTTTCTCTCTCTTCCTTCTGCTCCTTCACAATTTCTTCAAGGGCTACCATCGTGGTGTGTTGTGTCTGTATTGTTGTGTGTGTGTGTGTTTGTGTGTGTGTGTGTATGGTGGCTGTTTTGTGTATGCCGTGTGTGTGTGTGTGTGTGTGTGTGTGTGTGTGTGTGCGTGTGAGTGTGTGTGCGTGTGTGTGTGTGCGTGTGTGAGTGTGAGTGTGTGTGTGAGTGGGTGGGTGTGTGTGCGTGTGTGTGTGTGTGTGTGTGTGTGTGCGTGAGTGTGGGTGTCTGTGTGAGTGTGTGTGTGTGTTGTGTGTTAACAAATACGTGGTCAATAAACTAGCTACAGACTTATCTTTCTGTGTGTGTGCCATCCTGACATTTTTTATTTGTATGTAGGATGAGTGCGGCTAGCGTCATCCCCTCTAATCCTCCTTTGATTGATTGATATGCTTATACCCTGTTCTAAACAAACAGGTCAAATTCTTAAGGGGGGGGGTCACCAGCTTTTTGTTATATCTCTCTCTCCGTTTCTCTCTTTCCCTGGCTTGTATCCATTCGGCATTCAGCCAACTGTTTTAAAACGTTTATCCCCATCCGTGTCGATTTCTTCCTGGCAGCGATAGCGAGCTGCATAGACAATGAAAAAACAGATGGATAGGGTGATATTCGACTGTTATTCGAGTGAGCATCGACTTCCATTGTCTGTTATCTGCAGTTCTGTCATGGTTGGGTCAATATCGAGTCTCGTTTGACTCGTTTGAGTTACATTCGATTTTATGAGAATTCATCATTTATCATCGAGTTTTCCTTCGGGGTAATATCGACTATCATCGGGTACATTCGACCCAATTCGATTAATTGAGTCATCATCGGCAATTCAAAATACAATCTAATAGGTCGAATGTAACCCGATACGACGCGAATATATCCGATGTAACTGGACGTAACTAGATCATGATCGATAGTTTTAATGGTTTTTTGACCCGATTCATCGCCAAAAGTTAACGCATGAATTAACTTTTGCCGATTCACCGGATGATTCGACTCAAGCCCAGAACATCCCAAGAACTTCCCGAAGATCACCCAAGCGTTCCAGAATCGACCGGAACTGGCTGAAATTTGAATTTTAAATCGATTCGGCCGGGTTCGGGTGGGTTCGACTTCTGTATGACGCGGCCTTTACTCCCCTACCCCCTTCTGTACCGGCGACGTCTTTTATATTTGTCTTCCTATATAGGCGATTTTGTGCAGTTAACCCAGTGAGACCCAGCGTCGCACGTGATGCGTCGGCAGTGTTTGATCACCAACTCCCAGCGACGCACGTGCGTCCGACATATAAAAAACACAACGGCTCGTAAGGTAGGAATGGCGGGAGAATATGAAGGGGAGGTTACCGTAGTGTGTGTGGAGCCGGCCAGTAGGTATGAGCGGGCCGAGACAGCCGCGCAGCTGGTGGTGGTGGGCTTAGTGGGGATACCGGTACTTTACACCCTTAGTTCACCGCCACTTTGAACCTTCATTACTCCGGTCGTATGGGAGCTAGAGGCTTGAGATTTATGTGAGACACTCCTTAGGATGTATGCCGTACAATGCCATACTCAGTTTTTACCCTAGTGCTCCCGGGCGGGTGGTCATGCGGGGGAGACGAACTATTGAACCCCCGCCCCCCAAATGACCGAAATGAGTTTTTTTTTTTTTTTTCATTTCTCACCATTCTCTTCCATTTTGGCTCAAAAAAATTTGTTGAGGCTCAACCCCCCACGGGGGGGGGGGGGGGGGGCCCCCAAAAAAAAAAATGTCAGGTGATTTTTTTTTTTTTTTTCATTTCTCATCCTTGTCTTACATTTTAGCAAAAAAAAAAAAAAAAAAAATGGCTTGGGACGGGTGAACAAAATATTATAACTAGCCGGGGCTCAACGGGTTAAGAAGGATCTGTGGTAGTAAAAAGGGTTAAGTGAGGTTCGAAGCCTGTTAATTGCTGGAGTCTCTTTCTAAACTGCCTAAAATCGTCTAATAGTTACGAGAATATAATAAAAAGACGGCTCGGTAATGAAGGGTTAATGGGGTTTGCCATACACAAAATGCCCCCAAGCAGACCTATCCCTGTAAGGGACAACCCATGCCAGTTTACTGAAGGATTTACAGGATTAACTACTCAATTTAGGCCTTTGATGTTTTTTTAGCACTATTTTTCTACAGAGTTGTGCTGCTATCCATCCCAAACCTGCTTCACCCTAAGGTAGCAATACAAATTTGTACTGTATAAGGTTTACTCCCCTAGAAAGGTTGCCGACCAAGGCTGCCGAGTCCCATTCTCCCATTTATATCAGGTTATCTCCCCTAGATGGTTACTAACCAAGGCGAACGAGTCTCATCCACCTGTAATAAATACTTAATTTTTTTTTTTTTTTTTTTTTTATTACCCCCTTCTTTACCGGATACGTCATTTCGATATCATTGTAACTAAGTTTTATACAATTTTGTGCCGTTTAGAAGAATCTGTGGTAGTAAAATGGGTTAAGAGGATACTTCGAACCTGTCAATAAAGGCCCTTTTTAAACGCACCAAATTGTCTAATAGTAGCCAGAATAGAGTTAAAAGACTTATCCGGTACAGAAAGGGTTATGGGATGAGGGAACTTGGCCCTATTTTACCTTGCCACAGACCTATTTTCTAAGTGAAGTTCAATGAGAAGAGATTAGCCACAGACTATTTTACTGTCAGACGAAACAGGGGCGGGTCGTTCGTGGCCAACCCTTCGGGGATCACGGCGTCAGGCAATAGATAGATAGATAGAAACAGGCAAGGGTGCGAGGAGATTGCCTAACATCTGTACAATCGCCAAATAAGGTTGTTTCGGCACCAATATAATTGGTATCAGCACGATCTAAACTTTATTTCTTCATTCCGAGTGAGGTATCAAACATGATCCTACACTTACTCACTGTATTCAACATCTGGCAGACATTAATACAACAGAGAAAGCCAAACGTAATGGCAGCTGAGACATGACTTACTAGGGATACCATTCAGTGTATCAAGCAAAAGCCGAACCTAATATTTTTAGTCCTTACTGTATTGTATTGTATATGCAAAGCTAAAATTTGGGTATCTGTACAGGCTAAGATTAATATCAGTATTTGAGAATGCATGATATATGTTAGGCTCCTGCATAAACATTTAACTGTCTTGATAGCCTAATGCTTAGTGTGCAGAATTTTGGTGTGAAAATCCTAGGTTCGAGCCCTTGGAGTACCACATGTATTCATTACTTTCATTACTTGCCTTATTCGGGGCCTTGGGGCTGTTCGGCCAGGCAGCTTGAGGAACAACAACAACAACAACAACTTTCATTGATTTCATTAGTTGGGTTTATTTGTAAATTAATTAGTTAGTTGGTGAAAACAAGTATGAATATACAGTAGTTCAAATTATGTCTTTGGAAGTGATAAAGTGGCCAAAACATTGCAATTCAATATTAATATTCTTATATTTCTTCTCATAGGCGTATTAATATGTCTTCAAACAAAATTGCTCCGGTTGACACCCTGATTATATATTTGTTCCAGTCTCCGTGTTGAGCAGCAAGGTCAAGCTGAAGAACTGCAGGAGACTGCTCGCGGAAGAATGTGTCGGCATGACCACCCATCCAGAAGAAAAAGAAGAACAACAAAGATCACGGAACACCTTTAAACTCGCCGGATGAGAACTGATCAAGTAAATTTGCTTAAGAAGAAGATAAAAACACGAATCACCTTCCACATCGCAGGGGGAGGTAAACAATCCTGTAAACTCGCCCAAGAAGAAGAAGAGGAGCGAGAGGGCAGGGAAAATTTTCTGGGGCAGTTAAACCTTTCGCCCAGGAGGGACAGCGATCACACCGACTCCCCCAGTAATAATAATACGCAACATATGGAAGAGGTGCAAAATGAGGTGAGTGGTTTGGCAAAGCTCTCAGTGTTGACAATTGACCACTGCCGAATTTCAATCTATAAGGAAGTTGGAGCCGTAAACATCGATATCTAATAATGATGTAATATTAATGTAGGTTTCTGATGGATCAAAACTATATTGAATTGGGTTTTATATATTCATAAATGTACTACAACCATATTTTAGCTGGTAATTCTGCTAAATATCAGTGCCTACAGCTCCAACTTCCTTATAGAACGAAACTCACAAATGGTCAATTTAGCTACTTTACCGCAACATATGCATCTAACATTGCACATCACGGTTCAGGTTTAACCCTTCCTGCCCGGTTGTCATTTTAAAATGACACCGCGGAGATGGGCAGGAGCCGGGTGTCATTTTAAAATCCATAAGCTTGAAAGCTTATTAAGCGTTTTGAAAGCCGTGCGTCCGATGCAGTAAACAAAGCCTGTCTTTGCGACACCCGCACCTCCGAAAACAAGAAGGAGACGTCGGATCAATGTTTTTTATGGTATGACGATATTAGTGTCTGCAAATGTTCGATATTGCTAACATCGCATCGAATCTCTCTCTACGGAATCGTCATCACAACTGAACCAGTTGAACTAGAGAGCTCTACTTAATGCCAGTTTACAGATATGAAACAGGACTACGTTTTGAGATGTGTGCGAATTCTTTAGCAGTTAAAATAACAAAGAATACGGCTAGCCTATTACAACGTTTTTCGGCCATATCCCCCGGGCTCTCAATAATGTCCTTAAGATGGCGAGCCCGGGCAAGAAGGGTTAATAGTAAAAAAAAATAAGATAGTTTTGGTGACTGGCAAGGAATCGTCTGTAAGCGCGGCCGACATACTGACGCCTATGACTTAAGCTTTGAAGACACTTGTCAACTATTGATGCTGGGCTAGAGTGGGTTCCCGGTTCCCGAACATCTCGACCAGTGACCATTTCAACCAAGACCAACCAAACCAGTGCCCAAATATAGTACTGTACTAACCTAACCGTATGCTTGATTTGGTACTGGTTGAGAGTTCAGTGTTGAAATGGTCTACTGGTTGAGTACCCATTGTCCAGTCACCTAGGTTCCCTGATGATCAGACTTCAGTGGACAGTTGCCAGAGATTGCTAGACCGCACTATCCACCACAGCACTGACGTCTACCAAATAGTACACTAGCTGGCCTGAGACTCGAACCCTCTATTTCACAGTTTCCAGGCGAGTGTTTCTACCAACCTCGCTACAGCCTATGGCAATATGGGTATGGGCCTGAGTATATAGATACAGTAGATAGATTATTGATATTTATTATTTATTTATTTCACCATTGTAGCCATTTTATGTCTGTACCTGCTTTCATGCATCGATTCGGTCCTGCTGAAAAGTATCGGTTGATTGACTTGTACCGTAAAATGCTGTAAATCGGACATTTTCGATGTTTTTTAACCAGTTCTCCTGAGTGTAAACCATTATAGAGATTTAACTAGGTCAAGTGATGTATGGTGATAGTGCGCCGTAATCCAGGAAGCCTCCTAAAATTATCCCCCATAAGAAGAGAGCTATCCTTATCCTAAATGATGTCCGAAGTTTGCTTGAAAGTTGATACCTTCGGACTTGTATGGCTAACTTCGGACATAGGTGATTTCTTATGGAAAATGGTTGCCAAGAAAGCTGCGATAACTTGGACGAACGAGGAGAACTTCGGACCTACTTTCGTGCCTTATTTCATTCATTTTTCGGCTCCTACTATTTTATATGAATATTTTATTATTGCTGCTTATTCTTGTCCGATGTTATAGTGGAAAATGCACAGTCAATACTTTTAGGCCTGTATAATCAGTATAGGAGGGGTATATTACGATGTTTAACATATATTCTGTTTGGATCTGTTCTCGTTAGGCATCGAGCTCACTCCTAGAAAATATTGAGCAGGAAAAATAACCAATGCTGTCAAATCAATAACTCTAAAATTAACTAGGCCTAGTGAAAATATATAGGTATGTATAATATATCAATGCATATACACTTATGAATTTTGAGCATTTTTTATAGGTATAACGTATTTGTTGGTGTTTCTTTCGTCAGATAAATTTTTTTTTGGACAAGATATAATTATGCCTCTCCTAATTTATATATATTATATATCCAGAATTATCCGAAATACATAAATCGGTTAGCATAGTATCATAGTTTTATGGGTTTTAGGACTCAGAGAATGATGATTTGATCTTTTACCACCATGTTAATGATGTACAAGTATTATAAATTATTTTCATAGGGAAAATAATAACAAACGATTGTTTTGTTCCATGTCCGAAGTTACCATGTTTTTTTTTTTAAACACAATCGGTTAAATGATACTGTTCTAGCTAGAGCGTTATACAAGTGTAACAAATTTCCTTTGGTGGATGTTGTCTCTGGTAATGTTACTACAAAATTATATCAGTCACAACATCATTCATACAAACAAATTTCTTCAGGGTGATAGAAGTTTGGCAGGGTAGCGAAAAATGTACATATTTTCGTCACATATATAATATTTTTTTCGTGTACATATACTCATGTCAGTTCCCTAGGACTTTTACATGCTCTTCCTTTGCCATTTCTCTAAACGGACCCCACAAAACAAAAAATAAACAGATTTTCCATTATATACAGTATTGACAATGTCTAATTACTTATTATCGCCGATGTCCGAAGTTATGACCCAAGTCCGAAGTTACCCCACTTTACGGTATGTGTCAAGCACAAGTCAGCTAACTGATTGACTGTGTGTGTGTGGTGTTGTGTGTTTGGTAGGCTGCCTGCCATGATATCAAAGCTTTCTCGCGCTGTTTTAGTGGTTTTATGGCTTAATTGGACATTGAGCCCATACCTTACCTGTGGCCATTCTGGTTGTACGGTGAAAACTCCCCAAGGCCTCACATAAGGCCATCCGGGCTTCTTGAGTTACATACATACATATACAAATTTAAAGACTGAGTGCTCCACACAATCTGCGGTTCTGGTCTCACGTCCTAATGGCGGCGTTCCAGAGCTGCCTCACTTGTCAGGTTCTTTGATTAAAATGTAAAACTTGCAAACTAAACAAACCAAAATTGGGACAAGGACAATTTAAGATCAGACCGCAAAGTCCGATCCTACGTCTTTCTTGGTCCACCCCTAGGTGCAGCGCCAGGCCTATGAGAGTTCCGTATGGAGCTCAGTGGTCTGGTTATTCTGCTCTACTTAACCTAACCTACAGTAGGTGCAGCTCCCTCCACATTCAAGGAGTCAAGGACCTGTATCTTTTCATCCAGCTTTGTTCATCCATCCTCTCCACATGTCCAACCATCCAAGCCTGCTAGTACGCAGTTACGCATCACATCACTGATACACTTGATACCTAACCTTCTCCTCAGCTCCTCACTTGATATCCTATCTTGCAGTTTGGCACCACACATCTATCTCACCATTAATGTAATACTAAAATCATTGTCTGGTTGAAGTAGGTTAACCCACGCAATCCGGGTGGGCTTCATATGATCCCGATCACTGTGTCCGGGGCCCTTTTGGTACAGGCAAACTTCATAATTCAGTAGATACTGATTGAGATCACCTAGAGCAGTAAAATTTGTTTGCAAATTGTAGAACTTTTTGTTGTCTGAAGATTGCCGTTGAGATGACATCGCTACGACGCGTGGTTGTCGTGTTATGATGATTTTAGCCATGCATTTTGCCTCATATGAGGCCTCCCGGATTCCGAGGGTTAATAAGCTTTTTTTAATTATTTTTTCAACAGGTATTGAATAGAAATTTATTAATATGTTTTTGTATCATTTCCCAGGTATTTTCTCCGTCACACAAACGTCCATCCGACACCGATACTCCAACGCACAAGTCAAGAAACATAAAACCCAGGACGAGCCTAGCACCCCACAGGCCAGGGTGCGCCACAACAGCTTGGGCACCCCGCAGCAGAACAAAGCCACCTCCGATAAGTCTAGTAGAAGGGAGACGAGCCCCCCGCCAAGCCAGGAAACCCCGAAGAGTAAAAGAAGAAAGGCTTGGACTCTCACAGTGACAGTCAGGGCACCCCGCAGAGGAGAAGAAGAAAATGAGGAATACATCCTCAGACGCTCCTCCTATGAACATTGAAGAGGATGTCAAAATCGAAGGTGAATATTATATTTTTCCATTTATAGATTTTGTTTAGTGTGTTGTCGTTTCGATAGTTTTTCATTTTAATGAGTTCTTTATATTAATTTGAACAGTAAATTTTGAGTTAGTTTTCAATTTTTATATTTTAATTAATTGTTATGGTATATATTAATGCCAGGGTTAAGTACTAGACTATCTGGTCCAAAATCTTGTGGGTTATATTTTATTTTATTTTAATTATTGTTATTTTATTTTTCTATGTGGATGAGGGAGACAAAAGGCAGAGCTGCCTGTGACAAGTGCCTCCCCTAGAGTTGAAAGTAGGTAGGGACGAAAAAACTCAAACCAATTAAAGAAAAAAATGCTGACCAGAATCGCAATACGTTAAAATTTAACTTTTATTTCAAAATTCTATTTTGCTAAATCGGTTTTTCCACATAAAGGGGGAGTGCTAGAGGGACCTTGGTGACCTGGTCTCTGGTCTCTAGGTGACCTAGATGTGAGTGAATTTGTGTTTTGTCTGTGTGTGTTCGTTGTTTTATGTTATGTATTGTATTTTCCCTGTTCTTGCTCTGTCTTGAGTCGGGGGCCCCCCCCCCCCCACCAAAAAAAAAAAAAAAAAGGGAAAAAAACAACAGGATAAGTGGGGATAGGGCCTGAGTAAATACAGTAGATAGATAAGATACATACATAAATTCTTTTGTCATTATATTTTGTTGTTCCTGTTTTGGTTTGTTTATTTTGCAAGTTTTACATAATAATGCCCCAGATGCACCTTGAAAATTTGATTTTAGTTACCCTTAAGCCTTCTAGCTATCTATCTATATACTCAAGCACATATTATACCCGGATAGCCGACTCCAGACAGCCCAATTAGGGACAACACACCACAACAAAAAACACAAATTCACACACATCTAGGTCGCCCAGGAGAAGACCCAGGCCCAAACCCCAAACCTTAACCCCTTCTGTACCAGCGACGGCAGGGAGCCGTCAGTAGATAAATCGCCCCCAGTCCCAGCAACGGCAGGGAGCCGGCAGTAATGTACTTTCCTTGTAACTACCAGTATCAGGCAATGCCTGGTACCCCTCGACTGTTTCAGCACTGCTCTTGAGTTGGAAACACTTCTCAGCTTATATCCAACACACTGCAGGCTGGGAGAGCCAGTATTCCTTCATCTTTTGAGGTGGGAGGTTGTTTTATCTTGCCATTTTGGCCACATTGCTTGGGACTGGGGGAACTTTACTGACTGTATCCTCCGGTACCGTAGGGGTTAAAAACCATTATTTCTCCCCTCCACACAGAAATGGTCCCGCCGTGGACAAGAGAATCAGTGTTGTCGTTGGTGCACCAGATGCGAGAACAGTTGCCGCGGAAGGACAACAAGAGATACCGCATAACGCTCAACAAGTTTCGACTGGAGAAGATTGTCGTGGGGGACTATTCTGCAGAGATGATTAAAGAACAGTTCCACCATATTATGACAAAGATGACAGTTATTAAGTAAGGGTTTTTTGTGCTATTGTGGGCTTTTATTTTAGTAAGCGTTGTTTCCACATAGCGATTTTGATAAGTTAGTTTACCTTTATCATGTATTGTCTCAGTTTTGGTTTGTTTAGTTTGCAAGTATTACATTTTAATTTTGATTAATTCTTTTGTCTTTATATTGTGCCGTTCCTGTTTTGGTGTTGTTTATTTTGCAAGTTTTACATTTTAATAGATTAGTGTGTTTGTATTTTTTTCTGGGTATTACGTGTGTTCGTAGTTTATATACCGGTATATGTATATATGGACTGCAAATAAATGGGCTGAATGGAGCCGAATGGATACAAGCCAGGGAAAGAGAGAACAGGAGAGAAAAAAAGCAGGTGACCCCCCTTAAAAGGTTCTTTTTACACATGCTTAACCCTCTCACGACCATAGGACGCAGAGGTTGCCAGATTAGCAATAAGAAATAGATTACTCTCACTGTTATAATTACCTCTCCAAAATTCGTTTTCTGCCCACAGCTAACTAAAAGACAATTGCAGAGGTTGAAGTAAACAAACAAAAGGTTTATAGATACCCCTGACGGTAACAAAGGATTTAAAGTATCCCTAATAGGCTCAAAAATCGCGTCCGGATGTGAGAGGGTTAAATACCGTGCCTTCCAGAAGACTTGTTGCACATCCTGGGTTAAAGACCAAGTGCGGTTCCAGTCTCATGTCCTAGTGCAGTGCTTCTTCCTGTGGTGTACCGCAGCCCGTAGTGGCAGATAGATAGATAGGTAGATAGAATCAATTAAAATGTATAACTTGCAAACTAAACAAACCAAAACTTGGGCAAAGACAATATAAAGGCAAAATAACTAAGCAAAACCGCTATGTGGAAACAACGCTTACTAAAAATAAAATTTATGAAACAAAAGAACATAATCCACCACATAGGGTGTACATTACTACATGAGCAAGTTAATCTTTTCCAAGCAAACTAATCGCACACATAACAACGCACTATCGTCACGTTCAAGGAATTAGTCAGTTTGGGAAGTCCGGGACGTTCTGGTAAATTTTACTAAACTCTGCATAGATAGATAGTGTAATACCGTAATATAAGTTATTTTGGTAAGCGTTGTTTTCCATATAGCAATTTTGATAAAGTTATTTTGCCTTTATATTGTTTTTTGTCCGAATTTTGGTTTGTTTAGTTTGCAAGTTTTACATTTTAATTTTAATTAATACGGATCATCTTCCCCAGACCGCTAACACAACTGGTGAACGAGATAGAAGTGGTGGCGAGGAAGAAGTTTGAGGTGTTCCAGACCCGCAGCGCCCTTCCCATGACACGTTTTTTGATAGATTACCTCACACCAGAACGCAAAGCAGACTTACAGAAGAGAAAGGTATGTTGGTCGCAGGCTGTTGCAGTTATATTATTTTTTTAGCAATGTACTGTACTACATACATACAATGGTTTAGCGTCATTTTTCCATTACATGCATTGTAACAGCTCAGACGAGACGGGGTTGCCTTTCAGTAGTTCGAGTGTACTGTAGTACAATAAAGTCATCACTGTGGCTGATGTTGGTATAGTGCTAACCGTGCCTCAGCAAGACTCAAGAGAGCCCCTTCAGCACTTGCACCTGCAGTCTCTGGAACCACACCAGCCTTGTTACAAAAAGATAGCACCATAACACGACTCAACTGTATATTAGGCAATTTGGACTATAGAATAATAAAGTATGTTAGTTTGTCCCCCTAGGCTAACAAAACACCTTTTCAGACTTTCTTCAAACTAATATATGGCCACCCAGAGTCCCAGACCCCCTTCAAGCTAAATTTGTACATCAACCAATCATAGATGGGTGTGCATTTGTATTTTGTTTTTAATGTGTTCATTGTTTTCTGTTGTGGTGTCCCTAGTCTGGCCTGTCTTGAGTCGTCCCCCTCCACCCACCCACCCAAAAAAAAATACAGTAAAAAAAAGGAAAAGTGGGGATTGGGCCTAAGTATAGATAGATAGATAGATAGATAGATCCATCCAATTCTAACAGTTTGTCTTCCCTCTCCCTAGGTGAACATGCTGAAGGCCGTGAGTGCGGAGTGGAATAAACTGTCGAACCACGAGAAGCAAGTCTACATCGACCAGTTTAAGGAGGGACACACGCATACCAAGAACAGGTTTTTCTGGGACCCCCTTCTCTTTCGTGTTTAGCCTCATTAGTTTGTCGATTTTAAGGGGAGCGTCTGGCTCGCCAGATCAAAAACATGTTTATGCCATATTCACTTTAAATATGCATTAATCACTTTCATATTTATGGTATGATGAAATAACAACATATACATGACTATAAGACCTCATATCACCTTCTACCCACCCCAATTTGGGGCCCCCCCCCCCACTATAATTTCAAAATCCCTCTCCTCAGTTAGTATTGGTCCCATCCCCTTCATATGTACTGTATATGGATTGTGTTCTTTTATTTCATTACAAATTTTTATTTTAGTAAGCGTTATTTCCACATAGCGATTTTGATAAGTTGTTTTGACTTTGTATTGTCTTTGTCCCAGTTTTGGTTTGTTTAGTTTGCAAGTTTTACATTTTAAATTATATGGGTAATAGTACTAAGGGTGATAATCACTTCTATGGGTAATAGTACTAAGGGTGATAATCAATTCTATGGGTAATAGTACTAAGGGTGATAATCAATTCTATGGGTAATAGTACTAAGGGTGATAATCAATTCTATGCTCTAATATTTTTGTTGTTTGCTTTTGTTTATTGTTTACAATTTATTTTTATTTTTGCCAAACATTGGCCACCCCCAGAAAAGAAAGAAAAACAAATAGGGAATGGGCCTGAGTAAATAGATAGATAGGAAAATCAACGCCATGCCATCTTTCCTGATTCGTTTGTTTTTATTTCAGACACACATTACCACAGAAGGAGAAGAGGCCGTATGTGGTAAGACACTCGGGAGTTTGTCATTATAATTAATTAACACTTTTGTTGCGGCACTTGTCATAATGACAATTGCTTGGTCCTGCACTGTACCTATACGGGGATTTTTCGACTAAAAGTAACCTTCACCTTTTCCCTGCACATTTTCCATTTATAGAACAAGAGGCTAGAACGTTATTTCAATATATATCCTTGAAAAGCAGAGGAATAGACCTTTCCAATTGACACCTGAATCAATGTCTGTACAACCCCTGGTTTGCCGTGGCAACGATATTGCCCATGTGACGCTAAAAATCGGTAAAAAAACGACAGTTTGAGCGGTTTCCGCTAGTTTGCAAGTTTTACATTTTAATTCCCGAAGTCTGTAAGGGAGTTGGAGATGTCTCCCACTGCCACTCAATGATGGCTCAGACACGGGGTGCGGTGGAGGGGACGGTCCCCCAGCGCTGCTTAGACTCGATCGCCTGCCTCCCAGCCCTTGTTCAAGGCAGAAATTTGGCAATTGTCATATGCCAAGTGCTGCAGGTGATGACCATAATTTTTTATATAACAGCCCGCACTGAAGCCCACCTCGTTTCTTTATCTTTGTCTCCCTCTCTCTTTGGCTTGTATCCATTTCGGCCACCCATTCAACCTACTGTTTTTAAGACGTTTACCACCATCCAGGTGTGTCATATTTTCCTGGCGAGCCCCACCTTAGCGAGCCAGCATACATATATTTTTGTTTTGACAGCAAGCTTAAATATGTAAATTTTTCGATAGAAAAATTTGTCCGGCGAAGCCTGCTTTCTCCATACAATGCTGGCTCGCTATCGCTGGCCAGGAAGAAATCAACACCTGGATGGGGATCAACCATCTTAAAACAGAAGTTGGCTGACTGGGGCCGACTGGATACAAGTCAGGGGAAGAGAGAAAAGGAGAGAAAGATGAAAAAAGTAGGTGACGCCCCCTTAACCCTCCAACCCTTGGTCTAGCGGTGTGTTTTGGGGGGCTCATTTTGGGCATTATGTTCAGGCCCTCCTGCATGTATAAATCAAGCATCTGCATGAAAACACAATTAGTTTAGTGCAGCCAGACACTAGGGAGGGGGCGAACTAAAAGCTGGGTTCAAAATGAGACCGGAGAGAAAACGAGCTAACGTAGGCACTTGAGTTGTGTTGGTTTGTCAGATGAGTACTCTGTTGCATTCTTTGGGGGTGTGGTTGTGCCACGTCGGGGAGTACATGGTTCCGACCGTTTAGCATAGGGGGTCTCGGGGGTGGTATATTTTTCCCAGCGGGGAATAGTGCTCCCTACTGGCTACTCTTGGCCGGCCTCTCGATGAACACAGGGAAAATTCCTGAGTTACAGAATGGGCGATACTCGCCACTACTATGTACTAACCAAAAAATCATAAGCCGGATGAAGGCCTCAAGCCGACACGGTAAGCCCTGTGAGTCGGCTGTCTGGCCCACTGTGCTCGAAGAATACCGGCCAATGTTGCACTCTATAATAATTAACCCTTTAACAAGTCCCTTAATAACTGATCCTAACAAAAAATTGCTGCAAGATTGGTGTCACGACTTAAGTTGAGCGCCGCCAATGAGGGTTTAACAGGTACATGCCCCAACTCTACATATTCACCTACTAGATGAGGTCAGACGGGGAAGGTTAACAAACGGCCTTCAGCACCCTACTACCAATTACTACTTACCATACTACTTCCTACTACTACTACTACTACCAGATGCTACTACTACGACTACTACTAGATGCTGCTACTACTACTACTACTATTTTTTTTTTACTACATTGATTTTTATTTAATATTGTTCATAGAACATTTTTATTTTAACAAGCAATCAGGTTTATTTTACTAATTCTACACCATGCAACTTCACTCAATCCAGTCGCCTCCCTATAGCGACCCTCTTGCCACTTGCTTCTGCCCCGCCTGCCTGCTTCGTAGTTCCACTTCTTTTTTTGTCCCCCAACCACTTCCTTCCACCGTCGCTTGGTTTGTGGTGCAGACCGTCTTATTTTCCCCGCAGGCATAGTAGTAGCTGATCTGAGCAATGAGAAAGATAGACCGCAACCTCATCCAGGCTACTACTACTACACTACTACCAACCCCTACTCGACAACCGACTACTACTACTACTACCACCACTACATTGATTCTTTCCTTCCCTACAGATTTGGGAAAAAGCATGGAGGACAGACCGGTAAGGTACAAACCGCCGTTTAAGCAAACTAGTCTTACTACTACTAGTACTACTACCACTACATTGATTCTTCATTCCTACAGATTAGGGCCAAAGCATGTAGGTCAGACCGTGAAGGCACAAACGGCCTTCATCAACCTACAACCTACTACTACAACTACTACTTTGATTCTTTTCCCTTCCTACAGATTTGGGCAAAGCATGTTCGGTCCATACTGGAAGGCACACAAGAGGCCTTCACAACCTGCCGGTTTGAGGAGAAGATCACCTACATTGAGCTGGCTTCTGGCCAGAGGATAGCCAGAGGTCGTGGAGTAATGCTGTCCACTTTGCCATTTCACTTAGTAACATTAGGCTATGCAGTGTGACAGTTTGGGTTTGAGTATATGATTAGATTGATTTTCCAGTATTTCGATAAAATGATAATTCTATCGTTGTCATGTCCTGGTCGTCTGCCTAATAAGGTCATGTCCCCCAGCTGTCATTACGGTTTGGCTTTTGCTCTGTGCTGTATTATGTTCTGTCAGATGTTGAATAGGGTGGTTAAGTGAAGGCACATGTTTTGTATATTTCACTCGATATGAAGAACTGAAGCTTAGATATTGCTGATACCATTGTTTGATCAAACACATACTTGGTACCGAGACATCACTTATTAGTGCCCGCGCGGCGACTAGTACCATAGATACATAGAGGGCCCTCGGATGTCGGTCGGGAGTCCTAAATTGAGTGGGTCAAATTCCCTGTAAGTCCTTCATTAAACTGGGCTTCGGGTTGTCCCTCTTACAAGGAATAGAATTCTGTTTTGGGCCTTCTTCGGTGGTATTGCCACCCTCATTAATTGGAGTAAGGCGTCCGGCAATAGATAGTCCTGGCTAAACCTTTAACTGTCTTGATAGTGTAATGGTTTGAGTGTTTTTAAGATCTTTATGTGGTAACCCAGGTTCGAATCCCGGGTTGGATCATATAACTTTCGTTAACTTTTCATTGGGAGGTTTTATGTCGTTGGGAGTGAAATTAATAAATTAGATTATTAGTAGTTTGGGTGGGCGGGCTTGTGGCTTCGGCTCGCGCTGCATGTCTGCCTGCTGAGATCGGAACCTCAATGGGTGGTCCGGGGGGCCGGAGAGACCTTGGTGACCCTGGTCCCCTCTGGGTCTTCTCCTGGATGACCTAGATGTGTGGTGAATTTTTGTTTGTTTGTGTGTGTTCATTGTTTTCTATTGGGTTGTCCCTATTCGGTCTCTTTCTTGAGTCCCCCCCCCCCCCCCCCCCTCTCCCAAAAAAAAAAGGGGGGGGGGGGAATAGGATCAATTAGTATGGTTTAAAATTTAAAACTTGCAAACATAAACAAAACCAAAATTGGGACAAGGACAATATAAGTCAAATTAAATTATCAAAATCGCTATGTGGAAACAACGCGTTACTAAAAATGAAAATTATTTAAATAAAAGAACACAATCCACCAACATCAGGGTGTACAATTACTACCTGAGCAAGTTAATCTGTTTCGCCAAGCAAACTAATCGCACATATAACAACGCACTCATCGTCACGTTAAAGGAATTAGGTCAAGTTTGGAAAGTTCCGGGACGTTTCTGGGTAAATTTTACTAAACTGTGCATGGAAATAAAGACCCTACATGTTAAATGGGTCAAAATATTATTTTAAAATCAAATTAGCAACATGACAAGGAGACATTAACCATAGTACAAAATACAAATATTGATAAGATATCTATACTATTACAAAATAATAGTATAAAATATCAGTACAGCACCATCTACTAAAGCGAATAGTGGCTAGGGTTCGGGAGTAGGTACCCTGTAAGCATAGCATGCCTCAAGTGGACCCCTATCAATAACTACCCTACAAATACCTACCATTTATCGCACAAATACTAAGGAAATACGCAAAAAGTGTGACACGTTCAAGCAATTGAAGTGGAAACATATCGAGGTGTCAAGGAATACATATAATATAAAGAGCAAATAAATTGCAAAAATATGAAGTAACAACAGATTTTAAACAAAGAGTACTCTCATTTTTAACAAGGACAATCACTTTTAAAAAAAAAATCAGCAATATTAATATTAATAATAGAAAAATAAAAAAATAAACAATAAATAGCAGACCAAAAAATCATAAATACAGACAAAAAAGTAAGCCCGGTGTATCCAAGAAACTCTCAAGTTAAAAATGCTTGAATTAAAATTAGTGATGTCCCATTTTTAGTATACAGTCCACAATAATTGACTCTAAAAAGAGATTACATTGTATGGAACAATTTACTACTTTGCCTCAAAACCTCTGTCTACTAAGGCGCGGTTACACATGCCCGAATTTTTGCCACCCAAGTCCACTTTTCTGAGACCCAAAAAACAAGTGGTTACACATGCAGGAAGAGGAGTTGCTCGTAGTCACTTATCTCCCGTAAGCCTAGCCCTTTCGTTCGTTTTCACTGTCAAAATTAATTGTGGTCTTAATTTCGGCCGTTTTAGCTTCCCGTCACGCTATTAATACATCACAATCCCTATGATAAAGCTGAGCATATAGAAAACCAAGGTATGTCTGACTATATTGCTCTCCATTGCATAAAACAAGCGACATGAATCCACGTCTGTCGGTAAAATTGCAATTCAGTTGAAACAGCAGTCACGCTCATGATTGGCTATCGTATTATTACACCTGATCATTTATTTATCATCTGTATTGTTCCTTATTTATTCATTAACTAGATAGGTTAAAGTAATTTTAATGATTCGGCCTACTTAATAAATTACAGTACTATCAGAATCTAAAGAGCTCTTAACACCTTACGAGCGGCCTATGCGGTTTCTTATGTGTATCCGCCCAGCGGGTGTGTTTTTAGCCAAAATCAGGGCTGTTTACGTGATCATTTTCATGGCCTAAATAAGACACAGAAGGTAAAACAAGTACGTATCCCTGAAAGGTCATAAACAGAGGCTTTCGAATGACACCATAACGATCATTGTATGATGGATAGTTGTTCTTGGCAATAACCTGTGCAACGCGAGTGCAAGAAGCAGGTAATTCGGTACTTTCGGTACATAATTGATTATGTATCGAGTTGAGAGAGGGAGGAGGGCCGCTGAGATTTGTGTCAGTAGGTTCGCCGCGGTGGTCTGGATGCAGGCATACGCTCGCTAGTCTCCTGCCCACCACTTGTCTCTCTCTCTCAGCCACATTCCGTCCTGACCTTGCCCACTCGAGTTATGTCGCAGAACGCCGCCACATAGTCCAGCTTTATTTAACTCGCCTTATGTTGCTCGCCGCTAAATAAGGGTTAAAGTACACAGGAAACACAATAATAACGTATATATCATAAAGTAAACACAAGCAAGATAAAGATATGATAAACCAAAGAAGTTAAGCGAGAGAGAAGACTGGCTGGCGCCGGGCTCACCCGTTTTAGCCAATCACAGGCCTTGCTTTACGTATTACACATTTAAAATAGGCAGTGACAGTATTTCTTTCCTTGCTTGTGTTTACTGTATTATATTTACGATTTTATGTGTTCCATGTGGTATTTTATAGCTCTGAAGGTTCGGATATCACCTGTCACATTATCATTAAAAGTATTAAAACTTATTTATATTAATATAGGCCTAGCCGCCTGTATATGGATTATATATATATATATATAGTCCTATTTAGGCTATAGGCTACATAATGGAATATATGTCCACGACATAGCCTACTAATTTACGCCAAACACTATTACCGTATACTGTACATGTAGGCTAAGTTGTGTAAAAAGGAAAAAAAAAAAGTAGCCTACTAGTTAGCACGTCGCATTAACCGAACCTATAATGCATAAATACGGTATTTAATCAAGATTACAACGCATACAGAACATCCATAATTTGTAATACTGAAGGAATTATTAGGCTAACCATTGCAGTAACGAAGCTATTATTCATATTTAGTTATAACAAATCGTTTACTGCTCGGCAAATTATAATTGTAAGTTGAATTATGATAACGGATATATGACATTTAATCCCTTGAGAGAATATGCTTCCCATTCTTGCCTAAAAAATATTTTAGGCTATTTGTACCAACTTGAAATTTCGCATTCATACTGTAGCCTACTTTCTTGATTAAACCCGGTTTCGTCATCCCAATCTATTGAATATTATACTGTGATGACATATATATTTAAGGATTGAGCATTATTATAGTATATTAATGCTTGCACATCATATATCTAGTTATCACATTACTACTATTGCATGCAACTCATATTGATAGTTGCCGGCAACAGGCGATGCGTCCCGTACGTTCGGGACAGCAAAAGTTGCCCTCGTCGGGTGACCACTTGGTCGCCGAAAAAGTTGCTTGGGGCGCAAAAGTTGCT
>CM064508.1:53435614-53639058 GCA_032716605.1 Paralithodes platypus | reverse complement strand
CTCCCGTAAAGCTGGCAACTTTACCGGGGGCACACGGTAGGGCACTGACTTGAAGGGCACATTATCACCGACGTCCACGTCGTGCGTTACCTGAGTAGTGAGACCTGGGTGTTCGGCGAAAACAGAGGGGTATGACCTGAACAGGCCTAGGACAGCAGCACCCTGGTGCTCAGGCAGGTGACTTACAGCTTGCCTAGCCTCTTGTTCAGTATTCCCCGCCCACTGTTCCGCGGAAATGACACAGCCCCAGCTATCCTCCTCAGCAGCATGACTGTCCCCACCTCCTTCTCCACCCTGGCCGCTGCAGGCCAGCACAGGGACAGTGAGAGGCTCTGAGGGGCGTCTCACATACTCTTTCATGAGGTTAACATGACATAACTGATGTTTTTTCCTACGGTCAGGTGTTGCAACGAGATAATCAAGGTCGGACAGTTTCTTAGCCACCACATACGGCCCAATGAACTTGGCAGAAAGGGGGTGTCCAGGCAAAGGTAAAGCGCAACATTACCTCCTGACCCACCGAAAACTCCCGAAGCTTCACCTTGGCGTCATACTGGTGCTTCATGACCGCCTGTGCATTAACCAAGTTATTACCTGCCGCTGCCATGCAACCTATAAGTCTCTCCCGGCTCTCAAGGACATATTTAAGTACAGACCCCGGCTTCTCTTCGCCCTCCCAGATCTCTTTCACCATACTTAAAGGTCCTCTCACATTATGGCCAAAGACTAGCTGATTTGGACTGAACCCCAGGCTCTCTCCTGGGACTTCACGTGCAGCGAACAGAACATACGGCAGACCCAAATCCCAATCAGTGTCATGTTCTGCACAGTAACAGCGTAGCATACTCTTCAGGGTCGAGTGCCACCGCTCCAAGACTCCCTGACTCTCGGGATGGTAGGCTGACGACACTACAGAACATATACCGTGCAACTGAAGGGTTTGCTTGAACAATTTGGATGTAAAATTGCTCCCCTGGTCTGACTGCACCTCACGTGGAAATCCATAACGGGAACAGAACAATAATAAGTTTTTAACAACTGCCTTTGCCGAGCCGTTTCTCATGGGGTATGCGTCCGGGTATCTCGTAGCCACATCCATGATTGTCAACAGGAATTTATTGCCACTACTAGTAGGCGGGAAAGGGCCAACCAAATCTACTACAACTTTGCTGAACGGAGGCCCGGTGACAGGTATGGGAAACAAAGGTGCCTTCGGGATTGTCTGGTTAGGCTTCCCCGTTGTCTGGCAGGTCGCACACCCAGCCACCCATGCACAGACATCAGCCTTGACCCCAGGCCACCAGAAAAACCTGCCCAATGCCGCCAATGTTTTTGTTACCCCCCAAATGACCCGCCACCGGCACATCATGCGCCAGACACAATAAGGACTCTCTATACTTATTTGGAACAACCACCTGGTCTACTACCCTCGCACCGCCCTCCCACTTCGATTTGGGGTCTAAAAATCTGCGGTACAATATCCTGTTGAGCCTAAAGAAATCTCCCGGCTTCGCATCCCCATCTTCCTCCAACTCTATGGCACCATTGCTATAACGAGCTAGGCTAAGCGTCTTGCAGCTGCTGCTCACTTATGTCCCCGGGCGTCAATGCATCAAGATGGTTTTGTAATAAGACATTACCCCGGCTAGTAGGCTCTACTGCCTTAGTGGCTCTCGCTACAGCTCTTGCCTCACGCGAAGTCTTACCCAACTCTGCCTTGTTACACACCATCTCTGGGCCAGAGTCAACTCCCGTGTTTATTATAGGTCCAAGTACCGGAATCACCGAGAAGTGCAGCACAATCAATGTCCCTTTTCCTGCCCTTAGCAACCTTCTCCTGATCCTTCCTCCACTGCCCCCGAGGTTGAGTGCTAGGCTGTGCAGGAGCCGCAGAGCGAGATCGGGTTACCACACAGGCCATCTCATCCTGTTGGCACCTCCCAACCCATTCCCGATTCTCACCATCCACGTCGGCCGCCCTCTCGGCAACGACTAAGGGTGGAGTCCCGGAAGTGGGCACCGCAAAGTCGTTGCCGAGAAGAAGGTCGACGCCCTCAACTGGAAAACACTCAACGATCCCTACATCCAGCTCCCTGCACACCTCTCCCACTCTCAACTCCAACCTCACAAGTGGGTATGACCTCGTAGCATTTATACCCTGCACCACAACAACTCTGGCCGCATTTATCGGTTTCCCTGTGAAGTTCCTCAACAAAGTTTGCGAAGCCCCCGTATCCCTCAACAAGTCAACCCTCCGTAGTTCACTCCCCCAGCTCACAAACCCGTGTCCCCGATGGCTACAGAAAGTGTCCCGGACAGGTGTCGAGCCTTCCGTACGCTTCTTTACCGCGTGTGCCTCAGCTGCTGACAACCTACCCCGGGCAGTTGCTGCAGCCTTCAGAGACACACCGATACTGTGAACCAATGACACCGGCTTAGCGGGAGTGTTACTAGGGCACTCACGTGAATAATGGCCTAGCTTCTGACATTTGTAACATTTCACATCCCCAATGGGCTTCTTCCCTTGTGCGGGCGAAGAAGGGGCCTGACCTTTTACGGGAGAGGCTTGTATTTGTAGGTGTTTTTAGGTGCAATGCTTTTAGTGTGGTTATGTGTGTCATAGGATTTGTTATTATCGAAAACTCTGGTGGGTGGGGTATAGCGCCCCTTCTGCCCTGACTCAGCCCTCTGAGCGGCACCGCAACCACGAATCAATGATAATCTGAGGTCTGCCATCTTGGCAGCCTCCTCTACTGTCTTGGGACATTTTTCCTTAATGTTCAGCGTTAGTTCGGTCCCAGTACATTTGTAAAACTGTTCCAGATAGAAAAGTTGCTTAATTTCCTCAGCCGACTCTGCGTGCTCGGACCGAAACCAGTTATTACATGCATCTGTTAAGTCCCGTGCGTGCTCCATAAAACTGACGTCGCTCTTCTTATTCACGCCACGGAACTTCAATCTATAAGTTTCGGGTTGCAGTTCGTAGGCCCGGAGCACAGCCTCCTTCACCAGTCCATACACGACACTCTCGTCCAGTGACAGTGCATCGTAGGCTTTCAACCCCTTACCCACTAGACGTGATGAAACTAATGCTGCCCATTTAACCTCCGGCCAGTCATACTCACGACACTTCTTTTCGAAACGAGCAAAAAACTCAGTCACTGCTGTCTCATCAAATGCGGGTACTAACTTAATTAAATGCGAAAGTGAGTCTGTAACCCGGTGCCCACCACCGAGATGACGCCCCGTGGTCTCTACTCTAGACTTCTCGACATCCATTTCAGCCTGGGACCTGGTTGCATCCTGATTGGCTTGGATTCTAGCAACCTCTATGCGTTCTATACTAGCCTGTTGTATCTGAGTCTCCTGCAGCTTAAACTTAGCTAGTTCTAGCTGAAATAACATCTCAGGAGACAGGCCTGGGGGGGGAGAGCACAAAATGGGGGATCCACACCGAGACGTGTTTACGGGTAAGCGAGCTTGCCATTGAGAACCCTCCTGCTGCATCGTGCTAAGACTCGCTGGCTGAGGGCCCAGCTCAGGGGTAGAGTGGAATGGAGGCTTGGAGGGAACCCCCCAAGACCCCACTCCACCCACCGCCCCATCGCCATCACCCAACAAACATGCCACCAAATTCTTCTTGGGCCAACTGTCAGGACAGTCCCGCCCCAAAACCGTGGCTAAACAGCGAAGACCGTAACAATCAATAGCCTGCAGGCGCTGTTCGGTCAAAGGTGTCTGCAAAAATGCCCGGGCATCCCTCTCTCCACTTATAACACTCCCCTCCCTAAATATCTGCTGTACTTGCTGGTCACTAGGCTGTACCGTGTTATCCTCCCCCGTAAATGATGAGTCATTAGACATAGTGCTGGTTATACAATTGCTGTTCATAAACAAAAAAAAGTGCTTATTACTAATTGCAGTCTCGACTCACAAAATGTTAAAGATGCTTGAATGACTCTACTCTAGACACCTAACGAAACAATCTGCAAGTCCACCAATACAATAATGACACAATAAAAATTCCTCCAATATGCAAGAAAATTCTAGCCAGCTCTACTAGGTAGCATAGAATAGTTCCCCAAAAAACATGTGATAGGATACTACTGAATCTTGTGCAAGGTCGCCATTTTGTTACGGCTGGATCGGCAATACATATTCGGGATTCTTGATCGTAGGACAGAAATGGCTTAAGTGACAACGACACGCTCGATTCCAGTCCCAAATACTATATGCTCCAGACAACAAAAGCACCAACGCCCTACAGAGTTATCGTCTACGGTAACGAGGTACCTTAACTCGGCGAAAGTGTACAACAGGGGTAGGCTATGAGGCTAAACTCCCTCAGACATTTATAGGTTACGTTATTACTAAAGAAATGCAATACTCAAGAAACTACGTTAATATTAAGCCTCTAATAATGTAGAATAGAAGCAGGCTAAAGGTATGACAGTGAAATGCTAAATGACAAATGTACACGCCTACTTGAAAGCGCGTGCACTACACTAACTGTCCCCTACTAACATGCACTAGCATGTAGCATACAAGATGTTCATGATCCAGTAGATACCTAATAATACACATGGGAGGAACATAAACAGTAGTCACTTATTATAATAATGAATCTATACTTGGAATAACTAAAAGGTTGCAGGCAACAGTACTGCGCCGGTAGCCTACTACCGCATAGGCTACTTCGCTTCTCTCACTCTGTCTCCCCTCCGAGTCCGTATGCGCCCTACGCAACAGAACTCCGGACACAGCAGCAAAACGACAGTGCAGTTAATTGATACATGAAAGTATTAATAGTGTTGTCTTGTGTGTGAGTAATGTGTATTGTAAAGTGTTATAGATATATACTTAAAGAGAGCTGCAATGCATAGTAAAATAAAGATATATCCCACTCATCATCCCCATGTGTTCTAGCTAGCAGGCCAAGTCACAGGAACAACGAGTCCCAGCACCGAAAGCGAGAACCCAGGAGAAGACTGTAGAGAACACAAGGACAGATAAATTACGTTACTCTACTATACCGGCACTACGAGCGAGCTGTAGTCTCGGGTGCTACACTCGCTCCTGGCTCGGTATGCAAATCAAGGCTAAGTCCTCGTCCCTCTACAGACAACTCCTGGGCATGGTCGGGCTCTTACACATGGCACCAGTCTAGTCACAAATGGGATGATGAGCAGGGCAATATAACTCGTGAACATGTAGAACGTTCACCAACTATCCTCATCAAGAAGATCGCTGTTCACATTAACCCCTTAAATCTAATACATGTAAATATATGCTTGTCCTAAGAGTAATACGAGAGGTGAGTGCTGAAACTCCTTTAGGACCTCAAGGGAAGGTTATGCATTTAAATAGAGAGAAGAATGAAATGAGAGTAATGTCGTCAGAGAGAAAGAGTGCAACCGTGAGAAGTGGGGAGAGAGAGCAAGGGATGTTAGAATCTCAAAGGTTCTAGGCAATCTAGTCCAGGAACACACAGCCAACCTCCAGGCAGTGTGCTGTACGACAACATGGGCCCAGCCCAGGCAGGCAACAATGGACTACCAACCCTATCGCGCCTAGCTATAAGGGCAAGGCTGCCAACCAGTCCATACGTCTGGCAACCACCCGGCCGGCAGCGCGGCGTGTTGCTACCCTCTTGCTCTGAAGCCCAACTCACTCTCTCTCTCTGAATTCCCATTATCCTATCTATCAACTTCTCTATTGATACTACATATTAAATGGAAGGTCTCGACATGGCTTAAAACAAAACCCACCACTGGTTAGCACATGACGAGACCTTTGCAGAGATACAAAGAACATAGTTATAAGTTGTCACACTCAATATACATAGCGGCTGACGGTAGCCAGATCACGGGCGGTACAGTGGAGTACCAAGGAGTACAATCAGGTTGCGTTGCCCAGCACTGGGGTGCGTCACAATATATATATATATATATATATATATATATATATATATATATATATATATATATATATATATATATATATATATATATATATATTAGGTTAGGCAAGGCATGGATGGATAAATATTATGTACCAGCACGTCAGTCGATTTTTTTCGCCCAAATTAAGTAGTTTATCGCGCGCAAATATACCGGTACGCGTTTATCCAATTAGTCTATCCAGTCACCCGTGAAAAATATTCATATCCGTTACTCAAATAATTTTAGGTCAAATATTTTGAATATCAATAAGGTAAAAAAAAAATGTGTTTTTTACTTTGAAACAGTTCTGGGTATGGATCTTTTACTTTGAAACAGTTCTGGGTATGGATCTTTTACTTTGAAACAGTTCTGGGTATGGATCTTTTACTTTGAAACAGTTCTGGGTATGGATCTTTTACTTTGAAACAGTTCTGGGTATGGATCTTTTACTTTGAAACAGTTCTGGGTATGGATCTTTTTTAGCTTAGGGGCAAGCTAAAGGCACTTTGCTGGGAGATGGCAAAAGTAATCCATACCTCAATAATAATTATACAAAATATCATAATAACGTGAGGCCATGTACGCAGCTCTAAAACTCACCATCTGCGCATGCGTGTGAATTTATGCCTTGCCCCCGAAAAACAAATATCATATTAGATTATCCTAACCTAACCTAACCTAATATATCCATTCCGAGGGATATATTACCGGTAGGGTAGGTTAGGTTAGGTTAGGTTAATTTAATCTAATATTTATTTTTCGGGGGCAGGGCATAAATAATATACACTCATGTGCAGATGGTCAGTTTTAGAGCTGCGTACATGGCCTCCCGTAATAACCACAATATGTTGCATGGGACAGTGTTAATCCGTAGACACTTAAGGGGAGATTTCCACTTAAGGGATTTTTTTCTTTACCCCCTTCTCCCTCATGTTTAGCCCCATTGCTTTTGAGATTTTAAGAAGTTTGCCCCATTAGTTTGTCGATTTTAAGAACTTTCACCCAATTTATGTCACTTTTAAGACCTTTCGTCCCATTTAGGTGTCAATTTTTTCCTGGCGAGCGATAGCGAGCCTGCAATTTAAGAGGAATCGGCCTTCGGCCGGGACATTTTTCTACCGAAAAATGTACAAATTGATCTTGAAAGAGGGTCAAGGGGGTGTAATTTCAAGCTTGATGGAAGTCTAGGGAACACACTAAAAATCTGCCCTTAATACACGATCGTCGACCAGCACAGAAACTAAGTCCTTGCTTATTCAGTTTACAAGTGAATAATTAAAATAAATACATTCCTAAATGCATATACAACTTAATATGCAAATAGACTCACTATGGACTAAAAACTGATGCGTTTAAGAGGGGCTATGAAAACTGAATAGTCCTTTCTTGATGGACGACGGTCGAGAGAGAACGCACCTGAGAGGTGGATTAGAGGGCAGCGTATGGGAAACAGAGGAAGATCAGAATGCGCGCAGGCGCGGTGTTCAAACTGTGTTAATTCTTTTATTTTTTATTTTTCTACTTTTCAGTGGCTCCGTCCCAATGATTTAGGAATGATTCCAACCTTAGGAATGATTAAGTGTACCCCCTAAGATGATCTTGGTTCTCGACCGTCGTGATCGAGGTTAACCCGGGCTCTGAGGAGCCCGGAACGAGGCCATATTATCATAGGCTCTTACGTCATTGACGTAAGGAGCCACCAATAAATATCACTAACCCACTTTATAGACCACTCGGCCAGTTTGAGTCGAATTATTATGTTACCTCCACCAACCGACTTTACTCCTAAACTCAATTAATGAAATCAACAAATACATGTGGCAGTCCAGGGATTCGAACCTAGGATGCTCACACAGAAATATATATGTATATAAGGTTTATTTTTAATAGTCTGTCAGCAGATAATTCTTCAATAATTAATAAAAAAATAAGAAATTACTTTCTCTTCCTATTAATGCCAAGTTAAAACAAATAATAACCTATATGGCTGTAAAAATAGTAACTAATGGAACTTGTAGAAGAGAACATTGGACAATTCTGAATTAAGTGCTTAGTGCTGCATACAATGAAGTAAACAGTTTTAACAATACAGTACTGTATACATTTAACCCACGGAGCACCAAGCAATATAATATAAATGTACACTCCAGGACCAGCAGGTTGTAAAAAAAAAAAAAAAAAATCCAGAAAACACCTGGAATGGGATAGAAATGAAGGAAAAACCACAACAAAAAAATCCCATAGGTCATTAAGGGGTCCTACGAGGCGCCCGTAAGTCGGAATTAACATGGGGAAATGGGTAGGCAAAAACATGCAAACAATTTTTTTTGCACGCTCACGCGGCTGGACTTTGAGGGTTTTCAACCATGGGCATTGTTGTGTGGGATACTTACACAGTTCCCATATAAATCTGAGCACTCTAGGTGCCATAGGACCAGAGTAATTAACCACGATGCACCCTATGTGACTCTGGGGTTAACGTTACATACATTGCCGACTCATAAGGTGTGTCTCTGGTACTCGAGGGGTTAATATTATCTTTTCAACTTCAGTAATACTGAACAATAAACAGAAACAAATCTTGTTCAAACAATTCCATACCAGCTAAAAAACAATATAACTTAATTATTTAAACTATCTAGATTACTGTAATATACTTTAGCATACCCAGTCAAAATATATTTGTGTATACAGTATACTCAGGCACATACCCCATAGCCGAAGGTGGCCGACTCGAGACAGAGCCCGAACAGGGACAAACATAAAATCAATAGTTTGCCAAAAACCTTGATGATAGTTTGTATGAATTTTAGAGAAAGAGAGACGTTAAGGGGAGACGGTCGTTTTTCTGGTCCCCTTTCTCCCTCGTGTTTAGTCCCATTAGTTTTGAGATTTTATAGACGTTCGGTCCATTTGTTTGGTGTTTTTAAGACCTTTCGTTCCATTTCGTTATAAATTTTAAGACCTATCGTGCCATTTAGGTGTCGATTTTTTCCTGGCGAGCGATAGCGAGCCTGAATTTGTTGTTGTTGTTGTTGTTCCCTAAGCTGCCTGGCCGAACAGCCCCGAGTCCTTAAGGAAGGCCATGGCCACGGTCGGGCTTTCCCACAGAGCTCTCAAATAGTGTAAATTGTGTTGTTGGCGTAAGTGGTTGTGTGAAATGCAGTCTTCTATGATGTGTTTTATGGTATGGGGTGCTGTGTTACAACCCGGGCAGGTGTCGACGACGGAGTCATCCAGTCTCTTCTGATAGCTCAGAAGAGCTGGATGGTGTCCGCATCTCAGCCTGGCCAGGTGGACTCTGTCCTCGCGAGGAAGGGAGGATTCAGAAGGATGGATTTCGGGAGGTCGTGCTTGCAGCGCTGCATGACTTGATGGAACGGCGAATGATATGAGTATGGTTGTGCTTCCGGAAGTTGGTTTGGGGTGGGCAGGGAGGGAGAGAAGACAGTATTTGTGTGTGATAGCGTGTGCTGGGTGTTGTTTTGATATTTCTTGGTGTCTGGGGTGTGTTGCCATGTAGTGTAGTGGGTGGTGTTGATTCGTGGAGGCTGCTGCCAGGAATTGAGTGCCTCTCATGTCTAGATCTTTGACTTTTAGGACTTTGGTTTCTTGATGTAGGTTATCTTTGGGTGTAGTAGCTGTGCATCCTGTGATGATTTTAAGGGCTTTATTTTGAATAGTCTGTAAGGTCTTATGATGTGTTTCAGCTAGGTTAGAAGCCCAGGCCGGGCTTGCGTATTCCATAACTGATCTTATGTATTGTTTGTAGACTGTGGTGGTGGTTTCTTTGTTGTGTCCAAATTTCGTGTGGGCAATTGATCTGAGGGCGTTAAGTCTGGGTGTCAGTTTCTTTTTCGTGTTTGTGGTGTGCTGTTTGAATGTCATTTGGGTGTCGTATGTTACTCCTAGGTTTTCGTGTGTGGGGGTGTGTGTGGTAGGGGTGTGTCGTTTATGTTGAGTCCCAGGACGTAATCGTGCTCTGTCCAGCTTGTGAGGAGGGTTGCAGTGGATTTAGCTGGGGCTAAATTGGGTCTGTTTGTAGTGCACCATTCATGTAATGTGTCGAGATAGTCTTGAAGGAGTCTTGTTGCTGTGTCTGGGTTTTGGTGCGTGCTTGTGAGTGTTATGTCGTCTGCGTAGGAGGCTATGGTTATTTGGGGTGAATTTGGTGTATTTATATCATGCATGTACAGATTGAAGAGTGCGGGCGACAGGACGGATCCTTGCGGGACTCCGTTTGGGAAATTTCTAATGCTAGATGACTGACCGGCAGATATGTGTGCACATCTGCCTGCTAAGAAGTTGGCCAGCCATCTTTTTGTGTTGTTGTGCATGTTTGTGTTGTAGATTTTGTTTGTTAGGTTGTGGCGGGGGATGGCATCGAAGGCTTTACTAATGTCAAGTGTGGCAAGTACTGATCTGTGTGGTGGTCTAGCTGAGTTGATGCCGTCAAAAGCTCTTTGTGTAAGGTCTGTAAGAAGAGTGTTTGTGGAGTGCAATGGCCTGAAGCCGTGTTGTGTTGGAGAAAGGGGTAAGTCAGGTGTCATCAGTACAAGGCGCTCTATGACTTTGGAGGGGGTGCAAAGGAGTGCCTGTATTTGTAAGAGGAATCGGCCTTCGGCTGGGACATTTTTCTATCGAAAAATTTACAAATTTATCTTGAGGTGGGGTCTAGGGGATGCTTTTCTAAGTTTGAGGGATGTCTAGCGAGGAAACTAAGAATTTATGAATGAATGAATTTATAGGCCAAAAAAGCAGTCAGTGTCCCCTTATAACTCTGTATTTGTACTACTGTACATGAAATAAAATTAATTAAAACACTATTCCCTGTTCATTATAGACAGGCCAGAAATTGTGAACCCTAACCTCTGTAACTCAAAAAGGGCTTGAGCTAATAGACTGGAAACTTCCACACCTATTCCCTACCTGACTCTTCCCAAATGGTATAAAAATTAGGTCACTTACTCTAGTCGTTTGTGAGTTGTAGAGGTTAATGTTTATGAGTTTTGTCCTAGTTACTTGGCACAGGGTATAGTCATAGGCTATTATAAATACTGTTGTTGTTATTGTTGCTGTTCTCCAGGCTGTGTCTGGCCGAGCAGCCCCAAGGTCCCGAGCAAGGCCAAGGCCATAGCCGAGTGCCCCCACATAACTCTCCCTACTTACTACTAATAAAACCCAGGAGACCGAAGCCACTCCAAAGCGGGGAGCTGAGGAGGGTGCGGAAACGCCCGGGAAACCAAAGCCCCACCCAAGGCCCTGTGAGGGACAAAGAAAAATGGGACGCTTTGGCTCCCAATCTGCAAACCTCTAGGTTGGCAATAGAGGTCAATCCACGGAAGAGACGCCGTCACTTGAGATCTAGAAAATATACAAGTAAAAGGAACAGTCAGAGTAAGCTATGGGTATGGCAGAGATCACTCAGCTCTCACTCTGATAGACCAGCCCATCACCACATGACTACAACCCAATCCTCTCAGCACTAGCTAGGAAAGGCCCTGGAAAGCCGCCTTTGGCGGGGGATAGCTCCCCTATTTTAACTCCTTTCGGGGTTGGGCACCCGCCCAAGGTGATAGAATATTAACCCTTTAAATATGATAACGTAATTTCATCATATTCTGATTACCATTAGACGATTTCCTTTAACTTTAATCTACCTATATTACTGAATGAGGTAAACCCTATCTAAATAAACTATCTAAGCAACATTATCCTTCTTAGGGGGGATGGCCATATTTATTTGCTTATTTATATATATTTTTATTATTTTTTTAGTTTCCTCCCTAGACCTCCATCAAGCTTAAAAAACACGACCCTCCTTCAAGATAAATGTGTACATTTTTTTATAGAAAAATTATTTATCTAAAATTACAGGCTCGTCATCGCTCGCCAGGAAAAAATCAACACCTAAATATCAACAAAGAAAAGGGGCGAAAGGTCTTAAAATTGCCAAACTAATGGGCCCAACATCTTAAAATCTCAAAACTAAAGGGGCTAAGCATGAGGGAGAAGGGGGACCAGAAAATCAGCCTATCTCCCCTTAACCCCTCAGACCCGGTTGGGCTCTGAGGCATCCATAAAAAACACCCCCGTGGAACCCGGAAGGGCTCTGAGGCACCGGCAGCTTGAAAGCCTGTAAGCTTGGTGTGCGAGGCGTCCGTCCGATGCATGTAAACAACAGCCGGTTGGACCGACGCTGCGCATCTCCGACCACGAGAAGGAGAGGCGTCCTTTTTCGTGTGTGCCTGTATGTTATTGTTAAGCAGTGAAAAGTAGTGTAAAGTGGCTGATATCGCCACAAAGTTATCTCCACGGAAATCATCATCACAACTGAACCAGTTGACTTAAAGAGCTCTACTCAACGCCATTCTACAGGTATGAAAGACATCTACGCTTGGGGATGCGCGTGAATGCGGAAGCAGTCAAAATAACAAAGATACGGTAGCCTAGGCGTAGAAGTTTTTCGGCCAAAAACCCCGGGTTTCGGTATGGAATACATAACCGGGTCTGATGGGTTAAACTGCATAAAATCGTCTGGTGTCAGCCGGAACACAAGTTAAAACCCGCGTCATCATCATCATCATCATGCTGAGAAGAGTTGAGGGGAGATGGGTCATTTTTCTGGTCCGCCTTCTCCCTCATGTTTAGCCCCATTAGTTTGCAGATGTTAAAAGCGTTTGCCTCATTAGTTTGTCTATTTTAAAACCTTTTCGTCCTATTTCTATATCAATATCAAGACTTTTGTGCCATTTAGGCGTCAGATTTTTTCCTGGCGAGCGATAGCGAGCCTGTAATTTTAAGAGAAACCGGCCTTTGGCCGGAACATTTTTCTATAAAAAATTTAACAAATTTATCTTAAAGGGGGGTCAAGGGAGTGTTTTTTAAGCTTGATGGTCTAGCGAGGAAACTAAAACAAAATAGATGAATATATAAATATGTATATAGACCCAAAAAATAACCAGTCACCTTAACCCTTTCACGCACAGGACGGGATTTGAGCCTATTCTGGGATACTTAAAGGCCTTTGTGACCATCAGGGGTGTTTAGAAACCTGTAGTTTAGTTACTTGAACCTCTTCAGTTGCCTCTGAGTTAGCTGTAGGCAGAAAACTAATTTTGGAGAGGTAATTATAAGATTGAGAGAACTCTATTTCTGATTGCTAATCGGCAACCCCCGCGTCCACAGCATAGTGAAAGGGTTAATAATACACAGTTATGAGCTAGAATTTTAACAAACTATAGCTTCTGATTTTACTCACAAGCCAATGAACAAATTTATCTTGAAGGAGGATCGGGGTGGGGGGGGGGGTTATAAGATTGATGGAGGTCTAGGGATGAAACTAAATATTATAAAGATACATAAATGAGGAAATAAATGCACCTATCCCCACTTTAAGCCAAACTCTGAAGCATTTGGGGTATATTACAGCATAAATCTTTAAATAGAAAAATTACCAAAAGTAATTATTAGGCTACCATAAAGCAGTTGGGAGTATGTACATGCTTAGATTAATATGCAGTATTCGAGAATGCACATTATATCGTAGGCTTGTGCATAAACCTTTAACTGTCTTGATAGCGTAATGTTTAGTGTGCGGAATTTCGGTGTGAGTATCCTAGATTAGAGTCCTTAGAGTACCACATGTATTCATTACTTTCATTGATTTCATAAATTAGGTATATTTGTAATTTAATTGATGGGTTGGTGAAAACAAATATGAAAGAATACTTTATAGCAATACAGGTCTCCCTTACTATCCGATGCCCCGATTTACGATATTATTATAGGTTTTTAGGTATTTGTGTTTAGGTTTTGGCTGGTCCGAGAAGGCATCCTCATTTACCCCATTAATTTTAGGGTTTGCTATATGATCTTTCTATTTAGCTTTTCAGGAACGTAGGCCAATCGTATATCAAGGGAGACCTGTATGTTATTTAGTGTAGGTTCAATAGAGATTGATGATAGAGGAGTGTACAGTCGCGCTAATAAGTGATGTTTCGGCACCAAGTATGTTTTGATCAATAATTGGTATCAGCAATATCTAAGCTTCATTTCTTCATATCGAATGAAATATACAAACATGTTTGTTATGCCCTGTTTTTCTACAGGTTTAACTTGGGTAATGTGAGTTCTAATTGACTGGGTATATAAGGCTGCATGCACAATACAAGATATGAGGAATAGAGAACACAAAGAAACACATGGTAGCAAGTTACACGATCACGTTTATTGATATACCACTGCAGAATACTTGTGTAAGACAATATAATAGAATCGAACAACACTAGCATAATTGGATCTGGTTGGAGCCTAGTCTCCCACTTCCAACGTTCAGGTATTAATCTTCTGATCACTGGCTTTGATTTAACAGGTTTATATACCGAAGACCATCAATGTTACTTATAGAATCATATTCACTGTTAGATTTCTTACTGGTAGCTCTGGTGCACAAGTCGTAGTTCACAGACTAGATTAGACACGCGTATTTTAGAGCACGGGAATTCTAGTAACCTCAGGGGGTACTGATCTAAGTTTTATATTCTTGTCTCAGAAATACATAGAACGCAAATCAGTGGGCGAACATTCAGATATCACTAGGGTTTCCTTCTAGGCAATAATAGCTGGGTATATGGTTGATTACGAGAGTTAGTATCGCCTGTTAAATAATGAACACTGATACGCTTAGCACTTCCTAATTGAATGGTTATATGAATTATACTGGGGCAAAGAGATAGCCACTTCGTAGAAATATTAATTAGTGAATCTTTAAACAGCACAGTAATATATAGTACTGCTAAAGGGAATCTTGGGTAGCATCTGATGGGTCTGGTCCTGGTTATCTTGCGTCCATGATGTTGGGGGCTAACGACTGGTTCCGCGGCCGTCCAGGGGGCCCATATGTGTGAAGTTCTCATATACGTGGGCAGGTCCTTCTATCCAAATCTGCCACGGAGTCTGCCGGCTCTGGAATCTCACTCCGGAACAACACAAGGGCAGAGCTAGAAGTTAACTGCAGGGTAGTGACCCCTGGTTGGTGTCTAGCTTTCAACTGATTTGACTGGGGGCGGGAGCTAGATTTATAGGATCGGTTCTGGACCCTGTAGACAGTAGGATCTCGAGTCTTATGGACTTATTTGAGCTCTCAATAGATATGGAGACTAGGTAAGATGGTATTTACTGTTGTGGCACATGGCTATAGGAAAGCCTTTATATTTTCATATAACTGAGCCTTAGTAAGAGGTACTATTTTGGCTATACTGGAAGTATTTAGGGGAGACTGGATCTACTTTGCGAGGAGGATGGGGACAGCTGTGATAGGAGCGTCTCTCTAGATTGTTCAATCTTCATTCTATGGTATAGCTGAGGTGCTAATTTAGTGATCAGAGCATGCAAGAAAGGTAAATGGTTTATTGTGAGTTAATAGAGGTTAGTAAAGGTGTTAGTCATGCATGGTTAGTTCATTGATAGGAAGAATTCCTGTGCTACCTGGCAATGACTCGGAAGTCAAAACAGGGGCCAGGTATACCTCCGCGGGGGGTGGGGGTCTCCCTCCTCGGGTGGGCAAAAAGTGGGAGATGGGCGCCCTCTCTCTGTGATAGTCGTCCGGCGGCTGTGGCTAGGGGCTTGCCATATCACCAGTGTTTGTAATAACCCTCTGTGTATGAGACAGATGTGGGTGTCCTTAATACCAAAACCGAAGGTGCCTTAGCTAGCTGGTTTTACTCGGCTGGTTGTTAATTGTAGGGTTTGCTGGATGTGGTGGAGACTGGGTTGCTAACTCTGCCACATTTATCTGGAAGTATGGCAATAGAAGTTAGTTACTGGCGAGGCGGCTAGCCTCGCACCGACGACCATTGGGTGCAGGGTTGTGAATGGGTTGTAAGAGAATAGATGGCATGCAAGGGGCTAGTAAAGTTCTAATGTTGTTCTGGCCTACTAAGTGAAGGTAGGCTGGATAGGAGTATATATATAAAAGGTTGGAGAGCGTTAGCAACGGACAATTCAAGGATCTTCAAGAGGTATGAGAGAGAGACTAGGTCGGACAAGAGTCGAGAAGCGCGGGTGTCTTAATGAGAGGGGGGGGGAGAGTTCAAGGGCTACAGGGAAATTTTGCCCCTAAGGTCCCTGGGCGTGGGGGTGGCATTAGGCTACAATTGATATGGAAGTTTGAAAAGGCAGTAGAATACGTTAGCCAAATGCTACCGGGGAATGCAACTATGGGGTGGTATATGAGTCTGGAAAAGATAGAGTTATGTGATCAGTCCGAGGGGTTATGGATACTATTAGTTGGCCCTGGGAACTGCGTTTTCTATTAAATATAATTATACCAACAACAGCGGCAGTTCGGAGGGGTACTTAGTTATTGTTTCGGGGTACTTATGACAGATACTGGTAACCAGGTTATCTTATACAATCTCTGGTTGGGGTAAGAGGTGCATGACACGAAGTAAATTGGCGTAGTGTGGACTGTGGATACGAAGGAGGCAAGGGGAAGACGTATGACAATTGTGGGAAAGTAAATGGAAAAAGGTGTACACAATGGCGGATAAAAATACTTAACCTAAGGAGGTCTAGGGACAAGCGTGGGTGTTTTAACTTCTAAGATATATAACATCTACTTCTCGGATGTAAGAACATACATAGATATAATTATGGCTGTCTGATGTGTTGGCATTGGCTCAACATAGGGACAGGGCATGGGTGTTTTTAATATGAATGTATATTCCTGTTCATCATCTTTGTAGTTAGGAGTGTAGGACACGAGGGGTAGTGTACGTGAGGTGTGGAAAATGGTCAGTTTAGAAAAGGTATGTGGGTGCGGCCTGGAGCTGCTTAGTCCTGCGGGCTTGGGCCTGTCTGAAATGGCTGGCTCGGTCAGCTGGTCCTTTCGTTCTGTGGACCTTTCCTTTGGGTGTTTCTGTGTGGTGTTCGTTCGTGGCTTCTGTGGTGGGCTTCTCGTTCTGGGGCATTTTACTTCCCTCTCCTTCATTATAGGCTCATCCTCGAGCCTCAAGGGTGAAGTAAAAAGAAGCATAGTCAGAAAAGTGTAGGTTAACAAGAAAAGTAGTATGACCAAGGGAAAAAAAATATAATATATAGTATATGGAAAACATGTAAATTTAAGAAAGAACAGATAATTAAGAACACAGGAAATTTAAGAAGAGGTAAAGTGTTTAACAATGTATACAGCAAATTTAAAAGATAGTCAGAAAAGTGTAGGTTAACAAGAAAGTAGTATGACCAAGGGAAAAAAAAATATATACAGTATATGGAAAACATGTAAATTTAAGAAAGGACAGATAATTAAGAACACAGGAAATTAAGAAGAGGTAAAGTGTTTAACAATGTATAAAGCAAATTTAAAAGGTAGTCAGAAAAGTGTAGGTTAACAAGAAAAGTAGTATGACTAAGGGAAAAAAATAATATATACAGTATATGGAAAACATGTAAATTTAAGAAAGAACAGATAATTAAGAACACAGGAAATTAAGAAGAGGTAAAGTGTTTAACAATGTATAAAGCAAATTTAAAAGATAGCCAGAAAAGTGTAGGTTAACAAGAAAAGTAGTATGACTAAGGGAAAAAAATAATATATACAGTATATGGAAAACATGTAAATTTATAGAATCATGCCCAATCGCTTAGGAATTGAAAACATTCAAACAATTTAGTACAATAATATCCTCATCATCATCAGGGGGGGGGGGGGGGGGGGATTTAGGGTCGCCGTTAGTCTGGGTGACGGTCTGGTAATAGGGGGTGGTGGTGGTTGTGGCTTTGACCTTGGGGTTTCACTTTCACTTTGGAAGGGCGGGGTGGATATACCGTTAGTTCTTGTCGTTAGGAATGTGGGTCTGGGGGCGAGCTGGCCCAGGGCCAGTTTTGGAGGGGGGGTCTAAGTGATTTCGGTCGGGGGTAGTGATAGGGGGGTTTTAAAGATGAAACGGGCAGGTCGAGTCGGGGTTGTTGTTGCGGAAGAGGTTGGTGCTGGGGAGGGGTTGAGTTGTGGTCGTGAGTGGGGTTTGGGGAAGGGTGAGTAAGGCTGAAGGTTGAGAGTTTACTCTGATCGGGTGGTTTGGAGGTTTGGGGTGTGGGGATTTGATAGGGAGATGGTGGGGGGGGTCTGGGCAGGCAGGGTTGTGGTTTGAGAGGGGTTGAATTTGGACTGATTTTATTTTCGGGAGAGACATGGATGGGATTTCGAGGAGTGGTTGAAGTTGAGGGGTTGATTATGTTGTTTGGGGCGAGAGAGAGAGTATTTTGGGGTTTAGCCAAGGTGGAAAAAGTGTTGTGGTTGGACTGGGATGGGAGTGGTATTTTGTCGAGCGGGATCTTTGGGGGTGGAATTTGGGGCGGGTGGGGTAACGGTGAAGAGGGGGGGGTTGAAAGTTTAGCTGGGCTCATGATGGTGGGGGACCGACTGGTGAGCAGGTGTTCGGTACGCATGAGGGGGGGGAAACCACTTTGGTGGGGGTCACGCGTGAGGGGGGGGGTTAACGACGCGTGTGGGAGGATCAGAGTGGTGGGGTGTGTCGGTGGCAGTGACGGTTTGTTTAGAGGTTATATGGGATTGGTGGGTTTGTCTGTCATGAGGGGGTGAGTCAAGTGTGGGGTTTTGAAGTTTATTAGAGGTGTGAATTGTGGGGGGGTGGAAGGGAGCTACTGATGGAAAACTGTCACAAGGGAAATTTTGTTGGTGGGGAAATAGCTGAGCATTTCTGGGGGAAGGGGGGGAACATAGTTGGGTCCCTAGGTCGTCACGCGTGAGGGGAGGATTAACGGCGCGTGTGGGAGGGTCAGGGTGGTGAGAGGTGAGCGAGTTAGGAAACAGGATTTGTTGGGGGGACTGCGGCGGGTTGGTGGGGGAAGAGTTAGGTGTAGAACAGGGGTTATTGGTAGAGGACTGATGTATTGATTTGGGGTTGTTAACAGGACGAATTTGGGGAATTTTCTTGGTGTCAGTCTCGGTCTGGTTAAAGGTTATGTGGGACTGGGGAGGATTAGTGGGGGCAGAGTTAGGCATAGGACATGGGTTATTGAGGGAAGAGTGATGTACTGATTTGGGGTTGTTAACAGGACGAGTTTGGGGAATTTTCTTGGTGGCAGTCTCGGTCTGGTTAGAGGTTATCTGGGACTGGTGAGTTTGTTTGACATGAGAGGGCGAGTCAAGTGTGGGGTTTCGAAGTTTTCTAGGGGTGTGAATTGTGTGGGGGTGGAAGGGAGCTACTGACTGAAAACTGTCACAAGCTACCGACGGAAAACTGTCACAAGGGAAATTTTGTTGGTGGGGGAATAGCTGAACATTTCTGGGGTCATGGGGAAAATATGTTGTGGTAGGCCTACATAGGTAGGCATAGCTAGAATACGGGGCTTGTTGGGGGGGCTGCGGAGGGTTGGTGGGGGAAGAGTTAGGTGTAGAACAGGGGTTATTGGTAGAGGACTGATGTATTGATTTGGGGTTGTTAACAGGACGAATTTTGGGAATCTTCTTGGTGGCAGTCACGGTCTGGTTAGAGGTTATCTGGGGTTGTTGTTGTTGTTGTTGTTGTTCCCCAAGCTGCCTGGCCGAACAGCCCCAAGGCCCCGAGCAATTCCAAGGCCATAACCGAGCGCCCCCACAGAACCCTCCCCGCCGACCACAATAAAGCCTGGGTGACCGAAGCCACTCCATGGCGGGGAGCTGAGGAGGGTGCGGAAACGCCCGGGAAACCAAAGCCCCACCCAGGGCCCTGTGCCCCTCAGCAATTATGAAGAGAAAGTTGAGGGGTAAAGGAAAAATGTGACGCTTTGGCTTCCAATCTTGGTAGATTGGGAGGGCAATCCACGGAAAAGACGCCGTCACTTGAGATCTAGAAAATATATAAGTTAAAGGAACAGTCAGAGTAAGCTATGGGTATGGCAGAGAACGCTCAGTTCTCACTCTGATAGACCAGCCCATCACCAGGGTTATTTATTAGTGGCCCCTCCATCATTGACGAACATGCCTATTACATAAGGCATCCTCTTCAAACACTAATCCGCCGTAGTTTGAATCTACCGCGCAGAGCATTTAAAAACTGAGGAGCCTTCATCATGAGCGCACACGACCTCACTCATGGCTTCAGTCATTATGAATTGGGTTCTCACTACGAAAAAACTTCGTAAAAAATAAAAACAAAAAGAAAATAAGAATAACTATCTAATAAGCTTTCCATCATATCGTGGATGTACTTGTGTGGATTTCTGACCAGACGCTGATTCAGGCGTCATTCCTCCTTCTCTGCTCTGCGTTCAGCCTGCCCGGACGTGTCTCCCCACGCTCCGCTGATACGGCATTTGTTGCGTCCCTAGTGAGTTTTTTCTCATTTGTTTACTCCGGGATGTATCGAGTAAGGTTAGGATATGCGTAGCAGGAGTGTCCTGGGCTGGTTGCCCGCAGTGCAGTGTATTTTGGGTCGTGTGTTGGGGCATCTATTTCGGATGTTCCCTCGTGGTCCTGTTGTGGACATGTGAACTTTTTCACAGTTAGTTAGCTTGTGTTGCAGGCGGCTTTCATTACGCGTTAGTTATTGCTGCCTTTTATCTGTCTGATGAGGTAAGCTTTGCTTACTGACGTTCCCAGCGTATTTTTCTTCACTTAGTGAAGTTTTTTCTGGGTCCCGAGTCAGTCTTCCCTTTGCCGGAAGTATTTGCTACAGTGGTGTGTTGGCGGTGGTTCCTGTTGTGATATTTCCAGTGTTTTGTGTATATTTCAACATTTATTATGCCGTCTACTTAGGCCTAGCCAGCCACGCGTAGCTTTTGCCACATGTACAAGTGTTATTGTTTATTATTTATAAATATGCCCTACTGTGTCATGTGTATCCGGGTTTTAGTTGTGTATTGGCTAATTCCTCGGACTATGTTTGTTCCTGGTTTAGTTGTGTATTGGCTAATTCCACGGATTATTGTGTGGACTTAGGTTAGTCGTGCGTGGCTTCCTTCGTGTCCGTTGTACGATCAGATGGTGTCTGTTCGGGGTGGGTTTCCTTCCGGCGGGTTTTTTCTCGGTTTCACCATGAAAAAAACCCGGCCGAGAGCCGTGTTGGGCCACACGTGGTTTTCACACAGGCTTGTATTCCCGGCGATGAGGTGTCTGTGGCTCTCCAGGACTGCGTCTCTGTTGGTACCTGGTTTCAGGCACCCTTTGATTCCCGGCGGAATGACTGTACCCATCTATAAAACGCTGTTCATACGAACATACGTTATGTAGTTTTTCTACCAGGTTTTACAAAAAACCACATGAAAAACCTAGCTGTGTTAAGGGCTTTCCTCCCCGGCGATCTTTTACAAAGAAGTGGGGACAGGAACTTATGGGGTTAACTTTTGACATCTCACCCGGCGGGTGTACCTTGGTAGGGTGGGATGAACAACTAAGTCAATTAGTTCATTAACCATTCCATTTTAAGTGATACTATATGTATCGCCGCCTTTATACTTACGGCGATTGAAGGTTCAATTAGGGTTAACATCGTTTTTCACACCCGGGGGTGCTCCTAGGTGGAGGAAATAAGGAATTTACAATTCAATTTCGAGTTAACCACTTAATTTAGTGATACAATTAGGTATCGCCGCCTTCAACCTTACGGCGATAATTCGTTAGGAATCAGATCTCGTGTCAGCCCGCCCTGTGTTATTCTACTAAAATATTTCAAGGGCCGGCGTCTTTATGGGGGGTTGTTTTTGTTCCAAAAATTGAATCTTAAGACAGTCACCACCAGAAAGACTATAATCGCCATGCTGGACAGTTATATTATGTCAGAGGGTATTCTTCACTTTCTTCAAAAGATTTGTTTAGATATTCTGAACCCCGCCGCGTAACGAGCTGTGATCATTGTGTCATTACATCTCGTTATCCGGTGGGTTATTAACACTTGTGTGCGAACATGTTGGGTTAACCTTATGAGCATTAATTCCTGGAAATTTTCTTTTTTTCCAGAGCTGGGCTCCGGCGGACCAATACAGACCCGGCGGTAGTTTCCCCACCAGTCTCTGTCATGGCTACCTCAGCCCCAGTCTTTGCTTTATGCACTACCCCTGATTGTTCCGGTATCCCTATTTTTGCGCATACCCGTTGCATAAGGTGTGTTAAATGTCTAGACCGTTCAAGGGGTCTCTGGGTAATGCGTAATTTTTCTTTTTGCTCCCAATTAGCTATCAAGGTCCTTTGCGATAATGATAAGACCGCGGCAGTAGCTTTAAGAGAAGTACGGCAGCAGATGGCAGCTTACACTACGATTGTTGCGCATAAATCACTTCAATGTGACAACGTCCCTCTTTGGGATCGATTGCTGTTTGAACACCCTCCCCCCCTAAACGTTCCTCTAGAGTCACGAGTTATAAGCCGGCGGAGACTGGTCAGGGTTCTGTATCTTCGGCTACTACACCAAAACGTCCAAGAGAGCCTACACCCCCGGCGTCCGCCTCATCGTCTCGGGAGAGATCTCGGTCTCGGTCACCTCTCAGACGCCAGTCTTCTAGTCTTGCCTCTTCACCAGCGAGTAAGAAGAGTAGGACGGAAAGTTCCACCAGTGGTCACGGCGAGGATTCCTCCAAATCTAAGAGTAGTTCTCGGTCACACCGTAGCCATAAATCCTCCAAAAAGGATTCCCATAAGAGACAGTCCTCCCTACATTCACCAGCTTCTAGTGCCTCTCATAGTACCTCTACCTCAGGCAAAGTTTGTGTGTTAGGCCTCAAGGGTCCAGTGCGGTGCCGGTCCCTAAAGAGGATTTACCTAGTAATATTCTAACCCTGGAATTGGAAAGTTCAGGTGGTTCAATAATTGAGAATGTTTCAGACTCCCAAGAGAGTGTAGGCCAGGGCCTCGGTGTTTGGCGGTTTGCTCAGCCAGGGTCTGACCACCCACGTCCGACTCAAACGAGTCACACAGTAGCTGATGTCCACAGGGACGCGGCGATCCCATCCTCTATTCCTGACTTATCTTGGCAACAAGGCCAGCTTCGGCGGGGTCTTCTCAGGAGGATCAGGAGGAAAAAGACGAGGTTTCTATAATTTCGGAGATGGAAGGGCAAGAGTCAGGCTCAGGCTTAGACGCCGCGCAGGATAGTAATGATTCACCTGTAAGTTCATCATCTAACCAATTTGTTACTGCGCAAGAAATTAATGGGCTACTTACTGATGCTTTATCTAAATTTGTTGGCCAACAACAGGAAACCCCCACTATGGACTTGGGGGCTCCCACGACAAGTTCTACGGTACGGCCTCTGATGACTTCGATTGCTTTATCTAAGATCCCTAACCCTCCCACTCTGTCACCATCAGGGGTTACTAAGCCTGCTACGGCGGCATTGACAACTTCAAATGTCAGGGTCATCACGGACGTCAATCCACCCCCTCTAGACAAGGCGCCTCTCAGAAAGGTAGCTATGCCCTTGCTTTATGGACCAGACGAGTCATGGGTCCTTTTGACCCCCACTAACCCAGAGCTCGCCCAACCTACCTTGTCAGGGGAACTCCCGGTACCGCGTGAGTGGGTCATCCAGGGCAATAAATCAAAGAAATTGAGGGCCTTGGATATTTTGGGGAATGTACTAGACGTAAACATCAAGGCTATACCTAGTTATTATCACCAAGACTATTTTGTGTATGCTACTAAACCAGCTTTACCCCCTGCCTCAGCTTCAAAACTATTTTCAGACTGGTCTAAGCTGGATGGGTTTAATGATATTAAGACTCTGTCAGCTCTTACTCCTGAACTTGATTTACAGACCGTCACAGACGAAGCAGCTAATCCAGTTTTGAAGGTGGGGCAGTTGGGGCCAGGACCTTGGGTAGATTGGGAGATAGAGGCTCAAAACTTTGCAACCACATTCACTTCTAAATCTTCCCACCAGATCCCTCAGGACACTCATTCTTAGTTCTCCATGCCGGTAGGTTCTGCCGGCGGAGTCCCAGCAGCCTTGTTTTCTTTCCTAGCTGCCCCTAAGATTAATCTTTGTGAGCTAAAAGACCCCTTCACTACCCCTACCCCTACTCACCTAGACAGAGAATTTAGGCTAAGGGGGAAAGCTTTTCGCCTGTTCTCTCAGTACATAGTGTCTCAACAGGTGGCTAAGTCTTTACTACGGTCCACTCAGGCAATCGCAGACGCGGATGCCAGAAGATCGGTTGAATTATCCCGGCGACTGCTCCTCCAGTCGTCAATCCAATCCTTGGGTGACATACGCACCGCCTTGCTTGAGGCGGTACGAGCAAGACAAGATCTCAGAATGTCTTTAGTTCGCAAGCTACCTGATCGCATTGCGAATCAGGTGATCATGTCACCAGTGCTTACTCCCTCTTTAATGTCCCCTGAAGTGTGGCGAACGGTGTTCAATATGGCACAGGCCGTTAAGCACAGTCCCACTCCAGCTAACAAACCTGCATTTAACTTCCCCAAACCTAGGCCAACTGCTAAAGCTCAGCCAGGGGGATCTAAACCCTTTCTTCTGCCTAAGTCCTCCCACTCCCCCCAAGGTCAGTACAGGCATAGACAGAGTCGGTTTTCAGGTCAGAGAGGACGCGGCCAGCATAAGCCAGGTCAGGGCCAGTCTTCGGCCAACACCACCCAGCCGGCAAAGCGTCCAGCACCACCAACCCCACCATCAAAAAACTAAAGTCTCTCTCACTCCCGGTGCCAACCTTAAGGCCGGAGGACCCGAGGGTAGTACAGCCGGCGAACCCTTGTCTGCTAACTGGGTCGTTCCGAACGTGTCACCAAGCATGGCCTTTAAACACTTGGGCACGGATGGTGGCACGCAAGGGCATCACTTGGCAGTGGCTCCGGCGACCTCGCTTACGTCAGCCGACAACGACGAATTTTGTTTCTTTAGAGGTGGAGTCACTGGTCCAGGAAATGATTGCCAAGAATGTCATCATCCCGGTCCCCCCAAATTACCCTGTATTCACGTCCAAACTATTTTTGGTTCCCAAAAGGGACAGTGTTCAGATGAGGCCGGTCGTAGACCTGTCTTATCTGAACCTTCACATTCACAACGAATCTTTCAGAATGTTAACAGTACACCAAATCAGGCTAACACTTCCGCCGGGAGGTTGGATGTGTTCACTAGACCTGACAGACGCCTATTGGCACGTCTCGGTCAACAAAAGATTTCAAAGGTTTTTGGCCTTACGGATCAGGCACCAAAATTTTGTTTTTCAAAGGGTGCCGTTCGGCTTGAACCTAGCACCTCGATTATTCACGAAATTAGTCCGGCAAGCCCTGATACCATTGTTAAAACAGGGGATCAGAGTGTTGTGGTATCTAGATGACTGGCTGGTAGTGGCAGAGACACAACACTTATGCATAAAACATGTCAATATTATTTTAAATCATGTCAAAACTCTAGGGTTCAAGGTAAATCTGGTAAAGTCAAACCTTGTTCCCTCACGAGTAATTCAGTGGATAGGGCTGGTCTGGGACACGGCCGCTCTCACTCTGAGTCAGAGTGTGGACAATCGCAACAGGTTTCGCAGGAAACTGTTCATGTTTCTTCACAGTCTGACTACGACGCGGAGGGTCTGGGAGTCTCTGGTAGGCTCTCTCAACTGGATTCAACTAACTGTCAAGTTGGGCCGGTTGAAAGTAAAACGATTAATATTGGAAGGCAACAAATATTTCCCGCTCTTACCGGCGGAAAAATTATGGCCCATCCCGAAATTAATCCACACCTTGCTAGCGGTCTGGGCAAAGAGGGAAACGTTGCATTCAATAATGTCATGGACCTCTCCTCCACCAACGGTATGGGTAGACACGGATGCGTCAGGCACAATAGGGTGGGGATTTCAGTCAAATCAGGGGCACCAGGGTCAGGGGCTTTGGTCCCACTTAGAAATCTCTCACATCAATGTCAAAGAATTACTAGTCCCCTTGTATTTCCTTCAGGCTAACGGGCCGGCGTTACAGGGCAAGTCGGTGGCCTTCAGGATGGACAATCTGAATGCAGTTCACTGTATTCAGAAACAAGGATCAACGAGGTCAAGGAGGTTGCTAAACGTGTCGGAAGAGATTTTTACTCTCGCCAACAGACTAGACATTTACATTCACGCATCTTATCTCCCAGGCGTAGCGAACGTCTGGGCAGACGCTCTGTCCCGGAGACAGAGCACGACAGTAGAATGGGAGCTCAAGCAACCCATTTTCAACCTAATGATTGCAGAGCTCTCCCATCCACAAGTGGATCTTTTTGCGTCCGAGGAGACTCACAAACTCCCTCTATACCTCACCCGCCGGGCGAAAACGCCGGCAGGGGGGCCAGACGCCCTAGTGACAGACTGGAACAGATGGAGCTCCATCTATCTGTTTCCGCCGCCAGATGCGTCACTAATGTGCCACGTAGTGAACAAACTACGAGATTATCGAGGCTTAGTCTCGCTAATCGCGCCCCTGTGGCCGGCGCAGTTGTGGTACCAGCAATTGAAAACGTGGTGCCCGGACCCGGTGTCGCTCCCAGTCGGGTATTTCCACTTAGACACGATTGGCAACCTAGCGACCTCGCTGACTTTTGCATTATGGACATTCAGGAGGCCAAGTGGCTAGCACCATACGGTAGAGATGTGACCAATAAATTAATCAATCAATATACTCAGTCTACGAAACGACAGTATCACTCACATTGGCAAGCTTTTACTTCCTGGATCATTAGAACGGAACAGAATGTGCCGTCAGTGGCTTTAGTTTTCAATTATTTAAATTATCTGTTTGAGCAGAAACATTTATCTGTGGTAACATTAAAAAATCACTTAACTGCGATTAGAGTGCCCTTTTTAGACCTGACAGGTCTCTCCATACCGGTGGCGGAGGAAACAGGTTTTATGAGAGCTTGTTTTAAACTTCGCCCACCTCCCCGTCAGCTCATGCCTACTTGGTCTCTCGACAAAGCCTTGTCTTTACTTCACTCTCGTCTGTAGCATAATACTGCAGACTTTGCATTACTCTTAAAAAAGGCGGTTTTCCTTATGGCTTTGGCCACCGGGAACAGAGTGTCTGAGCTGGCGGCGATGAGCAACACACCTAATTGCCTTAGGTTTGGCAGACTTAATGAATGTATTTACATTGCACCTTCCCCAGGTTTTGTAGCCAAGAATGAGCACAGTGCACACGTGTTTTCTGAGTTCACGGTGCCGGCGTTAAAAAGGGGTAAGGTGCATCATAATCTATGTCCAGTGCAAGCTCTAACCAAATATTTGAGAGTAGCTCCTCTTAACCCCCAAGGTGCTTTATGGGTAGCAAGTACGGGTAAACGCTTACTTAAACGACGATTAGCCTCTCTTCTGGTCGAAGTCATTAAAGAGAGTAATCCCGGCGTTGTGGGTAGGGCCCACGATTTATGCAAATGGGCAGCTTCTTTACGTTTCCTGAAAAAAATTTCAGAAGATATCGCGTCCACTCAGTTGTGGGCGTCTAATCATACGTTTTTGTCTAGATACTTGTCAGTTGCTCTAGACAAGCCTTCCTTACCATGTATAGCTTTAAGGCAGAGGGTCTAGGTGGCCCTGCAGTCACTTTTGTGTATTTTCACGAGAAGGGGGGGTGCAGTCAGCTGACATAGGACACCCTAGACCCCGCCGGAGTATAAGAGCTGTGATACAATTTAAGGTTAATGTGATATGAAAATTTCTCAGCAAGAAATTGTGCTAGTACAATGTTAGTACAAAACAACGGTGTTGTTATAGTAGTTTTAGCTGCGAAAGCAATCTAATATTAAAATAGTGGAGATCCTTTGCAATTTACCTCCACGATTATTTTGGGGTTTATTATGTGCACATATAAACTTATAACTTGTTATTTTTGTCACCACTCGTTGAGTGGGGTGCCTTTGTACCTGCAGATCTGTGTTCAGAATCTTCAGGGTTACCCATTTTTTGTCAGACAGGCTTCTTTGAAGCACGCACCTGCCTGAACCCCTTTTTCTTGTATATTTTTGGCCTACGCCACATTTAAATATATTTTTCAAAAGTAAGAATACTATGTGGTTGTTTTTTATTATCTGCTTTTATAGAGTTATGATATGATTACGAATGTCCCCCTCCAGTCTTAGAAATCAGGCATGTTCGTCAATGATGGAGGGGCCACTAATAAATTATAGGTTTGACTCCTGTAAGGAGATAAAGAAAACCTAATATTTAGTAGTGGCCCCGTAATCATTGACGACTGGGGCCCTCCCGACCGTCCCCTTCCCATTCGTTGATGTATTAAGGATTTTGGTTTACTTGATATGTCAGTGAAGGAGGAATGACGCCTGAATCAGCGTCTGGTCAGAAATCCACGATATGATGGAAAGCTTATTGGATAGTTATTCTTATTTTCTTTTTGTTTTTATTTTTTACGAAGTTTTTTCGTAGTGAGAACCCAATTCATAATGACTGAAGCCATGAGTGAGGTCGCGTGCGCTCATGATGAAGGCTCCTCAGTTTTTAAATGCTCTGCGCGGTAGATTCAAACTACGGCGGATTAGTGTTTGAAGAGGATGCCTTATGTAATAGGCATGTTCGTCAATGATTACGGGGCCACTACTAAATATTAGGTTTTCTTTATCTCCTTACAGGAGTCAAACCTATAATCTGGGGTTGGTGGGTTTGTTTTCTGGGGTCATGGGGAAAATATGTTGTGGTAGGCCTACATAGGTAGGCATAGCTAGAATACGGGGCTTGTTGGGGGGGCTGCGGAGGGTTGGTGGGGGAAGAGTTAGGTGTAGAACAGGGGTTATTGGTAGAGGACTGATGTATTGATTTGGGGTTGTTAACAGGACGAATTTTGGGAATCTTCTTGGTGGCAGTCACGGTCTGGTTAGCGGTTATCTGGGGTTGGTGGGTTTGTTTGACATGCATAGAAAAAGGATGGAGTTTATGGGGTAACACAATTGATGAAAGATGATCGTTGGTGGATGGCTGGGCAAGGGAAAATTTAGGGATGGTCAGAGAGGATAGAGGCAAGGAAGAGTGTACTGGGGTTGGACTTTCACCGGAAGTCATTTTGGAAGGGTGCACGGAGTCTTGGATAGGGGCTGAAGGGTTGGATAGGGGATTCATCGAACTGCGTAGGCATTCTTCTCTGATGGAGAGCATATGTTCTTCGAATAAGCCATACGGGTCGAGATGGGCGGTGATGTGGGGTGGGAGGATGTTTAACAATGCGGTGAATAAGAGTTCATTTTGTTGGTCGTAATCTTTATAGCTATACGTGGTCCTCACGTATCTGTAGAGTTGTATGAGGGTCACATTTATATCCCCTTCATACTTGATATCGTCGACTTTTATTATTTTGGGGCGACGGGGGAACCCAAAAGTGGATCTAAGGTCCGGATCACGAAGGATCGAAACTAGTTCCAGGTAAACTCTGGCGTATTCTGTGTCACAGTTTGGCGAATAAATTCTTTAAAGGTAGGCTTATCAACAAGTTGGGAAACGGCTTCTCTCAACTGTATAATATGCGTAATTGCAATGGCGATTTTTTCGCGGTCATTATGAAGTACCACATCGTACACTGGCTTTATTATGTCTAAGTAACTGGTGATATCATACGTGTTTACATCATACTTGGGAATGTGTGCGAGTGGCTGAAAATTTTGCGATGTTGCCATGCTTCTACTGTTCCAAACTTGCAGTGTAATGCAACCTTTTATCCGAATCAAGAACCACCGCTGCCGCCAATGTTATGCCCTGTTTTTCTACAGGTTTAACTTGGGTAATGTGAGTTCTAATTGACTGGGTATATAAGGCTGCATGCACAATACAAGATATGAGGAATAGAGAACACAAAGAAACACATGGTAGCAAGTTACACGATCACGTTTATTGATATACCACTGCAGAATACTTGTGTAAGACAATATAATAGAATCGAACAACACTAGCATAAGTGGATCTGGATGGAGCCTAGTCTCCCACTTCCAACGTTCAGGTATTAATCTTCTGATCACTGGCTTTGATTTAACAGGTTTATATACCGAAGACCATCAATGTTACTTATAGAATCATATTCACTGTTAGATTTCTTACTGGTAGCTCTGGTGCACAAGTCGTAGTTCACAGACTAGATTAGACATGCGTATTTTAGAGAACGGGAATTCTAGTAACCTCAGGGGGTACTGATCTAAGTTTTATATTCTTGTCTCAGAAATACATAGAACGCAAATCAGTGGGCGAACATTCAGATATCACTAGGGTTTCCTTCTAGGTAATAATATCTGGGTATATGGTTGATTACGAGAGTTAGTATCGCCTGTTAATTATTGAACACTGATACGTTTAGCACTTCCTAATTGAATGGTTATATGAATTATACTGGGGCAAAGAGATAGCCACTTCGTAGAAATATTAATTAGTGAATCTTTAAACAGCACAGTAATATGTAGTACTGCTAAAGGGAATCTTGGGTAGCATCTGATGGGTCTGGTCCTGGTTATCTTGCGTCCATGATGTTGGGGGCTAACGACTGGTTCCGCGGCCGTCCAGGGGGCCCATATGTGTGAAGTTCTCAAATACGTGGGCAGGTCCTTCTATCCAAATCTGCCACGGAGTCTGCCGGCTCTGGAATCTCACTCCGGAACAACACAAGGGCAGAGCTAGAAGTTAACTGCAGGGTAGTGACCCCTGGTTGGTGTCTAGCTTTCAACTGATTTGACTGGGGGCGGGAGCTAGATTTATAGGCTCGGTTCTGGACCCTGTAGACAGTAGGGATCTCGAGTCTTATGGACTTATTTGAGCTCTCAATAGATATGGAGACTAGGTAAGATGGTATTTACTGTTGTTGTTGTTGTTTTTCCCCAAGCTGCCTGGCCGAACAGCCCCAAGGCCCCGAGCAAGGCCAAGGCCATAACCGAGCGCCCCCACAGAACCCTCCCTGCCGACCACAATAAAGCCTGGGTGACCGAAGCCACTCCATGTCGGGGAGCTGAGGAGGGTGCGGAAACGCCCGGGAAACCAAAGCCCCACCCAGGGCCCTGTGCCCCTCAGCAATTATGAAGAGAAAGTTGAGGGGCAAAGGAAAGATGTGACGCTTTGGCTTCCAATTTTATAGGTAGTAGGGGTAGGCAGCCCCGCCCAGGGAAGTACTACCGCCAAGGTTTCGGGAGACTCAGGGAATAGCCTGAATTCCATTTTCTCTCCCAGGCCTTGGTAGCTGGATACATATCTTTCTGCCTCACACATCAGGGGTATCAGGAAAACCCTCTTTATATAACATACACATCCAACTTCACGACATTGCCCTACATTGCTATCCTCTATCCATAAAACACTACTCTTCCCACCACCCCCCAGGGGGTAAGGGGGCCTTCATCTAATGGTGGAGGAAAAAAAGAATATGCCTCACGCATCCTACTGCATGTCGTACAAGGCGACTAATAGGGGGGATGGTGATAGACTTGCGGACCAAGTAGCCATCACTATACAATGAAGCCTTGTTATTGGCGCTGGCATTGTCTCTATATGATAGTGCTGTGACAGGGCTTCATTGTACTTGCTCCAAGTTGCCTAATGGCGGCACACTGGCAGTGGGTGTCGCTCCCTCTGGACCCGGCCCTGGCGCCCTGGGCCCAACCTGGACGAAATGGATCCAGAGGGTTACAGTACGTAGTGTTTCCCCGGACTGGCAGTTTCGCACCAATAGTATAGGGGCCCGAACCTGGTGGTAGCGCTCCAGGAGGCTGCCCTGTTTGGCGAAAAATATCAGCCAGTCGTAGTGCCGTGTACGCGCACGGGTGCGTCCCTGCGGCTGGTTCTGGTGGGCGTACCGAGGCCACTGGATCCTACCCCCTTGTAATCACTTGGGGGATGGTGCTGGGAATGTCAGCCAAACCTACCTAACTATGACTACATATCATACATGTAACACCATACACCTTACCCAATAAACATGGCAGTACAATTGTTAAGAGCAAACCTGGTGGTCCCTCGGATATCCACCCCCGGCAGGGTTGGGTCATTGACACAGGGCCCTCCCGGTCGTCATCATGCGACTGTGTCAAGAGCATTGCAACGTCCCAAAGCTGCTCGTCGGTGCAGCTTTTTCTTTAGCAATATAAGGGGACTTCACTCTAACATCAATTCTGTACACCAATTTCTTCAAGCAGAATCCCCTACTCTCCTTTTTTTGACAGAGACTCAAGTAACATCCACATCTGACACGTCTAGATTTAATTTTCCAGGTTATCAACTGCTCCAAAATTTCAGACCTAAAGGAGGTGTATGTTGCTTCGCAAAATCTGAAATTGCCCTGGAGGAGGTTACTAGTTTCAATTGTCCCTATTTTGATTATTCTATATACAAATTAATTTCTGCTGGTAAATTTAAATACATATGTTGCATCTACCGTTCCCCAAATACTCCTCCAGAGCAAAGTCTTTTTGATTCTCTGTCCTCACAACTCAGTGTCCTCAACTTAAATGCTTCTTCTGAAATCACTGTGTTGGGTGATTTTAATGTCCATAATGTTGAATGGCTCACTCATTCAGCCAGGACTGATGATGCTGGTCTTGAATGTGAGCTATTTGCAGACTCATTTAATCTCACTCAACTAGTCAACCAACCCACCCGTGTACCAGATAATCCTAATCATAATTCCCACCTACTGGACTTATTTTTAACAACCAATTCAGAAAATTATGATGTTACAGTGAGGTCCCCGCTTGGATCTTCTGATCACTGTCTGATACAGGCCACCTGTCTATCACCTACCACACCTTCCCACTCTGAACCTGTTTTGGTGACTAAATGGCATTACGATAGGGCAGACTGGGAGGGTCTTCAAGGTTTCTTTATTGATATTCCCTGGACCTCTTTCTTTTCTAATGATGCACACTCCACCTTGAGCCACATACAAGATTTTGTAAAAATTGGAATGGAAACTTTATTCCTCATCAAAAGTACAGTAAAAGATCTAATTCACCTAAATGGTTTGACCATAATTGTGCTAGAGTAACTGAACAAAAAGCAATAGCCTACAATGCATACACAAGATCAAAAACACATGAAGCCTTTAATTACTTTAGAAACATCAGAAATCATGCCAAAACTGTATTAAACCTAACTAAATCAAACTTTCTCCACAAGCAGGCAAATAAACTTCTAAATAATCCAAATGATAACAAAATATTTTGGTCTACTCTTAACTCATTTAAATCCAACTTCACTACTGCTTCATCCATTCCACCATTAAAATCTCCGACTGGCAATCTTGTAAGTGACCCACGAGGTAAAGCTAACCTTCTTGCGGATATTTTCTCCACCAACTCAACCTTAGATGAAATAAATCAAGATGTCCCTGTACTTAATTTTAATTCGCCTGAAATTCCCTCACTTAAGATCCACACCAGACATGTCAAACTATTTTGCAGAATCTCTCGGTAGATAAGGCTCCTGGTCCAGATGAAATTCCTCCAATAGTACTTAAGAATTGCTCCTTGGTGCTCGCTCCTGTATTGGCAAAAAATTTTTCCGTCTGTGTACTCATACCTCATGCTTCCCAGTACCCTGGAAAGAAGCAAACATCCATCCAGTTCCTAAAAAAGGTGCCTCTTCAGATCCATCAAACTACAGACCAATAGCTATAACTTCCACTCTTGGTAAAGTCTTTGAAATTATATTAAATAATCACATAATTAAGCATCTTGAGAATAATAAATTAATCAGTGATAGGCAATATGGTTTTAGACGATGTCGATCAACTGCAGACATGCTTTGCCTTCTTACGCATCAAATCAACCAAGATACAGACCAACATGGTGAAACACATACAATAGCACTGGATATATCAAAGGCATTTGATAGAGTCTGGCATCAATCCTTATTGTCGAAGATGTCACACTACGGCCTTGCATCATTAGTTCCACTAATTTCTTCTTATCTTCATAACAGAAAAATACGTGTAATGGTAGATGGCCTTTATTCTCAATTTCACTCAATAAATGCTGGTGTTCCCCAGGGATCAGTTTTGGCCCCAATTCTGTTCCTCATTCATATCAATGATCTCATATCTACCACTCATAATCCAATACATTCCTACGCAGATGACTCAACACTCCACAGTTCCTTCACATTTACCAATTCTTTCACCCAACCCGATCTTATAAATTCAAAAATAAACACTGCAATTTCTCTGAACCAGGACCTTTCTAGAATTAATGGATGGGGACAAAAGAATCTAGTTTCCTTTAATGCACAGAAAACCAAGTACATTCAATTTTCTAACCGACAGAATCTCACTGACTCCCATATATTTTTTAATGATGTAAATATTCCCACTTCCCCTAGTATTGACATTCTCGGTGTAACATTAACTACTAACTTGAGCTGGACACATTATGTTAGAGGCATTGCTAAGAATGCCTCTAAAAAACTGGGACTCCTGTACAGAGTTCGAGAATTCTTCACTGACGAGCAGTTGGCCGTGATATATAAAAGTCATGTGCGTTCTCAGATGGATTACTGTTCACCTCTGTGGGGTGGAAGTGGAGTGGTTGCATTGAGGCAGTTGGACAAAATTCAAAATAAAGCTATTAGATTAATCAATAACCCTGCAATCACACAGGACCTTCCTACATTATCCATACGAAGAAACGTTGCATCCCTTGCATTATTCTACAGATATTTTCACAGCAATTGTTCCGAGGAACTTGCTTCAATTGTGCCGCCTCTCCACATCTTTCCCCGTAGAACTAGGGCAGCTGAGAGCGCCCATGAATTTACACTTTCTCCTCCACAATGCAGAACTTCTGGTTATCAGAATTCATTTATCCCCAGAGCTACTACTCTTTGGAATTCACTTCCCTCGAATTGCTTTCCACAAACTTACAATCTACAAATGTTTAAATCCAGTTGTTACAAACATTTTATGAATGGAGGATGCCTTTAGGCACATGGACCTTTTTGTTTTATCTGTGTTTTTCCTTCCTCCGTTCATTGTCTCTTAAAAAAAAAAAAAAAAATTAAAAAATCTTGGTAGATTAGGTCAATCCACGCAAGAGACGCCGTCACTTGAGATCTAGAAAATATATAAGTAAAAGGAACAGTCAGAGTAAGCTATGGGTATGGCAGAGATCGCTCAGTTCTCACTCTGATAGACCAGCCCATCACCACATGACTAGAACCCAATCCTCTCAGCATCAGCTAGGAAAGGCCCTAGAAAGCCGCCTTTGGCGGGGGGATAGCTCCCCTATTTCAACCCTTTTCGGGGTTGGGCACCCGCCCTGGTATTTACTGTTGTGGCACATGGCTATAGGAAAGCCTTTATATTTTCATATAACTGAGCCTTAGTAAGAGGTACTATTTTGGCTATACTGGAAGTATTTAGGGGAGAGAGACTGGATCTACTTTGCGAGGAGGATGGGGACAGCTGTGATAGGAGCGTCTCTCTAGATTGTTCAATCTTCATTCTATGGTATAGCTGAGGTGCTAATTTAGTGATCAGAGCATGCAAGAAAGGTAAATGGTTTATTGTGAGTTAATAGAGGTTAGTAAAGGTGTTAGCCATGCATGGTTAGTTCATTGATAGGAAGAATTCCTGTGCTACCTGGCAATGACTCGGAAGTCAAAACAGGGGCCAGGTATACCTCCGCGGGGGTGGGGGTCTCCCTCCTCGGGTGGGCAAAAAGGGGGAGCTGGGCGCCCTCTCTCTGTGATAGTCGTCCGGCGGCTGTGGCTAGGGGCTTGCCATATCACCAGTGTTTGTAATAACCCTCTGTGTATGAGACAGATGTGGGTGTCCTTAATACCAAAACCGAAGGTGCCTTAGCTAGCTGGTTTTACTCGGCTGGTTGTTAATTGTAGGGTTTGCTGGATGTGGTGGAGACTGGGTTGCTAACTCTGCCACATTTATCTGGAAGTATGGCAATAGAAGTTAGTTACTGGCGAGGCGGCTAGCCTCGCACCGACGACCATTGGGTGCAGGGTTGTAAGAGAATAGATGGCATACAAGGGGCTAGTAAAGTTCTAATGTTGTTCTGGCCTACTAAGTGAAGGTAGGCTGGATAGGAGTATATATATAAAAGGTTGGAGAGCGTTAGCAACGGACAATTCAAGGATCTTCAAGAGGTATGAGAGAGAGACTAGGTCGGACAAGAGTCGAGAAGCGCGGGTGTCTTAATGAGAGGGGGGGGGGAAGAGTTCAAGAGCTACAGGGAAATTTTGCCCCTAAGGTCCCTGGGCGTGGGGGTGGCATTAGGCTACAATTGATATGGAAGTTTGAAAAGGCAGTAGAATACGTTAGCCAAATGCTACCGGGGAATGCAACTATGGGGTGGTATGAGAGTCTGGAAAAGATAGAGTTATGTGATCAGTCCGAGGGGTTATGGATACTATTAGTTGGCCCTGGGAACTGCGTTTTCTATTAAATATAAATATACCAACAACAGCGGCAGTTCGGAGGGGTACTTAGTTATTGTCTCGGGGTACTTATGACAGATACTGGTAACCAGGTTATCTTATACAATCTCTGGTTGGGGTAAGAGGTGCATGACACGAAGTAAATTGGCGTAGTGTGGACTGTGGATACGAAGGAGGCAAGGGGAAGACGTATGACAATTGTGGGAAAGTAAATGGAAAAAGGTGAACATAATGGCGGATAAAAATACTTAACCTAAGGATTGCATACATCGATGAACGATGACATTATATTCGTCGTCCTAATAAGGTGATGAAACCTGGTTGATCTGTACTTGGCACAATACGACACAAGGACAGTGCCGCTATGTCGTATCAATGCTGGTGGCAGTTAATATTATAGACTTAGTTACTAGAGGAACAATGCAAGGGGCGACTGAGCACGGGTTACATATATCTATACTCATCATGGGAAATGATATACGAGGTCTAGGGACAAGCGTGGGTGTTTTAACTTCTAAGATATATAACATCTACTTCTCGGATGTAAGAACATACATAGATATAATTATGGCTGTCTGATGTGTTGGCATTGGCTCAACATAGGGACAGGGCATGGGTGTTTTTAATATGAATGTATATTCCTGTTCATCATCTTTGTAGTTAGGAGTGTAGGACACGAGGGGTAGTGTACGTGAGGTGTGGAAAATGGTCAGTTTAGAAAAGGTATGTGGGTGCGGCCTGGAGCTGCTTAGTCCTGCGGGCTTGGGCCTGTCTGAAATGGCTGGCTCGGTCAGCTGGTCCTTTCGTTCTGTGGACCTTTCCTTTGGGTGTTTCTGTGTGGTGTTCGTTCGTGGCTTCTGTGGTGGGCTTCTCGTTCTGGGGCATTTTAATGTTCCTACACTTACCACACCCTATTCAACATCTGACAGACATTAACCCAGCAAGTGCAGATCTCCTCATAAGAGTTTTACCGGTGCGCTGCGGAACTCCTCATATAATCCAATGCCTAACAAAAAACCATTTAAATCAGCCCAGTATCATTTGTTTGTGTGTTTGTTTTTTTGCCCCTTGGCCATGCCAAATATCACTCCTCCACCCTCCCCCCCTTCAATTATTACCTATTCTCCCTGTTATTCCCTTATTCTTAGGTATATTTTTGTGCAAACAATAGTGAGTTGCTAGCAGAGCGTGGTCATCTGTGTTACCAAGCGTGGGAAAGAGCGAGAGAGAGACTACAACGCAACAGTGTCTCTCCAGCCGCCGTGACGGCTGGCTGGCTGGCAGGCTGCCTCAGCCATAAGTTATGTAACTCCCGGCTTCTATCGCCGATTTTGACCATCCAAACGCTGTTTCCACTTGTTTTATTGTTGTAACAGGTTAATACCTTTATAATCAACGTATAATAGGCGCATATGGATAAGTATTAATGATATTTATGGTACGATGACGATTTGAGTTTAGGAAAGTCTAAATACCTCCGCACAGGGAGGGGTGGCCAATACCCCACCTACGCAGCGGAGAGGTTAATACAGCACAGAGCAAGCCAAACGTAATGACAGCTGGGACATGACTTATTAGTGCGATCGCTTGTTAATATCATTAATCGAGTTTAGGAGTAAAGTTGGTTAGTGGAGAGAACAAAATAATTATACCAATACTTACTATCAAGGTGTCAAACGAAAGCCGAGTCCTTTCTGTTCATTTATTTTATTGTATATGCAATTATAATGTAAAGCCTGCAAAACAAACAAACCAAAACAGGAACTGCACAATATAAAGACAAAAGAACTTATCAAAAGATATATTATGAATTAAAGTTCAAATTATGTTTTTGGATGTGATAAAATGGCCAGAACAATGCCATTTAATGTTAACCCTCTCCGACATATGAAGCGATTTTGAGCCGATTAGGGATACTTTAAAGCCTTTGTTACCATCAGGGGTATTTAGAAACCTTTAGTTTAGTTACTTCAACCTCTGCAGTTGTCTTTGAGTTAGCTGTGGGCAGAAAACTAATTTTGGAGAGGTAATTATAAGAGTGAGAGAACTCTATTTATTATTGCTAATCTGGCAACCTCTGCGTCATATGAGTCTGAAAGGGTTAATTTTCTTGTATTCCTTCTCGTATTCATTTAAGTCTTCAAAAAAAAATGCTCCGGTTTGACACCCTGCTTACAATGGCGTATAAGTTTACAGGTCTCCCTCACTATCCGATGCGATATATTTATACGATAATATTATAGGTTTATAGGGGTTTGTGCTTGGGTTTTAGGTGGTTCGAGAATACATCCCTATTTACTCCATCAATTTTAGGGTTTGCTATATGATTTTTCTATTTAAGATCGGGTTGTAATGTAAAACTTGCAAAATAAACAAACCAAAACTTGGACGAACACAGTACAGTAAAAAGACAAAACTTATCAAAATCGCTTTTCAGGAACATAACCTAATCGTAAATCGAAGGAGACCTGCACTACATATAAATTAACACTTACAGTACATATTCTACCCAATAAAGTAAATAGACTTTGGAACTAAAGGAACTTCACATTACAAGCCGTGTCATATCCACAACTTTAAATTCAATTGCCTATCAGTGCAATTGTGACTTTCTTCATTTTTTTTATTTTTTTTTAAACATTCAATACATGAGAGAATTGCATGGAGGTGATTCCTTCATAGCCATCCCCTTGGGAATTAAGGCACCTGGTAATAGATAGATAGATAGATAGATAGATAGATAGATAGATAGATAGATAGATAGATAGATAGATAGATAGATAGATAGATAGATAGATAGATAGATAGATAGATAGATAGATAGATAGATAGATAGATAGATAGATAGATAGATAGATAGATAGATAGATAGATAGATAGATTCAGATACAGGTCTCCCTCACTATCAAATGCCTTGATTTACGATATTATAGGCTTTTAGGAGTTTGTGTTTTGGTTTTGGCTGATCCGAGAACGCATCCCCATTTACCCCATAAATTTTAGGGTTCGCTATAGTGTATGATTTTTAAATTTAATATCGGGTTTTCAGGAACGTAACTCAATCGTAAATCGAGGGAGACCTGTAGATAGATATTTTGACTCCCACATACCTTGAATTTGGATCTCTATCACTCTTTCAACTTTAGAGGGGGGGGGGGAAGAGACACTTGTTACAGGCAGCTTTGCCTTTTATCTCCTTCATGCACATAGGAAAAATAAAATATGGCTGGAATAAGCTGCGAAGTTATTTTGAAGAGAATAATAAGTTGCATTTGAAGGGAGTGTGTAAAATTATAATAAACTTAATTAAATGAATAGTGGAGGGAGGAACAATTAACCCATTCAGTACTGGCAATGTTATTTTCATTATAATCTGGCAATTATTTGATACTTTTATAAAGTTTAAGAAGGACTTTTAACCATTAAAAGGCTACAATATATCTCTACTAATCCTTTTAGCAACCTTAGATCCTTCCTAAGCTGCACAATTGTCTAAAAGTTGCCAGAATAAAGTTTAAAGGATGTCACCGGTACAGAATATACTTCCAAACAGCCTGGACACAATCCCAGCCACAAATGCAATCCCCATGTATTAGCTTATAAACTCATAAGTAATATATTTTGTACAGTTGCAAGAGAATTATATATACTTATCTAGTTCGTATAACATTCTGAGCAATTTTCTTATGAATGCATTACCCTTTATACAATATACTGTACAGCCTATGGACCCGATACCTAAATAATATAAATGGTTACTATCCAAAGGGAAACATTTTCATCATAAACTATTTTAAACAGCTACTAAATGTTATGTATATATGTATGTATGTATATACTCAGGCCCAATCCCCACTTTTCCTTGGTGGGTGGGGTGCGGTGGGGAGGGGACAACATAACAGAAAACAATGAACACACAAAAAACAAAATACAAATTCACACACATCTAGGTCTGTTATAGATACTCATAATCGGTCAAAGACCCTGACAAGAGGCAGCTCTTAACAGGGTTGCCTGGAATGCCGCCATTAGGACGTGAGACCGGAACCGCGCTTCATGTGGAGCACTCGATCTTTAAATGTGTGTATGTACTGTATGTATAGCTACTCAATGACATGGGTTATAAACTCTAAATAACAAATAGCACAGACATCACATCTCACTATGACTGTCATATCTTGTTGGCCGACGTCGTTGCACTCACATGTTAAAAAAAAAAAAAAAAAAAAAAAAAAAAAAAAAAAAAAAAAATGCACACGCACACATTCTAATTAAGCATAGTGATTTATAACAGCTCAGTTCTTGGAGTATGGGCAAGTCACGACAATTATGTAATTAATCCATTATCATAATTTGCTACCATTCATGAACCAGGAAGATTAAACGACCATGATTCATTATCAATAAACCAAAAATCTATTCTTAACCCGGTAAGCGCGAGCTATGTGTAGTGAACACCACACTTCTGGGCGGCAATATTAGGCTCCATTCCTGCCTATAATCGTAATTTTACGATAAATATCATTATTACTTATTCATATGCGCCTATTTTACGTTTAATATGAAGATAGTAACATGTAACAACAATAAAATAAGTGGGAATAGTGTTTGGATGGTCAAAATCGCGATTATTTGCCGAACGGCCATTTATGAATTGTGAGCCAGCAGCGACGTACACCCTCTCTCTCTGGAGCCTACAGCCACACTAAACCTCTCCTCCCTCACTTTCTCGCACTCCATACGCTCGGTAGCAACAACACCACACCCTGGAACCGGGTTGCAGATATTGGCATGATAAATACACCAATAAAGATGGTAATTATTATAATTATTATAATTATTATAAGAGGAAAAATAGGTGATAATAATTGAAGGGGGGGGGGGGGAAGGGGGGATATTGACACATGTGAAGGAGAGGAGTGATATGAGGTATGGAGGGAAAAACAAAAATTGTTTTAAGTGCTACGGGGCCTTTAACGCCTTTTAATTTTTTTTTTTTTTTTTAGGCCTTACCTCTTAACCCGGCAGCTGCGGGGAGACTCTTAAGAGGTTTTACTGGGTGACTGCGGGGAGACTCTTAAGATCCTAGGCCTAAAAAAAAAACTTTTGAAAGGCCCCAGTAGCACTTGAAACATTTTTTTTCCCCCCTCCATACCTCATATCACTTCTCCACATCTGTCAAAGTCCCCTCCTTCCCCCCTTCAATCATCACCTTTTTCCCTGTTATTCCCTTATTCATTGGTATATTTTCGTGCTAACATCTACAAGCCGGCTTCAGGGTGTGGTTATGTGACTAGCGAATGTGTTGGCAGAGGTAGAGGGTGGGGTGAGACTCTGTCATGCTCCAGACCTCGCGAGAGGTGGGATTGCCTCGCTCTGCTCCACATTTCATGAATGGGCCGCTCCGTATTTATTCGCAATTTTGACCATCTAAACACTATTCCCACTTGTTTTATTGTTGTCATATGTTACTATCTTCATATTAAATGTAAAATAGGCGCATGTGGATAAGTATTAATAATATTTATGGTAAATTAACGATTTTAGTGAGGAAAGAATCATAATACCTACGCACAGGGGTATGGTGTATACTACAGGGGCTGCGCAGCCGAGAGGTTAAGGGGTTCCTCGCCCTTGCCCACCAAAACCTCTTAAGAGTGTTCTCGCCGTTCCTGGGTTAAAGGTAAAGAGAAAATACTTGTAATATACTGTACTGTACTGTATTTCAATCATTCCTGGGTTTACGGTTTCAAAATATTTTCAATCATTTATGGTTTCAAAATATTTCCAATCAAGGTACAGGTCCCAGAATCAGTCTTTCCCTCTTCCTATGACCTAAATTGCTTCAAACTCCGTGTGTCCAGGCATTTTGGCTCGAACGTCCCTTGATTTTGGCCCTGTCACTCTTTCAACTCTGGGGGAGGCACTTGATACAGGCATAACAAAAAATAATACTTGATTACATTGGACTGTATCTTATTTATGCTATTCTGACTTTAATGTATCAAGATAATTTCAGTCAGGGTAACGAGAAAATACTCTTATTATATTGTACTGTATCTTGATAATATTCCTTTATTTTTATTTGTTTACGGTTTCAAGATCATTTCAATCAAAGTTCTATGGCCCACTCTTCACCAGGATCGTTGAACAAATCTTCTGGATCATTCAAGAGATCCTCAAGTCGATCAATAATATCCGTAGTTGACACAGATGACGGGGAAGATGGGGAAGAGATTGGGGAGGTTGGCAGGTTCAACAAGTCACTGGAAGTATCATGTTGTTTCTTGGAGCTAGGGGAGTCTATTTTAGAACATGAGCAACTCTCAGAATGGCCAGAGTCTTTTTTACGGTGTTTGGAATCCATTCTCCTAGAGCTGCTGGATTCACGTCTAGATCTACCTGACTCTGCTTGTAACCTACTAGACTTCCTTCCATAATTAACCGATTCTCGATTTGAGCTACTGGATTCCCTTCTAGAACTAATAAGCCTACTGGATTCTGATTTGGACAAACTGGATTTATTTCTAGATCTACCGGAGTCTTTCTCTGGGCTGGTGGAATTTCTGGTATATTCCTTTCTAAAACTACTCCGTTCCCTTCTAAAGCTACTTGATTCCCCTCTAGACCCACTGGAATCTCTCTTTGACTTACCATATCGCCGTTCAGGACTAGATGATTCACTTCTATCTCTATGCCCTCTTCTCGATCTGCCAGAACGTCTGTCAGAGCTTTCTGACCTGGTCCTGTGTGGAGATGGTGTTTCGTTCTTTCGAGTTCGAGGGGAAGATGATTTAAAGTCACCGCTCGACACATTCATCAGTAGGCTTCCTAGTGAAATCGAGGGATGTATCTTCTGTGCTTTATCAGATGCTTTGAACTTTGAGGCATCATTCGTTGTAGCTTGCAAAAGACTTCCAAGTGAGAGTGAGGGATGGATTTTTAGTCCCCTCTCAGAGGAAGCCCTTGAAGTTGGAACAGGTGATAATATCCTTGCTGCAGGTTTGGAATCCATTTCTGTCGACTGTAGTTTACCATATACACTAGTTGGAGCAGAAATCATGTGAGGCGTTGAGTCAGTAGGCGAGGATTTTTCCGGGGATATTGACATGGCTCTACAATACTTTGTGGGAGAAGAAACTGTTGCACCTGGGTTGTGAGATGGTTGAGACATTTGATGTAGGCTTGGCATTGGTGGGGCTTTCTGATACAAGCTTGGCATTGGTGGGGCTGTCTGGTACGGGTCTTGCAGTAGCGGTTGCCCAGTTGCAAACACTTCTTGCGACGGGGGAACTGGTTGATATGTGCCTTGAGGTGGTAAAGGCGGTGGTTGGTAGGTGTTCAGAGATGCTTGGTATGTATTCTGAGGTGCTTGGCATGAGTTTGGAGGTTGATATGCCTTTTGTGGTGGTGGTTGATAGGACACATTTGAGGTGAAATTTGAGAATGCATATGAAAATGACATGTTTGTGGGTTGGTGTGGATATGATGCGGATATGTTTTGGGGGACTTGGGGGTTCATAAACGAAGGTTGGCCCTGAGGTGGCCCGGCTGAGGGGCAAAGTGGACCCTGAGGTGACCCGGCAGGGGGATAATGTGGGCCCTGATGTGGCCCAGCTGAGGGGCAAAGTGGGCCCTGATGTGGCCCAGCTGAGGGGCAAGGTGGGCCCTGAGGTGGCCCGGCCGGGGAGCAAGGTGTGGCATAAGGGGTCACATTAGTGGGACCAGGCTGAGGACCATAACTGGACATACCTGATGGTCCAGATAGTTGGCCATAGCAGGGTGCATTAGGGGGTCCTGTTTGAGGGCAATAATAAGGCATACCAGGAGGTCCAGGTTGTGAATCATTGGACACACTTGTGGGTCCTGGGTGTGGACCATAGGACACACACGGGCCTCCAGGCTGTGAGCCATAATTGGGCATATCAGAACGTCCTGACTGTTGGCCACAGGAGACACTCGGGGGTCCTGGATAAGGGCCATAATGGGGTTTATCAGGGGGTTCTGAGTAAGGGCCATGATAAGCCATAACAGTAGTAGATGGTACAGGGCTAGTAAATGACATGTTATGGGGCCCTGGAGAAGACCCACTAGGAGGCAAACAAGGGCTACTAATAGGGAATATACCAGGGGCCCCAATTGGAAACGTACTAGGGGCCCCAATTGGAGACTTACTAGGGGCACTAATAAGGGATCTATTTGAGACGCTAACAGGGGACTTACTAGAGGCCTCAACTCGTGACTTTCTAGTGGGCCAACCAGTAGATGAAGGGCCACCAGTCTCTTTACGGTGCATCACCTCGGACAAAATATTTCTCACCTCCTTGGCTGAAATAATGGTCATGCCGAGGCCATCTAAATGTTCGATGATGATGCGACATGTTTGTGCCTCAGTTCTCCCGACAGTAACGTCAACCAAGTGCTGGAGGTCTATCTTCCCGTACAAGTTGTCTGAAACACTTTCTTTCTTCTCTTGATCTGTTGAGGTGTCCAGTTTAGATGCCTTGGACTTGTATGGTTCACTTTCTAATGATTTGTCCTGGCAAGTCTTTATTTCGTCACCAATAGACATCTCCTGTGATGGATTTTCTTTGTGTTTCGGTAAGCCCTTGCGAGTATCAATTTCTTGTCCAGTAGATTTCTCCTTTTGTGATGGAGAACCTCGGTGTTTGGGGAAGTTCTTGCAAGTATTTGTTTTTTTACCAGTAGATTTCTCCTCCTGTGATGAAGTCCTGGGGAAGCCCTGGTGAAGTCCTTTATGATACGCCTGGTCAATGTCAGACACTATATCCAGCAGTTTATCAGCAGCCTCCTCAATCATATCTTTCTTTTTTTGGCTCAAGTGTCTGGCCTTCAGCAAATAGTCCGATAGTTTGAAATGGGCTGAAGGTAGGAGGTTGTAGTACTCGACGTCTAAAAACAGCGTCGCCGGGTCTTTTCCATCCTTGATCAGGGAATTTAAGCTATTAAGGAGGTCGAATACTTCCGGAGCCCAGATTCCCGGGATGTTCGAAACAGCACTGAGGAGTCTGATCAGTTCTCTGACGGACACGCTTAGACACTTGGCATCCTCCGTAAAAGCCTTAGCTTTGGTATCCTTATTTGAGTATTTGGCTCTTGCATCCTTATTTGTATCTGTAGCCTTTGTATCTTTATCAGAATCTTTAGCGTTTGTATCCTTATTTGAATCTATGGCCTTTGCATCCTTATTTGAATCTGTAGCCTTTGTATCTTTATCAAAATCTATACCGGTAGCGTTTGCATCCATATTTGAATCTACGGCCATTGCATCCTTATCTGAATCTTGGTCTTTACTCTCGTCTTTCCTTTGCTTGAACTTGTCTTGTTTCTCATGTTCTTTTGATTGCACAGATTTGTCTAATGTTTGCTCTGACACATCTATTTTCTTTTGTGGCTCAGACGTACCTTTACTTTGCGAGTCACTCTTTGTAGTAGTATTAGCTAAGGATTTGTCTGTCTTATCTAGTGAGTCGCTCTTCTTAGTTTTTGTTGCTATATTTTTGTTTCCGCTTGGATTTTTAAGTCCCGTCATCTCCTTCACTAGCTCAGATTGTTGGGATGATTCCTGAAGCTTTCTTACATATTTGGTTTTGGTTATTTTACTGTGCAGTTCGTCCATCTGTAACTTGAGCGCTAATACTTTCTCTGCTACCGTCTGATCTAACAGTCTAACATATGCCTTGTTCAGTACATTGTAGTGCTTCTCAAACGAAAACAGTCGGCTGGGATCTTGATTGTTGACAAGCGTGTTATTTACCTTTTTGAAAAGTAAGGTTATTTCTGGTTCCATTCTCAGATCATTCTTCATGTTGTTCAGAAGCGTAACAACTTCTATGACAGATAACAGTTTATTTTCTGACTTTCCACTCGGCTCTTTGGGTTGCATTGTTTTTTTCGACTGCTCAGATTGTGACGTTGATTTTTCCGGACCTGTCACAGCTATCACATCTTTTGACGTGAGTAGGTCACTTCTTGTTGTGCTGGACGTAGATGTCACATGTTTGGTTGTGTCAGCTGTGGGTATGACACTCTTGACTGTAGCGGAGACACTGGTTGAACTAGGCCTAGTGTTGACAGTATTAGATAAACTCTGCAGATCAGCTTCCTGTAAACCATGATGTGCCAACAGCTGACCTCTCCCTGCTGTGTAGTCCGCAGCAAGCAGTTCCTTCAAACGCTTGGCCCAAGCAACTTTCCATTCCATCTGAAAGTCATGGTGAGTGGGGTCACGACCCTCTGCCTTCAACTCTCCCCGCCGGCGCTTCCAGAACAGTTTCCATTCCTCCTGGTACTTGGGGTGTGACACAGGCTTCTCATGGTATTGGGTCTGGGGGAGAAAAAGAATAAATACATGATTATAAGCTAGTTTATATGTTTATAGTTTATATTACATTGTACAGTACTTGCCCGAGGCACTACCTAAGTTAAATACAATTTTCTACTGATAGGTAAAGAATACGGCAAGTGAAAATTATGATCCCCCGGTCATTGGCTCCAGAATGTCCCGGAAACCGTCCCCAGTACCTTCATCAGTGTTAGCAAGGGATACGGTCCAGTGGCTTCAGAGCAAACCACCAGAACCAGCCGCAGTGAAACACCTGACCTGCGCATTATGATGCCGAGCTTTGGGGCATTCTTCATCTTCTTTAAAAGCTATCAGAAACTAGGTTGATGATGGATTAATTTAGGTAACAGAATAATGCTAAAAGTTTTCCTCATAAGCTGCCAGATCAACGTTGAAGATTAATGTTAAAGGAAAAAACGCTTGTGTAATACCGGCATTGAGATAAGTTGGTAGACCTCTGCTTGCTTGAGGCCTAATGATCTACTGCTTGCTAGAACATAAGCAAAATGGTAAACTAAGTGAATACCTGTACAAATATCTATTGATGTATCTTCCCATCTATATCCATCTAACCATCCACATCTCTCCCTCCCCATCAATACAAACAAACACATGCAAATATACTGTATATAGTACTGTACTGGGATAGACAGACGAATGAGGAAGTAAGAGAGAGGTGTACTGTGGATGTAGATGTGCTGGAAAGTGTGAAAAGGAACACCTGGAGATGGTTCGGCCATATGGAACATATGGGAAGTGAGAGGATGATTAATAGAGTGTATAATGGGTGGATGGGACTCGTTAGCCTTGGTCGGCAACCCATCTAGGGGAGACCTTATAAAAATCCGAGTGGATGGGACTCGTCAGCCTTGGTCGGCAACCGGTCTAGTGGAGTAAACCTGATACAAATCCGTACTGCTTATCTAAGGGTAAGGCAGGTTAGTGGATGGACTAACCGAACACCACTGTAGAAAAATAGTGCTAACAAGATACTGTACACAGAGGGCCTCGGAGTTGGACGGATCCTAAATTGAGTGGTCAATCCTGTAAGTCCTTCAGTAAACTGGCTTGGGTTGTCCCTCTTGCAGGGAATAGGTCTGCTTGGGGGCCTTCTGTGTATGGCCACCCTCATTAACCCTTTCATTACCGGTACCCTCCTTTTATCTCTATTCTGGCTCTTATTACACAATTTTATTCAATTTAATAAGGACCTCCAGCAATTCAAAGGCTTCGAATGATCTCAATTAACCCTTTTTACTACCACAGATCCTTCTTAAGCTGCACAAATCGTCTAAATATAGCTACAATAACATGAAAAAGACGGCGCCGGTATAGAAGGGGTTAAGGGGAGTAAGGCGTCCGGCAATAGATAGATAGATGAGAGCGAGGTGGAAGGACAGAGAGGGAGAGGTTGACCGAATGAGTGAAGAAGTATATGAGTGAAGGCGGTGCTGGATGGGAGGAGAGGCATCGACTGACTGGGGACAGAGGTGCATGGGGGCGTTTCGTTCATGGCCACCCCTTCGGGGATCACGGCATCCGGCAATAGATAGATAGATTGATTTATACATATACACACATACATACATTATAAACATGCATACATATACATACCATACAGGGAGAGTGATAGACAATACAACTGACCTGTATTTTATGGTGTTGAGTTTTGAGGCGCTGTTCATCTTCTTTAAAAGCTGCCAATTTCTTCATCTGGTGTTGCTGTTTAGCTTTGAGATGTTCGGCTCCTTTCATAGCTTGTTCTTTCTTCAGCTTCTCTTCATTTTCTTTAGCTTTCTGCAATGCGTCGTCTTCCTTCAGATTTTTTTCATGTTCAGTTTCTTTGCTCCTGAGTTTTTCGTCACTTTCTCTACGGACTTTGAGAGGCATAGCTTCCTCTTTCTTGAGTTTCTCTTTAATTTTCTTCTGAGCATTGAGACGTAGGGCTTCCTTTAGGGCTTCGTCTTTTCGGATTTTCTCTTTTATTTCCTTAATTTTCTTCTGAGCATCGAGATGTTGGGCTTCCTTTAAGGCTTCCTCCTCTCGGATTTTCTCTTCTATTTCCTTCAGAATCCTGATGCGTGCGGCTTCCTTGCTGGCTTTGTTATTCCTCAGTCGCCCTTCAGCCAACTCTTGAAGCTTCCGTTCTCTTGTAATCCTGCAAGAGAAACATCACAAAATTAGTAGTACAAAGACAAACAAGTAACAACAGGCCTATAGATCCTTACAGGCTGCTTGAAGCTAAGTTACTTAACCCCGAAAGGGGTTGAAATAGGGGAGCTATCCCCCCGCCAAAGGCGGTTTTCTAGGGCCTTTCCTAGCTGTTGCTGTGAGGATTGGGTTCTAGTCATGTGGTGATGGGCTGGTCTATCAGAGTGAGAACTGAGCGATCTCTGCCATACCCATAGCTTACTCTGACTGTTCCTTTTACTTATATATTTTCTAGATCTCAAGTGACGGCATCTCTTCCGTGGATTGACCTCCCAATCTACCAAGATTGGAAGCCAAAGCGTCACATTTTTCCTTTGCCCCTCAACTTTCTCTTCATAATTGCTGAGGGGCACAGGGCCCTGGGTGGGGCTTTGGTTTCCCGGGCGTTTCCTCACCCTCCCCAGATCCCCGCCATGGAGTGGCTTCGGTCACCCAGGCTTTATTGTGGTCGGCAGGGAGGGTTCTGTGGGGGCGCTCGGTTATGGCCTTGGCCTTGCTCGGGGCCTTGGGGCTGTTCGGCCAGGCAGCTTGGGGAACAGCAACAACAACAACAACAACCTCTGTGGAAGAATAGCATGAAGTATCTCCCTCATGAACCAATCCCTCCTGTTTAATAATGGCATGAAATAGTGTCAAGGATCCCTCATGCAACACAAAACAAACTTGTGGAAATGATAGGGAAAGAAAACACCGGTCAACTTCAATAATCTTGTAAGCCTGTGGAAAGAAAACAGAAAATTAGTTGAAGCATAATGGTTGTGGGACTAAATCAATCTGTAGATCATAATATCAACTAGTGTACCTCAATCAGTTGGCAACAGTTAAAAGTTGTATGTATGTACAGTATCTTTTTTTATATATTTATTGTTCTACTGTATATTCCAACTTACTCCCTCTCGGGCATAGGCTGAGAGCCTGAACATTCACCGCTATACAATCAACAGTGAAGCCTGTGAGGTCTCGTTCCAGTCTAGAAAGTGAGACATGTGAAGCACGTAGAGTACAACGAGCACCTGCTATCTTGGCTTCGCATGAGGCAAGGTGCTCACTCATGGCCCAAAGCAACCCCATCTCTGAAGCCATCTCGCCCACGTGCTTCACTGTCTCACCCGCTACACTCGGACCTTCACTCTTATTTGAGCACATACCCCATAGCTGGGGGTGGCTAACTCGAGACAGAGACCTAACAGAAACAACATTTATAGTTCTAATTCTTAGGGTCCAGGACCACTTTCGCATTCACTCGCCCCTTTCTCTGTCGTGTCTAGTAAGTGAATTTAACAAGGGGAGGAGGATTCCTAGCCTCCTGCCCGCAGAAGAAAAAGTAGGACAGTAAAAGAGACAGACAGAAAGGGCTAAGGTTGGGTAGAGGATGCCAAACCTCACTCTGGATAGGACCAGCACTGTTTAAATTGGTCAACCTGTTTTAATGTCTTTTCAACAAACATAACATAACATGAATAGAAACACCATTTGAGGAGGAGCACTTTATTGACAATGTTTTGCAGATAACTTCTTCACAGACCACAGACCACAAATACAACACAGACCACAGACCAGACCAGCCGGGGACATTGAGAGCAACCCAGGACCCACCTACAAATACACATGTCCAACTTGCTCAAAACCCATTACTTTGAGCCGCCAAACTAAGGGTTCAGTTCTCTGCAACTCATGCGGAGCAACACATCACATCACAAACACATCACAAACACCCCACACATCATCCTGGGTGGTGATTTCAATGCAAAGACGTCGGCCTGGTTTGTCGGCAACCCCGACACAGATAGAGGGCTGGTCTTACAAAACCAAACAGACAACCTATATATCCTCAATAACATTCATCAGCATACCCATACTCCCCACCAAGCCGTCTACACCCCATCATCTCCTGATATCACCTTTTGCTCCCCTGAACTCGCCCCCACAACATCCTGGAGGGTGGTCAGAACCTTAGGCTCAGACCACCTCCCGATCATTATCACCACCAAAACAAGACTCACCCCAGCTAGCCACAGACACACTTACACTAACTGGGAAGCTTTCACAAATGAGACAGAACAACACTTTGAAACCTTAAACAGTACACCCATCACTAACATCAACATTATGTACACACATTCAACACGACTATCCAAAACGCCGACAAGAAACACATTCCAAGAGGTAACATAAAAAAACACAACCCCAACTTCTCACCACAAATTCAAAACCTCATCATACAACGCAACACACTGGAATACTCCCCAGCACCCCACACACAAGACATCAATAAATTCAAGCACTCAACATCCAGATTAACAACAAAATACAAGAACAACAAACACTAAATTGGAATAACTTCCTACAAACACTCAATCACAAAACTAACCCCAAAAAACTCTACAAAACACTAAACAGCATCACACTTTCCAACAGCAACACAACACAATCACATGCTGCAATCACAACAACAGACTCTACTCCTTCACGTAAACATCAAGCAAACACTCTCATCAATCACTTCTCTCATGTCAGTCACCTAAAACCCCACAAAGACGACCGACGTGTCATCCGACGAAAAAGACAATTCCCCACAGACCCTGACTATACACCCTTCACCAACAACCAGACAAAGCATATCATCAACAATCTCAAGCTCTCACCCGCCTGTGGCCTAGACAACATAAGCAACATTCACCTCAGACACCTGGGACCACAAGTACTCACTAACATATCAAACTACAGCTACTCACACAACACAATACCAGACATCTGGAAGCATGGTATTATCATCACATTCCCCAAACCTAACAAAGACCTCACGCTACCCTCCTCACACTCCTTTGCACCCCCTCCAAAGTCATAGAGCGCCTTGTACTACAAATGATGACACCTGACTTACCCCTTTCTCCAACACAACACGGCTTCAGGCCATTGCACTCCACAAACACTCTTCTTACAGACCTTACACAAAGAGCTTTTGACGGCATCAACTCAGCTAGACCACCACACAGATCAGTACTTGCCACACTCGACATTAGTAAAGCCTTCGATGCCATCCCCCGCCACAACCTAACAAACAAAATCTACAACACAAACATGCACAACACAAAAAGATGGCTGGCCAACTTCTTAGCAGGCAGATGTGCACACGTATCTTTTGCCGGTCAGTCATCTAGCATTAGAAATTTCCCAAACGGAGTCCCGCAAGGATCCGTCCTGTCGCCCGCACCCTTCAATCTGTAAATGCATGATATAAATACACCAAATTCACCCCAAATAACCATAGCCTCCTACGCAGACGACATAACACTCACAAGCACGCACCAAAACCCAGACACAGCAACAAGACTCCTTCAAGACTATCTCGACACATTACATGAATGGTGCACTACAAACAGACTCAATTTAGCCCCAGCTAAATCCACTGCAACCCTCCTCACAACCTGGACAGGAGAGCACGATTACGTCCCGGGACTCAACATAAACATCACACCCCTAACACACACACACACACCCAAAATCCTAGGAGTAACATACGACACCCAAATGACATTCAAACAGCACACCACAAACACAAAAAAGAAACTGACACCCAGACTTAACGCCCTCAGATCACTTGCCCACACAAAATTTGGACACAACAAAGAAACCACCACCACAGTCTACAAACAATACATTAGATCAGTTATGGAATACGCAAGCCCGGCCTGGGCTTCTAACCTAGCTGAAACACAACATAAGACCTTACAGACTATTCAAAATAAAGCCCTGAAAATCATCACAGGATGCACAGCTACTACACCCACAGATCACCTACATCAAGAAACCAAAGTCCTCAAAGTCAAAGATCATCTAGACATGAGAGGCACTCAATTCCTGGCAGCAGCCTCCACGAATCAACACCACCCACTACACAACATGGCAACACACCCACAGACACCAAGAAATATCAAAACAATACCCAGCACACGCTATCACACACAAATACAGTAAGGTCCCGCATAAAACGTGTTCGCATAAAACGAGTCTCGATTAAAACGACCAACCTAAAATATTAATATTTAATTTTCGATCAGAACGAATGTGATCACATAAAACGAGTCCGCCGCCAAAGTGGGGCAAATCCGAGGAGTTTTCATATAGAGCACCGAAATATCGTACAAAACGTACGAAATATCGTACGCTTTCATATAAAACGCCGAAATATCGTACAAAACGTACGAAATATCGTACAAAACGTACAAAATATCGTACGCTCCTGACGGAAATTTACGCTTCCAGTGAACATTGACGATATTGGGCCACCAAAATGCTGTGTTCACATAAAACGAAATCGCATAAAACGCCCTCGTTTATCGACCATATACTCGTTTTATGCGGGACCCTACTGTACTGTATTCTCTCCCTCCTTGCCCACCCCAAACCAACTTCCGGATAGACAACACGAAGCTGCAAATACGACCTCCAGAAATCCATCATTCTGAATCCTCCCTTCCTCGCGAGGACAGAGTCCACCTGGCCAGGATGAGATGCGGACACCATCCAGCTCTTCTGAGCTATCAGAAGAGACTGGATGACTCCGTCGTCGACACCTGCCCGGGTTGTAACACAGCACCCCATACCATTAAACACATCATAGAAGACTGCATTTCACACAACCACTTACGCCAACAACACAATTTACACTCTTTGAGAGCTCTGTGGGAAAGCCCGACCGTGGCCATGGCCTTCCTTAAGGACTCGGGGCTGTTCGGCCAGGCAGCTTAGGGAACAACAACAACAACAACAACAACTTCTTCATGTTAATGACCTAAAGAAGCTATCTGTAAAACGGGAATTTATCCATTTTAACACCGGATCGAAACCATCGATATATTATTTAGGCAAATATATTAGTTATGTCATGTACTTCATTGCCATATATTCCCAAACCGTCGGTAATTCATTATGATATACGCCCTAAATAACTAACAAAAAATCTAAGGATGTAGTATCCGGGCTATGGTCGTCATGTTTACATAGGTCCTACGTTCTTGGTTTCACTTTTGTTTTTGTTTTATTCTGTTTTTGCCCCCTGCTGGCAATGACAATAAGTTATGGGGGGGGGGGGGGGGCAAAGCTTATTTTTGTATTCAAAATTGCCGGAAATGTGATCATGAGCAAGCTAATATGTTTTGTTGCTTTGGTGTCTTAACCCCTCTGGCCCGGGCAGCATTTTAAAATGACACTGCGGCAGATGGGCCGGAGCCTGGGTGTCCTTTTAAAATCCCTATGCTTGAAAGCGTGTTTTGAAATCCGCGCGGCAAAAATTTCCTTTGCAGGGGCGATCGCAGCGCCACCAAGCCTCAACTACTACCGTTATCAGTTCCTACGTGCCCGCCATGGCGAGTTATAGTGAAATCATGAATTCCAACGCGCCCGATTATGTGCAACCTCCCGCGCACCCCAGTGCTACCCCGCTCGCTACATCTACGCCTGTTGCAAGCAAGAAAAAGGCTCAACGCAATAAAGCGAAGGTATTGTTGAGTGATAGTGCTATAGAGAGAGAACTTTTTGCCATTGAAGAAAGCAGTGGCGAAAGCTTGATTGATAAAGAACAGTTTATTATCAATTATGTACGATTAAGTACGACAGGTTGGGTAAGAGGTATCCTCACCAGGATTCGAACCCACTCATTCCAGGTATATTTGGGAGAGTCGGGCACCGTAACCACTCATGGCCGCTCGGCCATCCGCTCATGGCCGAGTGGTTACGGTGCCCGACTCTCCCAAATATACCTGGAGTGAGTGGGTTCGAATCCTGGTGAGGATACCTCTTACCCAACAGTTTATTAGTAGTGCAAGTGAAGACGATGATTTTGTGGGGTTTGGGATGATGACAATGTTGACTTGTTTGAGGGAGGAGATAGTAGTGATGATCCTGATGTGGAAGTGTTGCAGGAAGGTGCAGTCGAACTTCTGAGTGTGCTAGAGCCTAGGCCTACCCCGTCGCCATCTTTGCGTGGTCACCCTACGCCTAGCCCGGGACCTTCCCCTTTGCCTGCCCGTACGCCCTTGAAAGTGGATAAATACTTTTATAAACAATCATTGGTGAAAAGTGTAGCCAAGAAAGCACGCAGGGCAGCAGGGAATGCTAGGGAAGGCGAAGATAGTGATAGTGACGCCGACCCTGGTCTAGCAACCAGCCGCATTCCTTTGTCCCGACGCCTTGACCCGGCACGCCGCGCGGGTCACCCACAGCCCTCGGCTTCATCTCTCCCTCACGATGTTCAAAGGGCCTCTACAAGTGGTATAAGTGGGGCGGCATTGTCCTCCCACAGTGTGCCACCACAGGCCCCGCATCGTAGAGCATTATTTGCAGGGGAGAAGCCCTCGGCTTCCCGCAAAAAGAGCCCAACTCCCGAGGCTGAGGCTCCCATTGTTCAATCTCCCGCAGCCTCCCGCCCCCCACGCCGCCAACGCCCGGTCACTTCTTCACCTGAAATGTCCTCTGAAGAAGATGCTGATGACCCCAACATTGCCCCAGATGACCTGACATCGCCTGAGGAGGAAGAGGATGTGGAAGAGGAGGAAGTCTCGACGCGACGAGTTCGAGGGCGAGGTCGTGGGCGTGCGGCTCAGCCTGACGACGACGCTGCCCCTGGGCGTGGGCGTGCAGGGTATCCGCGTGGGCGTCTGCGTGGGCAAGGGCGTTTGCCTGCTGCGCCTGCATGTGCGCGCTCATCCAACTTGTTTGTGTGGACAGATGGGGCAGATTTTGAGCCAGATTGTCCTGCCTTTGACGAGCAGCAGATTGGTTTCGGGGTGTCACCAGCATATCCTTGTGGCCCAAATGCTACCCACAGTGAACTTTTCTGTGGCTTCTATGACAATGAAGTCATGGAATACCTCGTCGAGGAGACCAGCAACCATCATGAGATCTGTGCCAATTTTCTTGGCAGGAAGACCAGTGACAAGATGGTGGCATGGAGAGCTGTCACTGTGGCAGAACTGTATGTGTTCTTGGCACTGAATATGCTGATGACATATCAGGAAGCACGCTCTGGCAGACTATTGGATCACTGCCGACCTCATAATGACTCCATCATTTGGCAAGTACATGTCCAGGGACAGGTACTTTGACATCCTCTCCTATCTCCACCTGACCAACAATATGGCAGTCCACCTTCCCGACTCATTATGGAAAATCAGGAAGCTGTATGACGTGATACGTCATCGGTTTACCACCTACCTGATTCCATTTCAGAAAATGTGCCTTGATGAGTCTCTGGTCCTGTTCCGTGGTAGGCTGCATTTCAGGCAGTATATCCCATCCAAGAGACACCGCTTCGGCATCAAGCTCTTCGTCCTCTGCGACTGCAAGACGGGATATGTGCTGGATTTTGTGGTCTACAGCGGCAGTGGTGGCAAAATTGAGACTGACCTCGACATTGGATTTGGCGGTGCTGTCGTGCAGAGAATGATGGAGAAACACTTCCATAAGAACCACATTCTCTACACTGATAACTACTACACGTCGCCCATCCTAACCAAGTACTGTACCTCCATGACCACAAGACCGGAACTGTCGGCACAGTCAAGGCCAAGAGGAGGGGCATGCCAGCCTACCCAACAAAGATGAAGAAGACGGACATCTTCCATAAGAAGAGTGGCCCCATCCTCTCCATCCACTGGCATGACCAGCGCAAGGTCAACCTCCTCACCACATGCCACAAGGCCGAGATGGTCGCCATAGGGAAGGTGGACCGAAGAACCCAAAACCCCGTCCAGAAACCAGCTGCTGTCCTGGACTACAACCTAAATATGCGCCTCGTCGACAAGTCCGACATGCAGATGGGCTTCATCGACTGCCTGCGAATATCTTGCAGGTGGTATAAGAAGTTTATTCTGCATATGGTAGATATGTCGGCCCTCAATGCCTACAACTTCTACCTTCTGTGGGCTCCCGGAGCCAAGAAGTACAAGTCCCTGCAGAAGTTCCACAAGCAGGTGATACTTGAGCTCCTGGCTAAATATGCGGAACCTGGGAGACCACTACAAGGACCAAGCCAGCTGGACCGCAAGGAGTGTGCCGACTTCTTCAGGAAGCACCAGCTCCACCCCTTCCTTTCAAAGCACCCGGTAGTTAGGAGTCAGAAGAGGTGCCATGTGTGCAGCCACACAACTCGCAGACCCCACAAAGTGAGCAAAACCACATGGGACTGCCTCGAGTGTGAAGTGGCACTGTGCGCTGGATGGTGCTTCAACGACTTTCACACTCTAGTGCAATATTGAAGTGCCCGTGACAATGACAGTGAAAGTGACACTCTAAAATGTAGGCTAATAGTAATAATAAAACTAAGTATAAGTGAAAGAGATACACATAAGTAATAGTAAGTGCCTTCATAACAATATGAACAAGTGAAAGTGACACTAAAATATATATTTAGTAGTAGCCTCTACGTTCCAACGTAGAGCTTATACTATGACGATGTAATATGCTTCGCTCTAGAGCGGCAATTATCGTATACACATAGCGCGAATTAAATCGATAACATCTAGAGTAGCATCTTACTCTCTCTACTAGGTACGTTGTACATACTTTTGAGGTCTTTTGAATAGAAAATTGAAAAGAGAAACGAGAAAGAAAAGAAAAAGTTGTCGACTAGGCCATTCCATCTGGCTCTTCACGCCGCTGTCAGGGGCGTACCTTCTAACCCGGTCTGGATTAAAGGGCATCTCTTTCGCGCTACCACTCTGGTGCACACGTGTTTTTTGTAGTGCTCCGTCATTTTGGTGCCTTCCACTCCTATCTTTGTCACCTTTGGTGAGTTTTGGGCCTTTAATTGGCGCCTGGAATTATAGATAGATGATCCATGTCGTAGGCACAACGTAAAATGGGCACTCAGGTGTTTTATTAGAGTGTTTGCGTTGAAAGTGGAGGTCTCTCATGTTTTCAGCCCTCTGCGCATGCGTGTCTTGGGACGACGCTAGTGTTGAAAGGCCTTTGCCTTATATTACTTTTAATTTCTTTGCGGTGACTTTCGTTTAGATTTTGATAGGTTCTATTCATTTAGGGCTTCTTGTCACTTACTTAGTTTCTGACTTCGCATTTTTTCGGTGGCTAGGCTAACTTCAGTTTTTCGGGTGATGTTATGGTGGGGGGCGCCGACCCGGGATGTCACTTGCCCCATGATTGGTCTTTTAATGTCGCACTCACACCTCTTTGGGTGTGCGGTTGCTAGTGGCGTCCTCCTTTTTATTTATTCCTATCACCTAGTGCCGATTAGGCTAACTTTTTGTGGGTAGCCTAGCCTACAGGGGGCGTTTTGTCGTTCGATTCTGTTGCAACCCCTGGGGATGTCCCTTGACCCCCCTTATTTTGTTTTATGGGGTTCGCACCAGTTATCTGACTACCTCTGGCTTTCCAGAACCCCAAATTTGTGTTCTGCTATTTACCTTGTTTTTGCCACCTTTGGGCCTTGTGATTAGGCTATGTCTTCCTCTGCTCCTCCCTGTTCGTGGGTCACGTCCCACGCCAGGTCAGTCTTTGGTTGGCGTTTTCCTTTTCTCGAGTCCCTGGGGGGGCCTTCTTGGCAGTCGTGACACTTCTCCTTTTTCTGACTTTCTGTCTTAACTCCTTGCGACATATATGACGCGATCGCGTCATATGGAACTTATAACCAAAAACTCATATGACGCGATCGCGTCATATGGACTTATCTCCATGCCTCTCCAATAAGTTTATGACGCAATTTTGCGTCATATGAGCTCAGTAAGTCCGATAAGTTAGCTTACGATAAAACCATTGGTGGCAACCTCAGCCTCCTCCGATAATTCTAACGGCCGCAGTGTTGTTGTATTTACCTAATTGTATTTACCTAATTGTAGTTTACAGGAGTTGAGCTAAGCTTGTGTTGTCCCGTCTCTCAGTCTACTTTTTATCCAATTTTTTCTTGAAAATATGGATGTTCTTTGCCCCTACCACCTCCTCCTCCAGCCCATTCCATTTGTCAATACATCTATAGGGGAAGCTAAACTTCCTGATATCGTTCTTGCAGGTAGGTCTTTTTACTTTGTAGCTGTGGCCTCTAGTTATTCCTGTATCCATAATTAATATATCCTCCCTATCCAGCCTCTCCAGCCCCCGGGTACATTTGTACATCATTATCATGTCTCCCCTCTCTCTCCTCTCTTTTAGACTCGGTAGATTTAATTTGTCTAGCCTCCCTTCATATGGCAGTTCTCTGAGACTTGGAACCAATCTAGTGACTGCTCTCTGGATTCTTTCTAACTTGTGAACATGCTTCTTTAGATGCGGGGACCACACCACTGCTGCATACTCCAATCTTGGTCTAATCATACTCTTCATAATTTTCGCTACCATGGTCTCATCCAAGTAGTTCAGAGCAACTTTCATATTCCCGGCCATTGCATACATTCCGCTAAAGAGCTTGTTAATATGTTTCTCTGGCGACAAATTATCTTGTATAATCAACCCTAAATCTTTTTCTTTTTTGGCCTTGCTAATTATATTATCTCCCATCCTGTACTCCCAATTTGGTCTATTCACACTTCTTCCCATATTTAACACATGGCATTTACTTATATTAAATTTCATTTTCCACTTGGTGCTCCATTCGTATATTTTATCTAAATCCCCTTGCAGCTCCTCACAACTACTTTTATTTGTTATTTGTCTCATAATTTTTACGTCATCTGCAAACATTGACATGTAAGAGTTTATGCCTATCGGCAGGTCATTCACGTACATAAGGAACATGAGAGGTGCCAACACAGATCCCTGCGGCACACCACTCTCAACTTTCCGCCACGATGAGTAAGTTCCTCTAATGTTGGTCCTCATTTCCCTATCTGTTAAATAGCTCTCCATCCATTTCAGCAAACTCCCCCTGACACATCCTAGCGTCTCAAGCTTAGATAACAATCTCTTATGTGGTACCTTATCGAATGCTTTGGAAAGGTCTAAGTAGACGCAGTCCACCCATCCGCCTCTCTCTTGGAGTACATCTATCACCCTACTGTAATAACATAGCAAACTGGTAACACAAGATGTCACTTCTCTGAATCCAAATTGCTTTGGGGTTATTATCTTCTTTCTCTCCAACATTTTCATCCATCTCTTCCTAATTAACTTTTCACAAATCTTGCATACAATACTAGTAAGTGAAACTGGTCTATAGTTTAGAGGGTCCTCAGGGTTTCCATTCTTGTATATCGGAATGATATTAGCTCTTTTCCATTCAACAGGAACCTGTCCTTTATCTAAGGAAGCTTGAATTATGTCCCTCACTGGCTCCACTAATTGCTCTGCACACTCCTTTAAAACCCAGGCAGACACTTCATCCGGTCCCATAGCTTTCCTTACTTCAAGTCCTCTCATCGCAGATAACAGCTCATCTCTAGTTATTTCAATCTTACTAAGACCACTCTCCAGTACTCCCGCCTGTGGTTCGTCAAAACCTTCCTCTCTAGTAAAAACTGACCCCAATTTGTTATTCATTACCTCACACATGTCCGATACATTTTCATACGTCCTAGCATCAACTCTTAATTTAGTAATTTGTTTCTTTACCTTCAACTTACTGTTTATATATTTATAAAATAATCTAGGGTCACTTTCACATTTATTTACTATGTTCTTCTCATAGTTCATTTTAACTTGCCTAATTATGTTAACATATCTATTCCTCTCCTGTTTATATTTATTCCGATTACTCTCAATGTTCCTTCTTCTTAATCTAGCCCAAGCTGCATCACGCCTACCCAAAGCTCTTTTGCATTTCAAATTAAACCAATCTTTCTGCTTAGTAAAATTTCCAGTTTTATATCTTGGGACAAACAGATTGGTTCCTACTCTATAAATTTCGAGGAATCTACTATATTTACCTTGTACGTCCCGTTCCTTCAAAATAAGATCCCAATCTACTCCCTCTAAATATCTTTTCAAGGATACATAATCAGCTTTACTATAATTTAATCTGTCATTTATGTAGCTATTGTCTAATCTATTGGCATTACTCGAGGTCAACTTCCATTTTAGTAATAGGTGATCACTTTTACCTACAGGACATAGATAGTTTATATCACTAATTTCGTGAGGATCTTTTGTAAAAATCAGATCGAGTTTAGAAGGTTCGTTATTACCCCTCATTCTTGTATTTTCCTTCACATGTTGTGCAAGTACATTTTCCGTAACCAACTCCACTAGCCGACTTCCCCAAGATCTCTGATTTGGCCCTGCATCTCCCGATTCCCAATCAACCTCACTACAGTTGAAATCTCCTACCGAGATCAATCGATTCTTCCTTAAAGGCAATCTTCTCAACGACTGAATCATATCCTCTACCATCTCCTCAAACTCCAACTCCCTCCATGCTCTGGTCTTTGATGGCATGTAAGCTACTGCTATGTCTAGCTTTTTTCCTTCTATATCATTGAGTTCAACTGCCATTATTTCTGCCTTGTCATTATTTAACTCCACGTGCTTTGCTGTCATAGGGTTCTTAACTAATACTGCCACTCCACCTCCCCTTTTACCCTTTCTATCATTTCTCCATATATTATATCCTTCACTAAACACTATGTTGCTGTCAAAGTCCTGGTTCAGCTTTGTCTCTGTCAAACAGACTATCTGTGGTTGATCTTTTCTTAATATATTATCTAACTCTACCTTTTTACTGTTTATTCCATCTATATTAGTGTAGTAGCACAGTATATTTGAATCCACCTCCTTGTTTCTCTTCCCTCTCTGCCTCCTACCAGGTTCACCTCCTCCTCCTCCATCCCTTCCCTGACCCAGTTCCACCTCCCCCGCTAATTCTATTCTCCTCCCCCCTCTCTCTCCCTCTGTTCCACCCTCTCCACCACATCCTGGCTCTCTCTCCGGTCCCCTGCTCCCTGCATTATCTCTCGCTCCGTCTCCTTGCTTTGACTTCGTACTTGTCTCTCTGTCTCTTTCCCTATCACTCCTCTTACTTTCGGTTCTTGGTGGCTCCTGATGTAACACTTCCTTACTTGCCCTTCCCTTATTCTCCAAAACAAATTCTTCTTTTGCTCTTCAGATAACTTTCCATTCTCTTCATCAGCCTTAGCTTGGAGTTCCCTTAACTGTTCCCGTTCTTCTACACTTAGGTCCTTTTTTACCCTTATATGATTCAGCTCTGTCGAATTTAATTTCCAGCTCACATTGGCTACTGCTTCTGCTGTTGATCTAAACTTTAGTTCCACTCTTAGTGGTCTCATCTCGCCCTTCTTATATATTCCTAACCTTCTCACCTCCTCCAGTTCTTTTACCCATCCATAACCCTCGTCTAAGTAATCCAGTATCCCCTTGACTTTCACAACATCCCTTTCCTTTCTTACCTTCATATCTGCCAGGTGCTCTTCCACATCTCCAAAGATTACTACACACTTACCTCTATCTATTGTCTCTCTCACTACCTTCTCTTTCTTCTTTAAAACTTGCACTACATTTTTTTCAAACTCTTTCTTTTCCTTTTCTCTCTCTTCCTTCTGCTCCTTCACAATTTCTTCAAGGGCTACCATCGTGGCACTCTCTACCCTTGTCCACTCATTTTTTACCTCACTAATTCCTTTTACTTCCTCACTCAGGTGGCCCTCATATTCCTTAAGCTGAGCCTTGAGTGCCACATTTTCCGCCGCTAACTCGTCTACTCTGGCCATCACTGCCTCTAGGCTGTCACTTACTGGCCTAGGCCTATCCACCCCGCTAGTAACGCCACAAATATCGGACAAAACTTCTACTTTAGCCCCTAACTCCTTCCTCCAATTTTCCATCACTCCCCTCCATCTCACAAGACCCATCAATTGTTTTTTCATACTTGCCAACTGATCATCCTTGTCCTCGGTGATAAAGCCTTCAAATTCATATTCTTCCTCATCCCCAGCTAGGCTTTCACGCCTTCCCGCCATCGCGAGGTGGTCGTCTGCCAGCCTAAAAACAACAATCGCCCCACTATCCCATCTCACTCCAGGAACTGTTTTACTTAATCCATATTTTCAATTACTTGGAATATCCAATTACATCTGAATTGTTCATAAAACACCTAATTACTTATTGAAATGCACATATAAATTTCCGGGACAACACTTAAGACACTCCTATCAACTTCACACAAGGTAACTCATTATCGGAGAGCAGCTGCGAGGTGTTGACAGCTCGGAGGTCGGAGGTGTGAGTGTAGTGCGAGGCAGTGGCAATGATCCTGGGGCTCCCGCCTCCTCGGACTTATTGGAACATAATATGTCTGAAGGAGTTAAGTGTCGTCGGTGAGTGACGCTTCGGTCCTCTGTTACTTGGACTTGGCTCGCCGCTCCGCTCTGGAGCGTCGTTCTTACCGCTCCAGGGCGAGCGTCTGGCACTCGTCGCATGTCTTTTTTCACTTGGACCTGCCCTAGCCCTCAGACTTTTAATTTGGTGTTCACCGCTCCACCCTGGGGCGTCGGTCTTCCCGCTCCTGGGCGTGCTTTGGTGACTGCTTCTGGTCTGTCCCTCTTCGGCCCCGCTCTAGGTCGGTCTTTGTACCGCCCTCGAGCGTGTATTTGGCCGCTCTGGACCGGGCGTGAGTCCGCTATATCATCCTCCCGCTCAAGCATGACCGCCCCGCCCTGGAGCGATGGTTTTCCCCGCTCCAGGTCGGTTAGTTTGTTTTTTCAGCTGGCTCTCTTGGTGTCTTCCCCCGCCCTCGGGCGCGGGTTCTTCCCCCGCTCTGGGTCGGTCCTTACTCGTCTCTGAGGTGCCTTGGTAAGGTTCTAGTGGCTGTGGCCCGCTCTGGAGCGTATCGGTGTCCGCTCCAGGGCGCGGGTTCTTCCCCCGCTCTGGGTCGGTCCTACTCGTCTTTGTGGTGCTGATGGCTGTGGCCCGCTCTGGAGCGTATCGGTGTCCGCTCCAAGGCGGGTTTACCCCGCTCTACGGCGGCGTGTGTTACACGCTTTTTTGGCTGTCCTGTTGTCCCGCCCCAGACCGGAGGGTCCCTTGTTGGTCCGCTCTTCTCTGGGTTTGGGTTGGGGAGTGCATTGCTACTTGTCCATGCCTGTTTGTGCATCGGTTCTGGTGTTTAATGCTCTTCTCCCTTTTTTCCCAGGCTGTGCTACGCTACACTTTGGATGCTTTCCTGTGCCTCCCTCGCTTCCGCCTAGGCCTACGGGTAATGTCGCCTTCTTTGTTCACTTGGTTGGGGGTTTACATCTGGGGGGTCTACACTCTCCGTTATACAGCGGAGGTTTCTTTCTCAAGGTCTAGTGAGCGCTTTTGGGCGTCTCCCATCGGTTTACCTTACGACTTTTTTATTTTGGTCTAACACGACCGCTCCAGGGCGTGTTTACACCGCCCTACGGCGGCGTGTGTTTCACGCTTTTTTGGCTGTCCTGTTGTTCCGCCCCCGACTGGAGGGTACCTTGATGGTCCGCTCCTCTCTGGGTTTTGGGTTGAAGAGGCATTGCTACTTATCCATGCCTGTTGATGCATCGCTTCTGGTGTTTCATACTCTTCTCGCCTGTTTCCCAGGCTGTGCTCCGCTCCACTTTGGATGCTCTCCTCTGCCTCCCTCGCCTCCGCCTAAGGCCTATATGTACTGTCGCCTTATTTGTTCACCTGCTTGGGGTTTACATTGGGGGGGGGGGGAGCTCGTTTCGCGAAGTGCTGTCACTCTATCAGAGTTTTCCTAGGCTAGGCTACCTTAATGTATGAAAGGGGGGCACAGTCCTCTTCTTTCTCTTTCATTTAGCCTCCTCATAGGGTTCCCTTCCCTCTTGGGGTCTCTTCCTCGCCCATACAGGCCTAGTGCTGAGCCCTGGTTATCTCCGTTAGTGGATCGCTCTTCCGTCTGTTGGCGGGGGGCGTTCGTGGCCTAGCCTTCGTCGATGGAGGGCTGTTGCTCACTCTTCACACTGTTGCCAATTCGGTCCGGCATGTCATGCACGGCTCCTGCGAAATCTCAGAAATGTGAAACCATCTTCTTGGTATTTTTTGGGTTGGCAACAGTGTTAGAGTTCCTTCTCAGGTTCGTCTGCCGTATACCCCTGGATCCCCACACATGCGGTCTTCGGTGATCCTCTGATTGTTTGGCCGCTCTCTGCCGTCCGACATACTGGTCGGACTAACATTCCTGCAAAACCGCAGTTTTGCAGTGGGCTCTACGTTCCGACGTCGAGCTTCTTTTTTCCCTGCCCCTCTTTAGGCTAGGCCGACTTTTCGCTTAGCCTACCTTTTGGGGGGGGGGGAGTTTTGGATGTCAGACACTGTTGCCTCCTCGGCTTGCTCTTGCTTGCCTGTCTACGGTTTTTCTACACCATCTTGGGGGCACCTGTTTTCGTCTGATTCCAGCTACTGAGACTCAGTTTTACCCTACCTTGAACTCACCAATACCTTGAGTTCCTGAGACGCTGTCTTCACCTATTTTGGACTCACCAATGCCTTGAGGTTCCTAAGCCACGGTCTTACCCTACATTGTGCTCACCGGTGTCTGGAGTGGTTTTTTCCTTCCACCCTCACCGGTGCCGCGGGTCTCTAGAACGGGCTGCAATCGGCTCGCTCCGCCCTGGTACGTGGATGACTCCCGCTCCAGGTCGTTCCTCTGACTCGACACCTTCTCTTACAGGTCATCTCTCTACGAGCCTCTGGCATCTGGGTTAGGGCCTCCCGGGGCCCGTTCCGCCCTCGGGTGGGTTCTACCCTACTCTAGGTCGGACCTATGCTTTGCCTCTCTTCTCTTTTCCCCTGGACGCTCCCACGTCAGCTGTGATGCTAGACAATTCGGTTGGGACGCTTGGATGTAGATGTCTGATGATTTTACTGGTCTTTCCCCTTTCCTAAGGTCTACTGCCTACTGGCCCTGCAACCTCTGTGGTGGCGGCCGCGGCTCTGCCTGCGCCAGCCCCCTCTCCGGCTCCTTCACCGTCTTTCGGCGTGCTGCCTGGGTGCGGGCTGGGGATGGTTGGCCAGCCCGTTAGTGTTCCCCCACTGTCTACGTTTAAGATTACCAAACGTGTCCTCCCTTCTTTGTAAGGCGTGCCTGCGTCTTGGCAGAATGTGGTGGCTACTCACCCGGCCTGTGCCGCCACTCATGCACGGGGGTGAACAGCCAGTTGCTGATCATTGGAATATGCAGATTCGTGCTCCGGGTATCTTCCGGGCACTGACTCCGGACGGCATAGTTCCAGAGGTGGATATCCGGCCTCACCCCAGTAGGTCGGATTTGCAGTTTTTACATACCGTCCTAGGGTATCTCCTTCTGGGTCTACACGTTTCTGGTCGGACTACGCCTGCCGAGCCATCTTAGCTGATGCTCCCGCTCTGTCAGCCATTGCCGGTCTTCCTCTGGTGAAGAGTGCTCGCGATGCTGCAAGCAACGTCATGCTCGAGCTCACCAATCTTGAGGACAGGCCTTGGGATCGGTGGCTGGCGGAGGGGGTTGGTTTTGGCGTCAGGTCTGCAGGCTTTGTTTCTCTCCCGCCCCCTGACAACACTTTTGTGTCTGGGCTCGTCCTGTCCTCGTCCGGGGTCTCTCCCACATATTGGTCATGGCTGAATGCCCCTAGCATTGTGTTCGACCAGTTGCCCACGTCTTTCTTCGTGCTATCGGAGAAGAGTGCCCTCGATCAGGATCACCGGCTCCGGCAACGCGCCGCTCGCTGGCTTTCCACCCTCCTCCTGCTGTTCCAAATGGCGAGGTTTCACCTCCGGCTTCTTGAAGCCGAACCTGCTGGTGACCTCAAGACAGGTTGGGAGACCTTGCGGCGCGTGCGCCTGCAGCTCGCCCTGCCCTCAGTGGGTGACATTCAGGGGGCCGTCCATGAGGCTGCTAAGTGTAGATCATCGCTGAGGGTGGTCTTCTGTACGAAGGCGCCCGCGGAGATCAGGACGAAGCTACTCCTCTCTGAGCTCGCACCTGAGGGTCTCTTCTCGGTTGGTGCTTGGCAAAAGACTTACCTCTTTGCGACTGCGGGACACTTCGCACCCCGTGTTTCTGGGGCGTCGCAGCCTCCCGTGGCCGCTTCCTCTCAGGGTGTTCTGGAGGGGGCGGTCTAGGCCCCCTCTCAGACGTCCTCCCCGACATCGGCACGTCTCTCCAGACATGGCCACGGTTGTCATGTCAATACTCGAGCATGGGTTTGTTCGGGTAATCTCGCCACTCAGGCGGGTATTCCTCTCACATGTGTTTCTGGTCCCGCGGAAGGACTGCGATGCGATGAGACCGGTGGTCGACCTGTCGTGCATCAATTTGCATATCGTACACATCCGCTTTCGGATGCTCCCCTTTAGTCAGGTGCGGTTGGCGCTCCGTCCCGGCTGCTGGGTGATATCCCTGGTTCTCATGGACACATATTGGCATGTGCCGCTTGCACCTCGGTTCCAGTGCTATATGGCGCTCCAGCTGCACACAAGGGTATTCACGTTCGCCAGGCTGCCCTTCGGTCTCAATATCGCACCACGAGTCTTTACGTAACTCGTCCAGCAGGCTCTGACTCCCCTGCTCCGTCAGGGGATTCAGCTCCTGATTTATTTGGACGATTAGCTCATCTCCGCAGACTCTCCCACTCAATGTGCACTACACACTCTCCTTGTCATCCACCACGTCACAAGTTTAGGTTTCCGGATAAACGTTCCCACGTCGTGCATCACCCCGTCCCAAGACGTGATGTGGGGGGGCCTGGACTGGGTCATGGCGAGCGCGACCGTCGGACAGAGTCGGGTGACCGCCTCGCAGCTTCGAAGGAAACTTTTCGCTGCGTTGCACTCGGTCTCCTTTACCGGGTCACTCTGGGGCTCGTTGATCGGGTCGCTCCATTGGGCGTGTCTGACCATTCCCCTAGGGAGGTTCGGGGTCAACACGCCTGATTCAACTGGGTGACTAAGCATTCCCACTGTTGCCTCCTCGTCGGCTTTGTCCGATTCCTCGCTCGTTCCATTTGTTTTGACACACTGGGTTGTTCCGGGCAGGCTCGCGAGAGCTGTGCCTTGGACTTCGCCCCCGCCGACCATCTGGATAGGCAACGATGCGTTGAGCGAAGGGGGATGGGGCTCCCAGTCCACCATGGGTCACCAACACCTAGGCAAGTGGTCAGGTCTCACTCCCTTACACTTACAGGTCTTGATACTGTTGGTCCCATTGTTATTCCTGCGGGGCCAAGGGCTAGCCCTTCCCGGCAGGTCGTTGGCCTTCCGGATGGCCTACATGCCTGCAGTTCATTGCATGCTGAAACAGGGCTCCTCCAGATCCGCGATGTTTCGGGGTCTGGCGGAGGAACTGTTTTTTCAGGCAGATCGTTACAACATTACGCTGCCTGCGACCTACCTAACCGGGTCTCCCGACCTGTGGGCGGATGCTCTGTCTAGGGGACGGAGCACCCAGGTACCATGGTCCTTCCAACAAACCGTATTCGACGACCTGGCAGCCTCCTGGGATGTTCCACAGGTCGACTTGTTCGTTTCTCACGTGACGGCCAAGTTGCCTGTGTTCCTGACCCGCTGGCTTCACACTCCAGCGGGGGGCCCGGACGCTTTCAGCGAGGACTGGACCAGGTGGCAGTCTCTATATGTGTTTCCGCCTACCGCCGCACTTTTGTTGTGCAAGGTCCTCCACAGGCTGAGAGAGTACCAGGGCATTGTTTGGTTGTTCGCGCCCCTATGGCCGGCCCAAGCCTGGTACTCTCCGCTGGTACGATGTTGCCCGGATCCCGTGCCCATGTCGGTCTCGAGCTTCCAATTGGGGTCGAATGGAGACCTAGGGACCTCGTTGGCATTCGCCTCGTTGGATGTTTGTGCGGCAGGGTGGCTCCCCTGGTTTGCCCGATCATTACCTACCAAATTCACTCTACTTTGGATGCCATCTACATGGATGATCTATGAATCTCCCTGGCGCTGCTTTCCTTGTTGGTTACACAACTCTTCACAGGCTACTCCGTCAGTGGCGCTTGTGTTTCGCTCCCTCCATTGTTTCTTTGTGGAGCGTCACTCCATATACAACACAATTAGGACCCACCTATCTGCCATTCGCGTGCCTTTTGAGACCCTCACGGGGTTGGTAGTTCCTCAGAATGAACTGGAGTTTTTCTTGCAAGCCTACTTTCGGCTCGGACCAACCCCACGTCAGATTCCCCATCAGTGGTCTCTGGCGGCGGCTCTCACATGGTTCTCGTCTGCGGCATCCACTCTTCACCCCACACCTGACAGATTCCTTGGCGAGCCACTGTTTCATCTAGCTTTCGCTACGGGTGAGAGGGTTTCGGAGTGGGCTGCCATGTCTCGGGGCCCAGAACCGCTTGCGGCTTGCTTCCATCCTCGGGTCGGTAACTTTGGCTAAGTCTGTTCATTTTCTTGCTAAGAACGAACGAGAGGCACATGTGTTTAAGCCTTTCCCGGTCCCCGCTCTTAAGCGCGGCCGTCGTCATCACACGTTGTGCCCTGTTCTTTCGCTTCATTCAATTGTTCATTCCACTGTGCCGACGTTCGGGGTTGGCGCTCTGGGTGGCGCCTAAGCCCGGTAGGAGGTTGACCAAACGTGCTGTGGGACTACGCCTGTGTCGCGTCCTTATGGATGGCAATCCTCTGGTTCGGGGTTCGGCGCATGACATTCGGTCTTCTGCGGCCACGCTCCGCTTCCTTCCCACTCGTTCCCTCAGGGTTCTTGCTGACACAGGGCTGTGGTCTTCCCCCGTCACATTTGTCTCCTCCTATTTATCCATGTCCACAGACGGGCCGGGGCGTCCTTGTGTTGCGTTGGGCCAAAGGGTTACTTAGGGGTATTCCTCTATTCTTGTCCTTCCCCCTACTGTTTTTTCTCCTATCCTGTCCGCTCCTATATTGGGGGGAGGGGGGAGAAGGGTGGAGCAATGGGTTACACATATATGTATATAATGTCACCTAGGGTTAAGGACCTTACCTAGGCTTAAGGATCTTGTTTTTCATTTCCTTCATTATTACATTATATGTTTGAAAGGTAGATGTTACTGTATGTTTCATTGCTTTCTTCCCGTCATCACATTCTGTTCCTTATGCATCACCCGCTTGTGTCATGCTCAAGCATTGTCATTGGGGTGTTTGTCCTACTGTTTTCTAGCAGCCCACAGAATTAAGTGTTCAGTCCCTTATCTACTGGGTGTCACTTATCATCTCCGGCACTTTTTACATTGTGCGCGGTGCTGTTAGCGATGTTTACACTTGGTCTTATCCGGTGTATTACTTCCTCCTTTACTCCATATCAAAGGTGTAAACATTCATGAATATGTAACATTCATACGATTAGGTTAAGATCTAAAAGAATATGACATGACTGTACGTGGCCTCTCTTAATATGCACCTGTCCGTACACTCTTTTATATAAACTCTCTTGTTTAAGTCTGTCTTTTCTTTATCATGATCCTTAACTAATTGCTGTTGTTTGAGTTTTCTCAGCTTGGATGTCCGCCTCCAATTTTGGTACTCTAAGCTCTACGTTGGAACGTAGAGGCTACTACTAAATTGCGAGGTATAACGACCCTCCCAATACCAAATAAGGTAAACCTCCTATTTGGTTGTAGCCTCAGAGTATCCAACGTCATAGTGTCCCTCCCACAGACCATACCCCTGCCCATCCAATCTTGCCTCTTTTGTAGCTTGATATCGAGATGCCCTTTAATCCGGACCGGGTTAGAAGGTACGCCCCTGACAGCGGCGTGAAGAGCCAGATGGAATGGCCTAGTCGACAACTTTTTCTTTTCTTTCTCGTTTCTTTTTTCAATTTTCTATTCAAAAGACCTCAAAAGTATGTACAACGTACCTAGTAGAGAGAGTAAGGTGCTACTCTAGATGTTATCAATTTAATTCGCGCTATGTGTATACGATAATTGCCGCTCTAGAGCGAAGCAGATTACATCGTCATAGTATAAGCTCTACGTTGGATACTCCGAGGCTACAACCAAATAGGAGGTTTACCTTATTTGGTATTGGGAGGGTCGTTAAACCTCCCAATTATAGCTTACCTCTAACAATAAATAAGTGAAAATGACACTATCAATTATCCTAGTCCAGTGAAAGTGACACTATAATAATAATAAAACTAAGTATAAGTGAAAGAGACACATAAGTAATAATAAGTGCCTTCATAACAATATGAACAAGTGAAAGTGACACTATATATATTATTAGCTTACCTAACAATACATAAAAGTGAAAATGACACTATCAATTACCATAGTCCAGTATAAATAATAATAACTACTATAATAACAATAAAACTAAGTATAAGTAACAGAGACACAAATAACTTAATAAAAATAACTATTGAGTGAAAATAACATAATAACTATAATAAATGGCATAATAAACAATAAAAACTCTCAAATAGCTTCCCGGCATAATTGCGGGTGGGGCGACGAGTGCAACCGGGCGTCGTAGCCGGGGCCGCGGTTAAGTTTTCGGACGCGCCGAGGTAAATACGCGGCAAAAGTTACCTCCACTAACATCGCCATAACTCCGGAACCAGTTGAGCTAGAGAGCTCTACTTAACGCCAGTCTATGCAGCAAGGTAAGGCGAACATTTTATTATTTGTTTGATTATTGTACCTCTTGTATTAAGAGAGATGGTCCTTTGTTTAAGAGTCTTATTTTTCAGCCAGATCGCCCGGATACGAGCTCCGTCATTTAGAAAGGCAGCCCGGGCCAGAAGGGTTAAGATTAATGGATAATGTTTGTTTTGCAATTTCCGATGGGGTTTATAAAATAACACACCTAAAAAAAACAAGTTAAACAAATAAAAAATACTTGTAAAAATCGTCCCCGGTGTTAACCCGTGGAGCCCCAGCGACGCGTCTGACGCGTCGGCTATGTATGTAACGCACAGCCCCAGAGACGCGCCTAACGCGTCACCCTTATAGCTCCAGTCGTAAGTCTCAGAATGGCTCTAGATTTATATGGGAACTACTTTGGGATCCGGCGGACTACTTCCAAAACGTTTTGTCCATACGCGTGCGCGCGCGGGGACGGGAGAGGGCACCCGCCTTCCCACACCTCATGGTCAGTTTACCGCGCACCCTCTCGAGTGAAACACCATGTCTCGACGTTATAGTGCCCGCCTTACCCGCCCCTGCAGTACAGAGGAGGTCATGGATATACTGTACGACACTGACAGCCCTGATAGTGACACTGACTCGGCATTGGACGAGTCTGGAGACGAGTATGCCCCCTCCCAAGCCGAAATAAGAGAGCTAGAGGAAGAGCTTGCTCAGATTCCTGTCAGGCGGCGTAGGCCGTCACAAAGACAGCAAGGGGCAAGTGCACCTCCCCGCCGCCCACTTCCCCAAGACCCCACTGAATCCTCAGAAAGTGGGGAAGAGGTTGTTGTTGCAGATGAACCTGCTGACCCTCAAAATTACGTGCGTGTACCTGGGGAAGAATGAAAGGGATTGAAGAGAAGAAGGGGCGAGTCTGGGAGTGAAGAGGAGGTACCCCCACAACCCCGCCTGCCTTCTCCCCCACTTTGCATAATCTCCCCACTCAAGAAAAATACCCCGGGGAGGTTCTATGGTCGTCACAAACCTAGTGACGAACAACAACCTGGTGATGGAGAAATGGCACAACGTGGTGCGAGACAAAGGCGGTCACGTGACCCAAAACGCTCCCTCTTCCCTCCTGACCCAGAGCATGAGGGGGGGGATGAGTCACCACCACCACCACCACTACTACCAGACTCTCCGCCTCGCCATTCTTCCCCCCCACTATCACCTTCAGGCTCCATCCCGTACACCCCCCCACGAATGTCTCCCTCACCTGAACCAGGCCCCTCCCGCGCCACTGCATTATCACCAGCCTCTCCACAACGCCCCGATCTGCCCCAACGCCCTGCAAGCAAACGACGTGGGCGTGTCATATCTCGCGGGCGTGCCACCCGCGGCCGAATGCAGAAGGTGAAACAAATAAGACGCCCCAGCAACGACTCGAGCTCTAGATCTAGCTCTCGATCAAGTTCGAGGTCTAGCTCCAGACCCAGGTCCACCTCTCGCCCACGCTCCACCCGCACCCGCCCAACCCGCCCCGGTGCCCCTGACGATGACCCTGATGAGCCCGATGCCCCATCTAGCGACGACGAAGGCGCTGATAGGTGGGATTGGGTGGATGGGGAGAACTATCTACCAGGACAATACCACTTTTTGGGGGCAGCTGAGGCCGGCCCTACCATGCCCAATCGTGGACCTGACACCACAAGACTGGGTGTTTTTCTGCAGTTCTTCACTGCCAACCTTGTCGGCTTGATTGTTGACCAGACGAACTGGTACAACTATTATTTTATGGCAGGGAAGGAGCAGAAGAGGAACTCGGCACGTCTCTCATGGGTGGATTTGTCTTCCGATGAGTTCTACGCATTCCTGGCACTGGTCATCCTGATGGGGGTCACCAAGAAGACGTCTCTCAGGAAGTACTGGTCATGTGATCCCCTCATCGCAACCCCCTTCTTTGGGAAAGTCATGAGCAGGAATAGATTCACGGCAATCATGGGAAACCTGCACTTTATTGATAGCCTGGCAAGCCACACCAGGAACCAGGAACGCCCCAGGAATACCAAAGACCCGATGGAGAGGATAAGACCTATATTTGAATACCTGAAAACTAAGTTTGCAGCCTCCTTCAAACCTTACCAAAAACTAATCATTGATGAGAGTCTGGTGCTATGGAGGGGGAATATTAGCATCCGACAGTACATCCCCAGCAAGCGTCACGGTTATGGCCTGAAACTGTTCGTGATGTGCGACTGCAAAACCGGCTACATCCAGGACATCATCCTTTACATGGGCAAGGTCACTGAACTGGTGGAGGAGAGGACATATGGGATATCTGGGGCCGTTGTCATCACCATGTTGGAGGGATATTTGGACAGGGGCCACATCTTGTACCTCGACAACTGGTACACCAGCCCTTCCCTTGCCAAATTCCTGTACAGCAGAAACACTGGCGTCTGTGGCACCGTCAGGAGGAATCGTGTCTACATGCCAGAGCTACCCGAAAGGCGGGAGAAGGGCTCCATCATCCACCTCCAGGCAAATAATATCTTGATGCTCTCGTGGATGGACAATCGTGACGTCAATATCCTCACCAGTATCCACCTGCCCCGCTTAGAGGACACCAAACGCCGTGATAGAGCCACAGGTGAGGCGGTCAAAAAACCAGTTGCAATCATTGACTACAACATCAACATGCGGCTGGTTGACAAGTCAGACTCTGTCATATCGTCGGTCGAGTGTGCCAGGAAGACAATGAGGTGGTATAAAAAACTATTTTTCCACCTACTCGACCTCACCCTCTACAACTGCCACATCCAATATCATGAAATAACAGGTGAAGTTGAGACGATGGAGTCGTACTGCATCGAACTTGCACGGGAGCTTCTGTTCTTCTTCAGGGAGGGTCCACGCCGCCAGCAACGTCCCGCAGCTCGTTTTCAAGCACCAGAAGGCCCCGCCAGACTGACACAACGCCACTTTTGCGATTTTGTCCCGCCCAACGAAGTAATACCCAACCCACGCAGACGGTGTCATGTGTGTCGCAACACAGGCAGACGCACACCAAAACGGACAGACACCCGGACGATGTGTGAAGAATGTGATGTGGGACTGTGTTTTCCCACCTGCTTCAGGGATTATCACACCCTCGAGCACTTCTAAGTGTTCAAAGACTGCGATAAAAGACGCTATAATGTAATACTAACAGTGTATATAAAAGACGCAAAAAGTGAATATAAAACAGTGTGTATATATATAATTTATAAGTGCAAAGTACCGAACAATATAAAACACTAAGTAAATTCTAAACTTATAAAACTGTGTGCAAATAATTATAAGAATACGAGACAATAAGTGCGTAAAACAATGTATATACACCTCATAATCTTAGGTAAAACAATGAACAAATACAAATAATTCAATGAAAAGGAGAGACAGAGTGACCTTGAGTGAAAGTGACAGCCAGACAGAGAAAGAAAGAGGGAAGGGTGCTGTGGAATGTGGGTCACTCGGTCCGCTGTCTGGCCGTGTGTTCGTACGTGCGTTTTGTTATTGTCCTGAGCAAAGATGGCCGCCCAAGATGGCCGCCATCACCATGGCAACGGGGACGCTAACACTCGTGCGCACTTGTAATACTTGAATGAAGACACTTATCACACTACAACTTCAGTTATATTTACATTATGTGATATACAAAGACATTCTATGAACTCTGAAGCGCACTTTATGTCCGAGAGGTGCAAAATAAGTCATGCTGCCTGGCGGCTGGCAACTGGCTGCTGGCGCGGGAGATTTGAAATGGCGCTAAGGCTCCTCTGAGGCTGGGGACCCCCACTACCTCCCAGGACCCCCAAATGGCCTAGGTAAGTACTTTTTTCAAATTTCTTCATGTCTATCATTATTTTCTAACACATTCTGATATATTTATAAAAAAAACATAAAATTGAAAATTGCCCGGGTTCTGGTGCGCAAAAATAATAAAACCGGCCGGGGCTGTACGGGTTAAACAGGATATATACCGTAAAACGTTGTCAATAATGTGCTCCTCCTCAAATGGTGTTATTATTCATTCTGTAAACTTTTCGGAGTTCATTTTAACAAAACAGCATCATTACATACATACATACAGTACATACAAGTTTAAAGACTGTTTTGTCCACAAGGAATGTGGTTAGTCTCACATCCTAAATGGCGGCTTTCCAGGTGGCCCTGTCAAGGGCTGCCTTTCTTGTCGAGTTCTTTATTTTGAAATCGAACCGGAGTACCTGATTCCATGTCATTCTAGGTCGACCCCTATGCGCAGCTCCCCCCACGTTCACAGTTCGGCATTTCCTCACCCAGTTCTGATCATCCATTCTCTCCACATATCCAAACCAACCAAGTCGGCTTGAGCGCATCACTTCACTGACACTCCTAATGCCCAGACGCTTTCTTAATTCCTCGCTCGATACCCTGTCCTTGAAATTAACCCCACATATCTATCTCACCATTCTCTTCTCATTCTGTTTTATTCTACCAATATCCTCCGCTTTATCATTACAGATAACAAATAAGCCAGTCTATCTAGGTCATCCCAAATCCTTACCTGATCTTCTTGTTACCCCGGGCATGGATACTCCAAACTGTTACCATATTGTAGGCTAGACTTGCCCATTAGTAGCCTACTGTCCTCAATGGTCCAATTCTTAAGCAAAATTGATAAAGAAATACTTGTTACCAAAAGTAAATACAGTCGACCCTCGATTTAACGGACTAATTGGGGGGAGATTGTGTCCATAGCTGGAAATAGTCCGTAGCTGGAAAACTGCTTTTGGACTTCGCCGATGTAGCCCTAATATGCCTCGAAAATAAATTTAAATAATAATTTTAACTTTTTGTCTTTCCTTACATATTGCACATAAAAATAACGTTTTTTTAATAAACATGTTATTTCATTACCCAGATAAACAAATAGAAAACATAGAAATACAGGGGTTTGCCGGGAAACTGTGGCGCCGCGCCAGCCATCAACCGGACAATTTTTCTAGTAACGGACTTTGTCCGGTGTCCGGACGGGTTGACCGCCTACGGACGGAGTCCGTTAAATCCGAAATCCGTTGTATCGAGGTCCGTTAAATCGAGGGTCGACTGTACAGGTACAAACATGGTGATTAGATTAAATAATTTAGTATCAAGATGTACAAATATTAAGGTGCATGTTAACCCTCTCACGTTCTTGACGCAATTTTGAGCCTATTAGGGATACTTTAAATCCTTTGTTACCATCAGGGTTATTTAGAAACCTTTAGTTTAGTTACTTCAACCTCTGCAGTTGTCTTTGAGTTAGCTGTGGGCAGAAAACTAATTTTGGAGAGGTAATTATAAGAGTGAAAGAACTCTATTTATTATTGCTAATCTGGCAACCTCTGCATCATAAAAAGGTGAAAGGTTAATACTGTAGTAACTTTTTAGCCTACCGGTAACTCTATTAATTCATTTAATTATCAATATTGCCTACTAATTGGGCAACGCAGTACAAATTTGGTAGTCTACCCTACCTCCAATGTCGTATCCTAAAGAAAAAATTAATGTTCGTAATTCTAAACTCGGTCATAATGAATAGACTCCTGTATAATAATAATAATAACAATATGCTGGTATTTTATTTGTTCGAGCGCCAATTCTCAAAGTGGATTCACGAGCACTCACATTAACTTAAATTTTTCCATTTAACCCGTACAGCCCCAGCGACGCGCTTGACGCGTCGGCGATGTATGTAACGCACAGCCCCAGAGACGCGCCTGGCGCGTCACCCTAATTGCGCCGACCGTAACCTCAGGTGTAGCCACTCAAGAGGGCTCAGATTTGTATGGGAACTGTGTACGTATCCCACGCAACCGTGCCGATGGTTGAAAACTCTCAAAGTCCACGTGCGTGCGCGTGAGCGCGCAATAACCTAGTTTTTTGGGGTAATTGCCTTCAATTTTTTACTCTTGTAAAATACGTTTTCGGGAGCTCTGTAGGACCATTCTTTAAGCTTTTTGAGCGGTTTTTCGTGGTTTTTCCTTCATTCCTAACCCATTCGCTATTGTTTCTGGAATAAAACCATTTTTTGAAAACCGGCCGGGTTCTGGTGAACAAACATTACAAAACTAGCCGGGGCTGGACGGGTTTAAAAAAAAAAAAAAAAAAAAAAAAAAAAAAATTAAAGCTTATAATCATCAGTAACTCTATGCTCCCCAGTATCATAAGCCCTCAGAAATATGTGCGACTTCAGTTGTTTCTTAAAAGCGTCAACACAATTCAACTGCTTAAGTGACACTGGAAGTCGATTGAATAGACGTGGGGCAACATAAGAAAAGAATCTAGCAGCAAAAGCACGTTCCCCAATGTCTCTGCCATGGGCTCATAAAGGCGACATGGGTTATCACCACTACGCAAATTCACATTTGACTCATTATATGTTGGAAATAGAAGATCCAACAAATACTTAGGCTCACCAAACCTCAGCACCTTAAATGTCAGTAGGCACATTTTAAACTCTATTCTGGCCTTGATGGGAAGCCAGTGTAGATCTATTAGATAATATGTGGTGGGTGTTCTGGGTGGAAGTGAAAATATTAGTCCAGCACACCTATTAAGAACAGACTAGAGTTTCTTCAAAGTAACATTTGGTGGACCAATGAACAATGAATTACAGTAATCAATTCTAGATATAACAAATGAATGAATGAGGGTCAAAAGAGATTCCTTGCTCAAGAACTTCCTTATAGCATAAAGGTTACGAATGTAAAGGTGACAACTCTTCACGACACTATTTATATGATTCTTAACAGATATCGGCGACCCAAGTAGCACAACATGCAACAAGAACAACAATAAAAAGCACTCGCAAATACATCAACAGTGAAGCAGCATCAACGGACAATGAAAACAACAACAACAACAGCAAACAACCACAGCCCGACCGCGAGTACCCCCTGCCCTCTCCCGCACAAACAGCTAATCGACGCGGACCAAACCACACCTCCAGTCGTATGATAAACAGTAAGAAAAAACTATGTATAGTCTGTAATATTGGTTTCAACAATAGGAGTTCACTTTTACAATGCAACAGTTGTAATGAAATTGTTCATAACCGATGTACTTACGTTAACAGTAGAAACGAAGTTGAATGTGTTAAATGTAGGAACTCAGCTGTACAACATCGCGAAACCATTTGTTTTATTTGTGAATCACTCATAACACGACGTCAGAAGATCCAAAACTGTGTAAAGTGTAAACATGTAGCTCACATGAAGTGCATCTCTAAGAAGACCAACAGTGAAGAACGGGAATTCCTTTGCAATAAGTGTGCCTTGCATTCATTACCGAATATTAATGTAAATGATCCAAGTATTAACAACTTCAGAATCCAGCCAGGACACATTCAAAATCAAAGATGAATACAGAGTGTTCACCAACAAAGGGCTCCATCTTATCCACATTAACACCAGATCAATGTACCATAAATTGTCATAAATAAACTTGTTAGCTAATAAGGCCAAAGCTTCAATAATTGCAATCACAGAAACCTGGCTGGATTCAAGTATAAACGATGGTGAAATAAACATTCAAGGTTTCAATATGGTTAGGAATGATCGCAATAGGCATGGGGGAGGAGTATGTCTGTATGTAAAAAACAACCTCACACACACAACTAGGACCGACCTCCATATAGAAAATCACGAAGCTCTGTGGATCGACCTACACCTGCCGAGGACAAGACCCATCACAATTGGGGTATGCTATAGGCCACCAGCCGACACACAATTCTTGACCAATTTTGAACGAACTTTGTCATCGCTAGACCCTCGGAATGAATCCATCATACTAGGGGATTTTTAACCTGTGTTACAAACAACGAAATGATAGGCTTGTACGAGAATATAGGCATATACTGACAATGCACAATCACAAACAACTCATCACAACCCCCACACGTATCTCTGAGAACACTGCCACAATATTAGACCACATAAACTGTAACAGAGAGGACAAAATATCCCAATCAGGGGTTATACAGACTGGGATAAGTGATCACTTCGTCACATATTGCACACGGAAAACCACAAAAATTACCCTAGAGAATCACAAGGTTATCAAAACAAGGTCACTCAGAAACTACAATAAGGAAACATTTCTGGACATTTTATGGAATACAGACTGGTCTCCAGTGCTTGGAAGTACAAACGTTAATGACGCATGGGTTGGCTTCAGAACCATCATCACAAACATCTTAGACGAAATAGCTCCTCTGAAAGACATACGAATTAAAGCAAGGTCAGACCCATGGATCAACAATGACATACTACACCATCTGGAACACAGAGACAATCTGTTAAAAAGGCTAGCGAAACATAGACAGGATCAAGGTCTGAAACATGAGTTCAACAGGGCCAGGATTAAACTAAGTAGGAAAATGAAATCAGCGAAAACTAATTATTTTCACAATAAGGCAGAGGAATATCAGAATAACCCAAAGAAACTATGGAGGCACCTAAAAACAACAGGCTACAGCAACAAGACAAGGGATTCGTCTAACACTAATATTGCTCTCACCATTAATGATCAGGTTTGCCACAATAAACAACAAATTTCAACCTACTTCAACTCCTTCTTCACTTCCATAGCAAACACACTTGCACAGAACCTACCTCAACCTCTCAATAAATACACGACAACAACGGCCACCTTTCGTAATTTCTACAGAGATAAAGACATACACCCGAACACATTTGGATTGCAAAATGTTACACCAAAATACACTTTTGACGAGCTGTCTAACCTAAATGTACATAAAAGCACAGGACCAGACAAAATTCCTGCCAAATTTCTACGAGATGGAGCCATTGGTATAGCAGGCCCCCTAACCCACATCATCAACTTGTCAATTAACACCAACACTGTACCTGCTGAACTGAAGGAAGCTATTGTAACCCCTCTATTCAAGAAAGGAAATAAACTAGAAGTTGGCAACTACAGACCAGTTAGCATATTATGTATTGTATCTAAAATCCTTGAAAGAGCGGTATACACCCAAATTGAACACTACCTCAAAAAAAATGATCTATTCTATAAGTTTCAATCAGGTTTCAGATGCATGTACTCGACAGACTCCTGTCTCATCCACTTAACGGATCACATTCGTAAAGAAATGTCTAAAGGTAACTACACCGGTATGGTTCTTCTTGATCTACAAAAAGCGTTTGACACAGTAGACCATGATATCCTATGTAATAAACTACAAGCAATGGGCATAGGGTCTGTGAACTGGTTTAAATCTTATCTTAGTGGTAGAACCCAAAGAGTCAAAATTGATGATAATATATCTGATCCTATGCCAATTAACTGTGGGGTCCCGCAGGGAAGCATCCTTGGTCCCTTACTCTTTCTCTGTTATGTGAACGACATGGAACTGAGCGTCTCATGTAAATTATTACTGTATGAGACGACAGCGAGCTTCTGGTTTCAGGAAAATACCCAATAAGTATTGCCGCTTCACTTCCCAAAGAACTAGCATCATGTAGTGAATGGCTAGTGGACAATAGACTATCTCTTCACCTGGGCAAGACGGAAGCCATCTTATGTGGAACAAAACGCAAACTGAAAGACATTGTGGGCTTCTCGGTCAACTGTAATGATATTCCTATAACAACAGTGTCACAAGTTAAATATCTCTGACTAAAACTGGACGCGAGTTTGTCAGGTGAAACAATTTTGGAATCTATCCTGAGTAAGTGTAGAGCACGTATAAAATACCTGTATACAGTAGACAGGTGGGATGCTTGCCCGCGGCGACCAAAAAGACCCTCTGCCAAGCGCTTGTTCAATGTAATTTTGACTATTCTGTGTCATCCTGGTACTCTGCATCATCTAAATCAGCACAGCACAAACTTCAGGTCACTCAAAATAAAATGGTTAGGTTCATGCTGAACCTAGATCACATGTTGGCCAGGAACAACTTCAGTCACTAGGTATGCTCAATGTCTCTGACAGGGCCAAACAAATCAGGCTCACTAATGCCTTCAAAATTTTCTATGACAGAGCTCCAGAGTATCTAAAGAATGATTTTGTTAAAGCAAATGAGAGGAGTGGACATAATACAAGAAACAGGATGTTTAATTTTAAGGTCCCGAGAATCCAAGGACAGGGTAAGCAAACATTCTTCTTCACTGCCATCAAAGACTGGAACGACCTACCCCAGTCAGTCCGTGAAAAGAGAACACTGAATTCCTTCAGACGTAGCCTGAAGGAACACCTGAACCGGACAGCTGCGAAAAGGGAGCACCAAGCTTATGTCTACTACTAAATACGACATAAGAGATAGACAAACCAAACTGAAATGATTACTGATATTTACTATAGGATGTAAGGTATCTTAAAATAACCCCCTAGAAATACTTTCTCTAAAGTATCTATTTCTTTATCCTCCCCATTTCCCCAGCTAACCTAATCCCACAAGGACCCCAATGGAAATACGCCTAACGGCCTTATTGGGCTATCCTTAGTTGGAATTATGCAAGGCTGGTACATGTCATATTTGTAACATACTGTACTATAATAATAATAATAATAGGTTTATTTAATATAATTTTTACAATTGCAACCATAGAGTTGAAAATATACAGTGAGTAAAACATACATACAAAGCGTCATTACACATAAAATACACATAAAATACAAATATTAAGAACAATTTGCCGGAATAATGATCATGTATTGGCAAAATATAATATCATTTCAAAACACTGACTACCTACTTCCTCAAGTAATTGTTTATATACCTGGTCATCTGTGGAATGGCACTGTTTTGGTGTCTCTTGGTGTTACATTTTTCTTCAACTAGAAAGTTTCTTGCTCGTAATTTGTGTGTGTAAGTGTTGGTGTTGTCCGGTGGAAGTATATGTCTATGCTGTTTATCGTGCAACAACTTAAGGCTTTCTTCGTCTCTCTTCCGATGATTCCAAATTTAATAACTCCAAAGCAGACTCGTAATTTATATAACTAGGTCCTAATGAAATTCTACAGAATCTTTTTTGTATTCTCTCAATAGAATTTACTTCTGCGTGTGTGAGTGACGAACACCAAACCGTCGATGCATATTCAAGTACAGGCCTAATATAACAACAATAATAATTCTTTAAATCAGACAAATTAGCCTTAAAAAGTTTCAATTTACTAACTGCAAAAATTCGTTTACTTGCACGCGAGACAATATACTTGGTGTTCGCCTTCCACTGAAGGTTACTCGAAATAATAACACCCAATAGCTTCATCTCATTAACAAATGGAACAGATTCATTACCTAAACTAACAGCATTTACATTTGTCTTAATTTTCTGAAAGTCCACTAACATTAATTTCAACTTACTTCCATTTATTTTCATGTTGTTCTCGTTAGACCAATGATCGATCTTATTGGCTTGCTCCTGACATTTTGGTATATGTGTACTGTTATATGCACAAGCAAAAGTAATGTCATCCACGAATTTACACTGAACATCTTCATCCAAACCGGCACTATTTATATGATTATTAAAAATACGAGGTCCCAGTACGGTACCCTGCGGAACACCACATGTAGTGGTGTGCTCCTCAGAGGTAGCACCACTATAACGTACAACCTGACCTCTCACACTTCATCAAACAACACAACATACACATTGCCATCTTACAAGAAACAAAACTCCGCACAACACAAAAAACACCCACATTTCATAATTTCACCACCATCAGACAAGACCGGGCTGTCGGCGGGGGCGGTGGACTCATCACCCTGGTACACAAAGAAATATCATACATAGTAACCAGTGTACAAACCAAATCCCTCCTCCCCCCAAATGATAACACAACAGAAATACAATCAATTAAAATACGCACTGGCAACAACTCCAACATAACCATCATAAACACATACATCCCTCCCCAAACATCCCCTACAGTACCAAATGAATACAGACCACACTTACAACACATCACAAACACCCCACACATCATCCTGGGTGGTGACTTCAACGCCAAGACGTCGGCCTGGTTTGTCGACAACCCCGACACAGACAGAGGGCTGGTACTACAAAACCAAACCGATAACCTCATCATCCTTAACGACATCCATCAACATACCCATATTCCTCACCAAGCCCTCTATAACCCATCATCTCCAGACATCACCTTTTGCTCCCCAGAACTCGCCCCCACAACATCCTGGAGGGTGGTCAGAACCTTAGGCTCTGACCACCTCCCGATCATTATCACCACCAAAACCAGACTCACCCCAGCTAGCCACAAACACACATACACCAATTATAAAAGAGCTAACTGGGAAGCATTCACAAATGAGACAGAACAACACTTCACAACTCTAAACAGTACACCCATCACTAACATCAACAATGCTGTACACATACTCAATAAAACTATCCAAAATGCTGACAAGAAACACATTCCAAGAGGTAACAGGAAAAGACACAACCCCAACTTCACACCAGAAATTCAAAACCTCATCAGACAACGCGACATACTGAAACACTCCCCAGCACCCCACACACAAGACATCACACAACAAATTCAAGCACTCAACACCCAAACTAACAACAAAATACAAGAACAACAAAAACTAAATTGGAATAACTTCCTACAAACACTTGATCACAAAACAAACCCCAAAAAACTCTACAACACACTAAACAGCATCACACTTTCCAACAGCAACACAACACAATCACATGCTGCAATCACAACAACAGACTCTACTCCTTCATGTAAACAACAAGCAAACACTCTCATCAATCACTTTTCACATGTCAGCCACCTAAAACCTCACAAAGACGACCGACGTGTCATCCGACGTAAGAGACAATTCCCCACAGACCCTGACTATACACCCTTCACCAATCACCAGACAAAGCATATCATCAACAATCTCAAGCACTCACCCGCCTGTGGCCTAGACAACATAAGCAACATACACCTCAGACACCTGGGACCACAAGGCATACAAGCACTCACTAACATATCAAACTACAGCTATTCACACAACACAATACCAGACATTTGGAAGCATGGTATCATCATCACATTCCCCAAACCCAACAAAGACCCCACGCTACCCTCCTCACACTGCCCCATCACACTTCTTTGCTCCCCCTCCAAAGTCATGGAACGCCTAGTATTACAACTAATTACACCTGACCTACCCCTAGCTCCAACACAACATGGCTTTAGGCCACTGCACTCCACAAACACTCTTCTCACAGACCTTACACAAAGAGCTTTCGACGGCATCAACTCAGCTAGACCACCACACAGATCACTATTAGCCACACTCGACATTAGTAAAGCCTTCGATGCCATCCCCCGCCACAACCTAACAAACAAAATCTACAACACAAACATGCACAACAACACAAAACGGTGGCTGGCCAACTTCCTAGCAGGCAGATGTGCACACGTATCTTTTGCCGGTCAGTCATCTAAAATCAGAAACTTTCCAAACGGAGTCCCACAAGGATCCGTCCTATCGCCCGCACTCTTCAATCTGTACATGCACGATATAACTACACCCAATACGCCCCAAATAAACTTAGCCTCCTATGCAGATGACATAACACTCACATGCACACACCATGACCCAAAAAGAGCAACAGATCTCCTTCAACCCTATCTCAACACACTACATGGTTGGTGCACTACAAACAGACTTAATCTAGCCCCAGCCAAATCCACCGCAACCCTGCTCACAAGTTGGACAGAACACGAATACATCCCTCAACTCACCATAAACAACACACCCCTAACACATACACACACACCCAAAATCCTAGGAGTAACATATGATACTCATATGACATTCAAACAGCACACCACAAACATTAAAAAGAAACTGACACCCAGACTTAACGCCCTCAGGTCACTTGCTCACACAAAATTTGGACACAACAAAGAAACTACCACCACAGTATATAAACAATACATAAGATCAGTGATGGAATACGCAAGCCCAGCCTGGGCTTCTAACCTAGCTGAAACACATCATAAGACCTTACAGACTATTCAAAACAAAGCCCTGAAGATCATTACAGGCTGCACAGCTACTTCACCCACAGATCACCTACATCAAGAAACCAAAATCCTCAAAGTCAAAGACCATCTGGACATGAGAGGCACTCAATTCCTGGCAGTAGCCTCCATGAACCAAGACCACCCACTAAACTACATGGCAACACACCCACAGACACCAAGAAATATCAAAACAACACCCAGCACACGGTATCACACACAATTATTGTCCTCTCTCCCTCCCTGCCCACCCCGAACCAACTTCCAGAAGCACATCCATACTCATATCTCTCACCGATCCATTCACTCACTCACAGACAACACGCAGCTGCATGCACGACCTCCCGAAATCCATCCTTCCGAATCCTCCCTTCCTCGCGAGGACAGAGTCCACCTGGCCAGGCTGAGATGCGGACACCATCCAGCTCTCCTGAGCTATCAGAAGAGACTGGATGACTCCGTTGTCGACGCCTGCCCGGGATGTAACACAGCACCCCATACCATTAAACACATCATGGAAGACTGCATTTCACACAACCACTTACGACAACAACACAATCTACACTCAATGAGAGCTCTGTGGGAAAGCCTGATCGTGGCCATGGCCTTTCTCAGGGACTCGGGGCTGTTCGGCCAGGCAGCTTAGGGAACAAGAAGAACAAGAACAAGAACAACAACAACAACAACAACAACAACCTGACCACGAGATGTAAGGAAAAAAGACATCCAAGGAACTAGTTCAGGTCTCATGCCATTATGAAGTAAATGTCTCATTGCTATTGTGTTGTCTACTCGGTCAAATGCTTTTGAAAAATCAATGATAAGCACAGCTACACATTCTCCCCTAATGTCAGTCGTTTTATAAAGAAAATTCATTAAGTACAATAAATAATGGGTGGTAGAAGTATTTTTCCAATTACCAAACTGATATGGATCAAGGTTTACCTGTGTGTCATCACGCACCCAAGATGCAACAAACTTCTCGGCAATACGTGCAAAAATTGATGTTATAGTCACTGGTCGAAGATCATTACAAGTTTCGGGTTTGGGAATCTTGGGCAAGGGAGTGATGAAGCCACGTTTCCAAAGGGGAGGTACGATCCCTGAACTGAATGACGAATTAATGATGCTAGCAATAGGAGAAGCAAACTCATATGCAAATGATTTGATAATACGAAGTGGGGGATCAAAGGGGGTTACAGATTTGTTTACATTTATCTCACACAGTTTTTCATACACTTGGTAGGGCTCAACAGAAGGTAAAGGTGGTAAATTATCCACAGGCTCAGGTAATCTTGACTGGTCTAAGGGGGGTAGACTTTGGCAGATTGTTGAAAAATGATCATTTATGGTATTTGCAGCTTGGTTAGGGTCTTTGTCAATAAGAAAATGAAATTTACACTGTGAGTTGTCTCCAGTTTAAACTTACTAATTACTCTGTACCATTCACTTGGCTTTGTTGTACGCAAATCTGACACGTTTGACTTGAAATACTGTTGTTTAGCTTTCTTTATTTCCCGAATTGCTTTATTCCTATAATGTCTAAATAAAACCATGTTACCACTGTTAAAATTACTTTGACGTAGAGATAACATTTCTTTCACATAGGGAGTAATCCAAGGATGATCGTTAGACTGAATTAAAACTTGTTTCGTGGGGAAGTAATGGTCAATTAAAATATTTACCGAACTAAGAAAGTTATTTAGCTTATTTATGACGCACTGTTCATGATACACTTCTATCCATGGGTAGTTATTAATATGTTGGCCGAACGCAATGACACTTGACTGCTTGATGGGACGAACGGTGACCAGCTTGGAGTGGTGACAAGGTGGAAATGTTGAAATAGGTTGCCATAACACAGTGAGGTGCTGGGTACGGCCAAGGGGTGCTAAACGTTGAGGTGATTTGTAGTGCTGGCTAAGGTCAGTGAAGATTAGGTCTAGGATATTATTTTGATGTGTTGGAAAGTTTACAATTTGCTGAAGATGAGTGTTGTCGATGATGTCTTCAATGTTTAAATCGTTGAAATCGCCACAAATAACAAATTTGCATCCATTATAAAGGGATCGTAATTCATCTGCGTAAGTAACGATATGATCGATGAGGTCTTGATGGAGAGGTGATCTTGGAGGATAGTATATGCACCCTACAATAATGCAGGACACCTCCCTAGGTAGACGTTTGGGCCGGCACCACACCCATAATGTCTCCAACTGAACATCATGTGGTGGAAAGAGGCGGCGGGATTGAATATCTTCTCGAACAAATATTCCCACCCCACCACCACGTTGTTGCTGTCGAGTTTGTAGGTACACTTCATAGTTCGGGATAGTAAAAGATTCTTCTGACACTTGCCAAACTTCACTAATACAGGCTATATCAACATTATTATCCTTCATTAAAACAACTAATTCATATTCTTTATTTCTAATAGAGGTTGCATTTAAATTTATAAAGGTCGGGAAGGAATAAAACAGTCTCGGAATCTCACTCAAGTTTTTATGTGGTACCAACTCTGTAAATTGCTAACTGAATAAATATTATTATTATTATTATTATTATTATTATTATAACCCATAAGACCCGGCTATGTATTCCATACCGAAACCCGGGGGTTTTGGCCGAAAAACGTCTACGCCTAGGCTACCGTATCTTTGTTATTTTGACTGCTTCCGCATTCCCGTGCATCCCCAAGCGTAGATGTGTTTCGTACCTGTAGAATGGCGTTGAGTAGAGCTCTCTAAGTCAACTGGTTCATTTGTGATGACGATTTCCGTGGAGATAACTTTGTGGCGATATCAGCCACTTATCATTACTTTTCACTACTTAACAATAACATACAGGCACACACGAACAAGGACGCCTCTCCTTCTTGTGGTCGAAGATGCGCGGCGTCGGTCCAACCGGCTGTTGCTTACATGCGTCGGACGGACGGCTTTCAAAACAAGCTTACAGGCTTTCAAGCTGCCGGTGCCTCAGAGCCCTTCCGGGTTCCGTGGGGGTGTTTTTTATGGATGCTTCAGAGCCCAACCGGGTCTGAGGGGTTAAAGTTCAGATTTTTGTCGAATACAACGCCTAAGTTTTTCACTGATTCCAAAGGTTGGAGGTGTGATTCACCGAATTCTAGATATCCAAAATCATCATGGACACTATTTCTCAAATTACCATTTATGACTATAATCTCTGCCTTGTCATTCAATTTGAGCTTCCTTCTAGTCATCCAGATCTTCAAGTCTGACAAGAGTGATGAAAATTTATTCTTTACCTCATCGATATTATTAATTTCAATATACAACTGTGACTCATCTGCATAGAAATGATACTTAACACCATGTGCATCCAGTAGGGATGAAAGACTAGAGGCATAGATAATAAACAACACAGGGCCAAGAACCAAGAACATAGCGATGATGGTTCTGACATAGAGCCACCAATGACAACACATTGACTGCGATCGGTAATATGACTGAAGAAGCAGGAGTGCATCTCCCTGCACACCAAAACCAGAAAGGTCTCTCAGGAGCAACTGATGGTCAACAGTACCAAACACTGCAGAGAGATCCAACAATCCAGCAGTGCAAGTACTGGTACTGAGCTGGATACACAGGCATAGTTTGCCTTTTTCCAGAGGATCTACTGTAAGAAACTGTAAGAAAACCAAAAGAGAACATCGTCCAGAACATGTATTCGAGACTACAGTATATCATTATAAATCCTGCTCAGGCCAGTCTCCGTTGAGTGGAGCTTCCTATAAGCAGACTGAAACTGGGGAATGACACTGTTCCGCTCCAGAAAAGGCAGCAACTGGTCCAGTATTGCACGCTCGACAATCTTAGACAGAAATGACAGGTTAGACACAAGGCGATAGTTTACCAAATTACCACAATCTAGGCCTGCCCTCTTCAGTAAAGGCCAAATTAACCCTCCAGCCCCGGGGGCTATAGCTTGCGACTGTGCTGCGGTACCGGGTGTTTTGACGATCTTTGGGCTATGTTAACTACTCTGTAAGTCAATGAATATGGCATGTAATGTTGTGAATAAATAAGAATAATGTTCCACAAACCTTCCTCTGGCGAATGGCATTGAGTAGAGGTCTCTAGCCCCTCTGGTTGCATAATGGTGAACGCGGGAAGACGAGTGCTTTTCGGCGGCAAATTCTTCCCGCGTTCGGACGCGTCGCCCCGGCCATGGCTACGACGCACCTAGCCGCTCGTCGCGCCAAAGTATTTATCTCCCTTAGACGATTTTAGTGTTTGATATTGAGAATGTGATGTTTATTTGATATTTTTCTAGTTATTTTGAGGCCAATTATATAAAATATGTTTATTAGGGTATCACTGTCACTGATATTGCTAATTTTCACTCGATACCGTACATTTTATTAGTAATTGAGGTAGGTTATTGTTGTATTAGGCACTGATTATTCGTTATTACAGGTGTTTATTATTCTTTGGTCATCAAGCATTGTGTCTTGTGTCACTTTCACTTTGATAAATATGCTTTAGAGTGTCACTGTCACTGATAATGCTCATTTTCACTCGATACCGTACATTTTATTAGTAATTGAGGTAGGTTATTGTTGTATTAGGCACTGATTATTCGTTATCACAGGTGTTTATTATACTTTGGCCATCAAATATTAGGTCTTGTGTCACTTTCACTTAGTTATATGATTTGTAAACGTTTTATATACAATTTATTGTGTCTTTTTTCACTGATTTCTATATTTCTATAGGTTTTAATCATATGAATGTCACTTGGTATATACATATGTGTCACTTTCACATATTATTATGGTGTAATTGTATTTGTATCAATTTTCTCATAATACATGACTTTTGTATTACAATAAATTGGTTTTCTTCCACTTTTTGACTATATATAATTATAGTGTACATATTGTCATTTTATTTGGCAATTTCAGTATGATTATTAGAACTCCAGCTTGGAGTGGTAATCAAAGAAGCACTCTAAAGCACAGAGTGCCACCTTGCACTCCACACACTCCATGGTTGACTTTTTACCTGGCCTCGGCCTCACCCTGCTGTTGTAGCAGACATGGCACCGCTTCTGCTGTGTTCTTCCTGATTCATTCTGAGGCAGGGAACCAAGCCTGTGCCTAATCAAGTATTGAGCACACTGCAAGCGGTCAATAACGGCGGGCCCAGGATGTGCCACTGCCCTCTGTGGCGTAGCATACTTCTCCAGGAGCTCCGTCAACACCTGCTTTTGGAACCTCCGCAGGCTATTGAACTTCATGGGTGTACTTACACTAGTTGTACTTACACTAGTTGTATTTGCGGGAGTGAGCATGCTCGTTAATTCCCGCCTCCTAAGATCTGTTTGTCATACCGTGCTTTGAAACTATGCACTGATGGTGCAGACACTACTTCGGCTGGCAATTTGTTCCACCCACTAATCGAGTTGGTAGGAAATCTTTTACTTTTCAGATCAGATTTACTATTTAGCACTTTTAGTTTGTAGCTGTGACCTCTTGTCCTCTCACCTCCATCCCTCTCTATGAAGTTTTCTTGGTCGATTTTGTCAATACCTCTAACACATTTATATATCTGAATTTGCTGTCCTCGTTTCCTTCTCTGTTCCAGTGTAGGTAGATTCAATCTCTCGAGCCTCTCTTGGTACTCCAAATTTTCCAAACCTGGGATCATCCTCGTAGCTGCTCTCTGTACCCTCTCAATTTTGTGGATATGTTTCTTCAAGTGAGGGGACCACACTACAGATGCATATTCCATCCTGGGTCTTATTATTGCCGTTATTATTTGTTTCATGGTGTTTTCATTAAGATAATTGAAAGACATCCTAATATTTGCCAATAATGCCAGTGATTCTCTCACTATCTTATTTACGTGGCTTTCTGGAGACATGTTATCCCTAAATTCTATCCCCAAGTCTTTTTCTTTTTCTGCTTTGGGAATCACTTCGTTTCCTAGTTTATAATCTTTTCTAGGTCTGTACTTGCTTTTACCCATTTCTAGAGTCTTACATTTCCCTGCATTGAACTCCATATTCCATTTGATGCTCCATTCATGGATCTTTTGCAAATCTGCTTGGAGCTCAAGGCAATCCTCCTGGGTTCTGATCGTTTTAAGCAGCTTAGCATCGTCCGCAAACATACTCATGTAGCTTGTTAGTCCCTCAGGCAAGTCATTTACAAATATTAGAAACATGATTGGGGCTAGAACAGATCCTTGTGGTACCCCACTCGTAATTTGAGTCCAGTTTGACGATTTCCCCCTTACTGTTGTTCTCATCTGTCTTCCGCTAAGGTAACTCACTCTCCATCCATTTCAGCAGTTTGTCTCCTACTTTTCCCTCATGTTTTAATTTCCATAGCAATCTCTTGTGTGGAACTTTGTCAAATGCCTTTTTAAAGTCTAGGTAGGCACAGTCTACCCATCCTTCCCTCTTGTCCACTGTGTCTATTACTCTAGAGTAAAAACTCAACAAGTTGCTTATACATGATCTGCCACCTCTGAATCCAAATTGTCGGTCAGTAATTAATCTTTTGGATTCCAGGTATTTCACCCATTTGTCCCTTATTAATCCTTCCAGAATCTTCATGAGGATGCTCAATAGTGATACAGGTCTATAGTTCAGTGGTTTATCTCTGCTTCCTCCCTTAAATATAGGAATAATGTTTGCTCTTTTCCATTCTGTAGGTACTATCCCTGTGTCCAATGATTTGGTCATTATGTCATATAACGGTATACTCAGTTCCATAGCATTTTCTTTAATAATCCAGCCTGATACTCCGTCCGGTCCAGCGGCTTTGTTTGGATCCACCTTACTCATTTTGTCTATGAGCTCTGGTCTGTTAAATGTTACTTCCGGCATTTCCTCTGTACCTATCTCATTGGTTTCTGGTGCAATGAATTCTCCTTCTTTTGTAAATACTGATGCAAAATTTCTATTTAGTTCTTCCGCAATCTCCGTATCCTCTTCTATGATTCTGTTTCCACTTTTAATCTTAACGATCGTGGCTTTTATCTTCCTTTTGCCGTTTACAAACTTGAAAAACATTTTTGGATTCTTTTCATAGTTCTCCACTATCCCTTTCTCATGGTTTGCCTCTGACCTCCTCCTCATTTCTGTGTATTTGTTTCTCTCCTCTTTATACTTTTGCCTGTTATCTTCCGAATCCCAGTTTCTCATCTTTTTCCAGGCTTTGTTTTTTGCTTCCTGTGCTTGCCTACATTCGCGGTTAAACCATACTTTGCGATTACTTTTTTTCCTTTTATTAATGTACTTAGGGACAAAAGTTTTTATACCAGTATCATAGATCTCCATGAATGCCTTGAGTTTTTTGTCTACCTCACTTTCAGATAACACCTGATCCCAATTTTGTGATTTGAAAAAATCCCGTAGTCCTACGAAATCGGTTCTGGAATACATCCAGTGATTTTCCTTGTGTTTTTCCCTTCCCTTGGGTAGATTATACTTCAATAGTAAGTCTATGTCTAGAACTGCATGGTCGCTTTTTCCTAGTGGGCATAGGTACTGAATACTTTGAACCTCCTCCTCCCTTCTTGTGAATACAAGGTCCAATCTAGCTGGTTGATCACTTCCCCTTACTCTTGTTGACTCTTTTACATGTTGGTATATAGAATTTTCGATGGCCATACTTAAAAATTCATAGCCCCAACTTTCCTCTCCTGCTCCGGCTTCAAGATCTTCCCAATTCACTTCCTTGCAGTTAAAGTCCCCACACATGACTATTTCATTCTTTGAAGCCAAGATATTTCCTAGCACACTAATTGTTTCCTTACACATTAGGCTATGCTCCTCCTTACCCCATGTCTTCGTCTTGGGAGGTACATACGCTACTATCACCACTATTTTTTCGTTTCCACCAATCTCTATTGCTAAAACTTCTGCTGTTGAAGTTACCAGTTTTATCTCAGACACAATCAAATCTTTCCTAGTAAGGATGCACACTCCACCTCCATGTCGAAATTTTCTGTCCCTCCTCCAAATCCTGTATTCAGACCATCCTAGTAAATTTATATCGAGGTCTTCTCTTAGTTTTGTCTCAGTGAGACATACTATTTCTGGTTTCTTAGTATTGAGTAAGTCTGTTAGTTCTAGTTTCTTAGAGATTAGCCCATCGACATTGCTATATAGAATCCTTATACTTTCTAGTCCCCCAATACCTGTTCCAAGCCCCTTAACTGCGGCGGTCTGTTCCCTACCCTCTTTTACTTTTAGTTTCTTTTTACCGAAAGTTTCATAATCTTCCCCTTTCTTACTCCGTAAAAAAACTTATTCTTTTCATGTTCTGTCCTCTTGCTATTTTCCTCCCTGGCAGTTTTCCTTAGTTCAGCCTCCTTCTTTCTCTCTTCTTCTGGTAAGTCTCGCCTGATGTAGATTTTGTCTTTACCCTCTAACCCTTTTAGCCTAGCCGCTACTGCCATGATTTCATCACATGTCCTTCTTGACTTAAATTCGATTTTTACCAGTCTATTGTATTCCTTTGTATATTTTCCCAGCCTAAACATGTCTGATATTTCCTCCTTCCAGGTGTCCTCCTCATCTTTAATAGAATCCAGAATCTTGTTGATGCGACCTTCATCCTGTTCTTTTCGTTTTGTCCAGTCTAGTTCCTCCTTTTCTTCCACCCCTGATATTATGAGGCAGTTAGCCCTACGACTTTCTTCCTGGATGGCCTGAGAGTTTTCGTGGATGCCTTGCTTAACCATACTTTTTACCTGGTCCTTTATCCTAACATCTTGCTGTTTCTGTTCATCCAATATCTTCCTGAATTCGTCACTGTGTGCCTTCCTTACACTGTCTAAATCTTTTACCACTTGGTCTCTAGTCATGCCCCAAGCATTTTTACCTTCAGAGATACTGGCGTCTAGCCTAGTTATTATCACTGCCTTTTCTCTCTCCACTGACTCCAACCTGTTCTTCAACTCACCATTCTCTGTAACAATTTCCTTCTTAACTAACTCCAAGCCGGTCACTCTGTCTTCCAAGTTCTTGATTTTGTTCAACAGCATGAAGCAAAATTTACCTGTGTCCTCAGTCGTCCATGTTGTCATGAAACCGGGAAAATCCGGCTCTCCCTCCGATTCGTCACTCCCGCCTTTATCACCCCTCCCCCCCTCAGCCCCCTCGTCACCTTCATTAACCATCTTCACATTCCGAAGCTTGTATATATTGTAGGCATTCAGAACTGACATGTCCACCATATGCAGAAAGAACTTTTTGTACCATCTGCACGAGGTACGCAGGCAGTCAATGAAGCCTATCTGCATGTCGGACTTGTCCACCAGCCTCATGTTGATGTTGTAGTCCAGGACAGCATCGGGCTTGGTCACCCTGGCCTGGGTGCGGCGATCCACCTTGCCAGTCTCCACCATTTCCCCCTTGTGGATGGTGGTCAGGAGGTTGACCTTCCGCTGGTCGTGCCAGTGGATAGCCAGAATGGGCCCCGACTTCTTCTTGAACACATCACCTTTTTTGGTCTTTGGAGGGAAAGGTGGCATGCCCTTCCTTTTCCCTCGTACTGTGCCTACAGTCCCCGTCTTGCGCTCATGCAGGTACTGTGAGAGAGTGGGGGACGTGTAATAATTGTCCGTGTAGAAGACGTGATTCTTGTGAAAGTAGCGGTCCATCATGGCTTGCACCACTGCTCCGCCAAAGCCAATGAGGGGGTCCACAAGCAAGTCCCCTTCCTTCCCGCTGTAGACCAGGAAGTCCAGGACATAGCCAGTCGCACAGCACAAAGAATTTTATGCCAAAGCGATGTCTTTTTGAGGGGATGTACTGCCGGAAGTTGAGTTTTCCCCGGAACAGCACAAGAGACTCGTCAATGACGACCTTGCGGAAGGGCTTGAAGTAGGAGGTGAAGCGTTCTCGCATCATCTCGTACAACGTCCTAATCTTCCACAGCTTGTCTGGGAGGTGGACGTCAAGGTTGGTGACAAGATGGAGCGCTGCGAGGATATCAAGGTACCGGTCGTGAGACATATATTTCCCGAAGGCAGGGGTGGATATCAGATCATTGGTGATCCAATAGTCAGGCAACCTATGCTTCTTGACATGAGGCATTAGCATGGTGAGTGCCAGGAACACCATGAACTCTTTATGAGTCACTGGGGTCCACTGCCTCATGTGGCCCTTGGTCACCATGCCCAAAAAGTGGACCTGGAATTGGTGCTGCTTATTTGTCTCTTTGACAACATAGCCTACCACCTCCTCATCAAAGAAGGCCTCAAATAGTTCGTGTGGTGGAGCATTGGGGCCTGCAGGAAAATTGGGGGTAATGCCTGAACCCTCCAGTACCTCATCAAAAGCTGGCACATCAGGGTTGTATCCATCCTCATCAACTACGTCTTGCCACTGAAAAACGTAGAATGGGTCTTGTCTACGCTGACGAGGAGCTCCAGCTGGTGGCCCAGCACGCCCACGGCCAACTCGGGAGGCGCGCGCCCTAGGGCGGCCAGGGCGTCGGCCAGGGCGGCGGGCAGCACGACGGGCAGCACGACGCCGGGCCAAGCGGATGGGTCGAGGGTCGTCGATGTCCATATAGTCATCGTCAGAGTGGTCATCTTGCCCTGACGGTGGACCTCTGTAATCATGGCCAGAGTCTTCAGAGAGGTGCCCTTCATCATCAGTGGCCCCCACATAATCTGGCGGGGAACCAGTGATGCGTGGGCGGCGTGCGGGTGGGCGAGGTGGGGAAGGAGTGGCAGGTGAGGCTGTGTCCCCCCGAGGTCCTGGGCTCCTTGGCCTGCGACGAGTGACAGAAAGCAATGTGTCACTGTCACTAGGCCCAGGTATTGGTGATGCGAGCTCAAAGACTTCTTCAGGAAGACATGTTGAAGGCGGGAGAGGTGGGGAGGACCGTGGGGAAAGTTGCGGGGACGTATGGCTGGGGCCGGCCGGGGTGGACGCCGCGGGAGACTCGAACAAAACTCTCTTACTTTTCTTAATTTTTTTGGTATATTTCCTACCTTTCCCCTTTTCGGCAGCAGTATGTCTCCTGTCGGGGGACCTAGGAGGCAAATAGGCCGAAAGTGGGGGGTCCTCAACCCTTGGCAATGGTGGGGGTGGTGGGGAAGAATGCGGGGCATCCGGGTCATCTTGGGTGGCGTGGGTAGATAAGGGAGACAATGGCGGACGAGAAGGGTCACCACGCTGACCCTCACTCACAGCCTCATCCTCACCAAGTAGTTTTGCTTGTTCCCTAGCTTCCGCGGCCGCCTTCTCAAGTATTTTCTGCTTATACAAATGTAGCTTGAAAGGCGATTTACCTGGGGAAGGGCTTGGAGTTGTGTCACTTATGCGAAATTTGGTGAGTGACCTTGAACTCTCCCACTCACTCACTCTCTCAAGTTCACTGTCTTTAGGCAAACCAGCTTCCTCAACAACTGGTACATCACCTTCATCACTCTCATCACTGTCATGTTCTCTCGCAAATCCCAGGAATTGCTCTTCTTTGTCACTCTCATGGCCATAATCACTCGACTTATAATTACTGGAGTCGTCACTGACTTCATCATCAACATTATTCTTGGCATCAGCTCGCTCATAAAGTCTCAATGTCGTCTCAATACCTCCGGGAGATAACACATTTAGGCGATGGCGTCGGGGTAAGGCGCGACGAACTAGCAAGGGCGTCGTAGGAAGCACGGTATCGGACACAGCGGAATCACTATTTGGCGTACTGTCCATGATGGCGTCGGGGTAGATACTGTTGCTGTGGCGTCGTTTACGCCTGGTGGCGCCACCTACCGTCCCATGATACCAAAAATGTACGCGCGGCATTCGAAAGCACGCACGCAAGCAATGGGCGTTCAAGAGCCCTTCCGGGTTGCGCGGGCCGAGGTTGTTATGGGCGTTCAAGAGCCCTTCCGGGGTGGAGGGGTTAAGGCATGTTTTTCAGAATTTGGAAAACAATTTTCCTCAAAGATACGATTGACAATTGAAGCAATACAAGGTGATGCAGTCTCATAAGCTGTACTTATCTTTGATACATTTATCGGGTCCAATGAACAGAATGTTTTATTGAGTTCTCTTAGGTATGTCAAGGCATTTAGGGAGTTAATCGGCTGAAAATGTGTGAAGGTAGAGTCTACGGCCAACGGCCGAGAAGGTACCACAGAGTATTCTCCAAAAGCAGGGGTATTGTCAAACTCATTTCTGATTTGAGCAATTTTGTCTGCAAAGAAAGCTGAACATTTTGATGCAAGATCAGCAGCTGTACAGATGAGGGGAGAACCTGAGAAGAACGCTGGCCTGTTAAGTTGTTAAGCACTGAAAAAAGTTGTTTCTGGTCAACTCTGCAGGAATCGATTCGACCAGTATAATACTCGATCTTGCTTTGTGTAATTTTGACGGTGATAGCTCTACGAGCAGTGACATAATCTAAACAAGAGGATTCAGTTTGGTGGATGAACGAGGCTGCACAACTCGAAACATGTATCTTATGGGAAATAATTAATTTGGTGGATGGACGGTCCCGAGTTTAGGGGTTCAACTTCATATTACCTATACAAAACAACACTAACTAACACATATTCATAACAATACATAATATAAATAAAAGTAAGCAATAATTAAACAATAATAAGTCATTGTTTACTCACATTAAGCTAGGGGCAAACCCCCGCGGCAGGGCGAGTGCAGCTATGCTACCCCGGCCCCAGCCCCGTCTCCGTTTTTCATATAAATTGATCTAACATTCGACTCGGTAAGTCCCAACTGCCTGGCTATAACTGAATTTCCTTTTCCAGCATCCTTTAACTCGATAACTTTCTGCTTTAGTTCCATTGTGATGGTCCGCCGCTTCCCGGAACGTGGGGGTGGCATGGTCAATAAGGGCTAGGTTGGCTCAGCCGCTCAAGGTATACAAATTTCTCACGGAGCTATGCATGCACTAGAGCGGGGGCAAAAAAATATGGCCGACTACCCCCTCCCACCCAGTACCCAAGCGGCGCAGAAGCTGGCTGTGACGTCACGGCGCATTGACGTATCTCGCACAGCTGTGAAGAAACTCGTACATTTGGGTTTCTCCACGGATTTGCTTACCTTTATTCCGGCGCTCGCACACTTCGAACAATATTAGCACAGTTTGGAATTATTAAATTAATATTTTTGGTAGCTCGCACAACTCGTGAAACGCACAGCTCGAACACGCACAAATGGGGACCCTACTGTAATCCTCTCGGGCATGGAGGCATACATTCCATTTTCAATCTCTCAGTCTAATGCAAGCATATCTTGGTTTACATAAGAGATTGTTGTGGAAGCTCAGGACTGTGGGGCGGGTTGAGGGAGTATTATTAAAGTGGATGGAAAACTATTTAATTGGGAGGGAAATGCGAACAGTAATAAAAGGAAAGTTCCCCTCGTGGAAAAGGGTAAAAAGCGGAGTGCCTCAAGGATCGGTGTTGGCCCCAATCATGTTTTTGGTTTTCATCAACGACCTTCAAATGGGAATAGGCTCATATATATCTATGTTTGCTGATGATGCAAAATTAATGAAGCATATTACAAGTAGGAGTAGTTGTGAAGAATTACAGAGAGACCTAGATAAGTTATATGAGTGGAGTCAAACTTGGAAAATGGAATTCAACACGAGTAAGTGTCAGGTTCTTGAGATGGGAAAAAGTAAATATAGACCTTCTTGGGGATATAAAATAGGAGATGAAATAATTAGTAAAGCTGTGAAAGCAAAAGACCTAGGGGTAGTTGTGGCAGACAGCTTGTCACCTGAACAGCATATAAATAAAATAACTGGTGAAACCTATGCAGTGTTGACTAACATGAGAATAGCTCTGAATTATTTAGATGAAGAGATGTTAGCAAAAATAATAGGGACAATAATACGACCAAGACTGGAGTATGCAGCAGTGGTGTGGTCTCCACACCTTATAAAACATAATAAAAAACTGGAAAGAGTTCAGAGAGTTGCCACTAAGATGATAGCTAGCCTTAGAGACCTGCCTTATGAGGAGAGATTGGAGAGGCTAAAGCTGCCAACGCTGAGGGAGAGGAGAGAGAGGTGACATGATCATGATGTTTAAGTGTGTGAAAGGGTTTTGAGAAGATCGACAAGGGAGATTTTGTGGTGAGGGACGAGGGAAGAACCAGGGGTCATGATTGTAAGTTGAGGAAAGTTATATGTAAGTCTGATGTAAGAAAGTTCAGCTTCCCGTATAGAAGCATTGAGTGTTGGAATAAGTTGGATGGGGAGGTGGTGGGAGCAAGAAATATCCAAACTTTTAAAGCAAAATTGGATAAATGTAGAGAGAGAGACAGGACAACACGAGCTTAGGCTCAAATCCTGTATACTACAATTAGGTGAGTACACGCTTCTTCTACTGCTATCGGCAATACGGAGGAAGCATTCAAACGGTACTGTAGCCTTCAAACTCACGAATCTCTTACTTTTTTTTGTTTCTCCCCCAAATCAAGCCAAATCTGTTCTTCGACTCGCCAAATATTCTTTCATCAATAACAAATCTTCTGAACTTTCCAACTCTAGCTCTTCCCACACTTTCTGGCGTCTAGCCAAAATACTCTCCAACAATTATACCCTCGTATTTCCCTCCACTTTTCCACTCTGACGGCAACACCGTCATGTCTTCCTCTGACGAAGCTGAACTCTTCGGTCAAACTTACGCTAAAAACTCCACTTAGCATGATTCCTGTGCCAGTCCCCTCTCTCTTACTTAGGCCTAATATTTCTGCTAAGGATGTACTTTCTGCCCTCTCTGAGCTTGATACTAAGAAAGAGTACGGACCAGATGGTGTTCCTCTTGTTGTACTCGAAAACTGTGTCAACTCCCTGCCTAGGCAAACTCTTTCGCTCTCCTCTAACGTCTTTCCTTCTTGCTGGAAGTTTTCTCTCTTTCAAACTGTCCCTAAGAAGGGAAACCGCTCTCAACCCTCAAACTATCGTCCAATTGCTCTCATTTCTGGTATCTCCAAAGTTTTTTAAACTATTCTTAATTCAAAATTTCTTGGGCATTTGTCTTTCCATAATCTACTTTCAGATCACCAGTATAGTTTCCTTAAGGGCTGCTCTACTGGTGATCTTTCTTATCTTACTAACTCTTAGTCATCCTCCTTTCAGGGCTTCAGCGAAGCCTTTTCTATTGCACTAGACATATTGAAAGCCTTGGATAGAGTCTGGCACACACTTATAATCTCTGAAATACCCTTCCTCGGCTTCTATCCCTCTATCTGTGCCTTTATTTCTTCTGGATAGCTACGGTTATGGACGGCTCACTTCCTCAACCTATTAATTCAGGTGTTTCTCAAGCTTCTGTCTTGTCTCCAGTTCTATTTCTAATATTTATTAATGATCTTATCAAGTGTACCACAAGTCTTATCCACTCATATGCTGATGACTCTACCTTACAATATTCAACCACGGGCCGTGGCACAGTCAGTAGCGCGTCTGACTGCTGATCAAATGGTAGGCAGTTCGATCCCATGCCGTGCCATTGGTAGATATCAAGAGCTTGGACACTCAGGTATAGCGATTTATGGCAATTATCCAGTAAAGTTCCTGTACCAAGGGCACGCCAAAGCCCTCTCAATCAACGGAGTGAACGGCGTTAAAAATTGCATCTTTCCACAACGACCCAGAATGCAATTAATCCAAAACTCATATGATGAGGCCATGGAAAGCCTTATCTTCTGATTATCATCTACAGTAAACTTCCGTTAATCCGAAGGGCAGCGGACCGGCCCTCGTTCGGATTAGTGGATTTTTCGGATTATCGGACTTTACCCCTATGAACCTGTGTATGACGAAAACATTGAGGCATTAGGCCACCCAAATGACACAATGGTGCACACACACATATCATATGTTCATGAAATCACTTCAAAAGTTTACCATTGTCATTGTAGCCTATTACCTACTTCAAAACATTCAGATTAATGGTCAAAGGAATCTGCTGCTATAAACGTCTTCTTCTTCTTCCGTCTACTAGCGAGTTTGTCTTGCTCTTGAAGATCAGATCAGATATGGTTCGGGAAGTAATGCCTTAACAACGGCACTTCCCTGAGAGGTTCTTGTAATTTTCATTTTGTGATTTTCCTTTTGTGACGTGCTCTGTTATATTATATTGTATTGAAAGCACCCTTGTCTTGTTGTCTTGAAAGCACCCTTGGGACGCTCCGATCACTGAACTATAAATAGTAGCGTATCGGAACGTCCAAAGGTGCGTTTTCAAGCTCAAGACTAATACGTCCAAAGGTGCGTTTTCAAGCTCAAGACTGAATGCGCTTGCAGAAAATGCGGTGCAAGCCAGTAGCGCATCGGACTGTCCCAAGGATGCGTTCAAGAGCAAAACAAACTCTCTAGCAGACGATCTGGAAGAAGAAGAAGGTGTTTACGTTTATATCAGTACAGTCTGACCTGCCAATACGCGAGCTTTTAATACGCGATTCACCTTATACGCGAGGAGGGGGTCGAATCATACCCAAAACTTTCAAAACGCGTGATGTACCTTTAAAACGCGAATCCGGGCCCGATATAAGGGCAATTCCGGGGAGTTCAGCTAATACGCGAGGCCCCCCACCATTCCGCGCCAGTTACGTAGGCACGCAGGGCATTGTGGGATACGCCAGTCTACCCTCAGTCCATGCTCGCGCAACAGCTGTCCGACTCGTGTTGGACATTTACTGTTAATTTTAAGGCGAGTTTATTATTATTGTTATATTTTCTTATGATTTGGATGTTTATGTATACATATATGTACCTTTTGTGGCAATTGACGGAGATAAATAGGCCTAAAGTAGACAACTTGGAGTCAGTGCCGCCCATATCGATTTATTCCCATATAATACTCTATTGCTAATACGCGAATTTTCATTCCGCGCCCTCGCGTGTCGTCCATATTCTCGCGTATTGGCAGGCCAGACTGTAGCTTCCTTTGACCATTAATCTGAATGTTTTGAAGTAGGTAATAGGCTACAATGACAATGGTAAACTTTTAAAGTGAATTCATGAACATATGATATGTGTGTGCTCCATTATGTGTCATTTGAGTGGCCTAATGCCTCAAAAAGGGGACTTTGGGACTTCTTGAAATTCGGACCATCGGGTGAATTCGGATTTGGCCTCAAATTGAAAAATTCGGACTATTGGGAGATTCGAATCATCGGTCGTCGGATTAACGGACTTTTACTGTATTTCCGATTGGGGCAGAGAAAATGTTGTTACTTTTAATGCTTCCAAAACCCAATTTCTCCATCTATCTACCCGTCACTATCTTCCACACGACTATCCCTTATTTTTCAAAAATACACAAATCCACCCTCCATCTTCTCTCGGTATTTCAAATTCTCCTGACCGTTCTTGGAAAGATCATATTACCACTCTTGATAAAATAGCTTCCTAGAAAATAGGTGTGCTCAATAGTCTCAGGTGGGTTTTTCACCACCGCACAGCTTCTTGCTCTATACAGGGGCACAGTACGTCCTTGTATTGAGTATTGTTAGTATGTGAGGGGAGGATCCTCTCACACAGCACTTCTAGACAAAGTAGAAAAGAAAGCCTTTTGAATCACTAACTCCCGTCCACTCCCCGATTCTCTGCAATCTCTCTCTCTTTGCCGCAATGCTGCATCTCTCTCGCTACTATAATAATCAGTGTTCCTCAGAGCTCCCTCAGTGTATACCACCTCTTCTACGTAGGATACATAGTACCCATCTTGCAACACAATCCCACCCCTACTCTGTGCAACTCTCCAACTCAGGAGTGAAACGATACTCCCAATCTTTCTTCTATTCAACAGCCGAGCTCTAGTACCAAGAAAAAACCCGGCTTTAAATGGCATTGCACTGTTTGTGATACCAGCCCCCTGGCTGCTAAGGACGCAACAATTAGTCAGCAGACTTTGGACGACCTGAAGGCTGCCCTAATTGGTAAAGCGTCTGGGACCCTTGCTGCGGTTGCCGACAACATTTCCAAAATAAATGACCGACTGAATATTCTTGAAAGGCCAGCTGCTACTTCTGATATTCCTTCATTTGCTAACATTGTTAAGCAATCGGTTGCAGAAGCTACGAGGGAATTGACCAATGAATCAACAAAGAGGGTTGTCGAAGTAATGGACAATGGCAAACTGAAAAAAGTTCATAACCAACAAGTCCTGATAGTAAAGACAAAACCTGATGCCCAGCCCGGTACTGTCCCTCCTAATCCCGACCTTATTAATGAGGCTCTTGCCTCCATACCAGTGGACAGCTGCGCTACAAGGGACTCTGGTACCCTAGTGGTAAAGCTCCCATCCGAGGAAGCAAAGGCTCGAGCAAGCAATGCGCTCAATTCCCGTTTTAGCACCGACAGTGACTATTGTATCACAGAGCCTAAGAAAATGCTTCCTAAGATAACCTTGACTGGTATCCCTGTTATGCTTGATGATGAGGACATTATCCCAAGCATTCTGAGTAAAAACCCCCAAATCAGATATCTGTCGGACAAGAAGCATACCCTTCAATTAATATTCACAAGGAACAAAGGAAGCAACAAGATGGCTATACATACATACATAACATTTTAAGACTGAGTGTTCTACACATAAGTGCAGTTTCAGTCTCTTGTCCTAATGGCGGCGTTCCAGGCAACCCTGTTAAGGGCTGCTTCACTTGTAAAGTTCTTGGATTTGAGATCGGCGCGTATAGTCCGATCCCAGGTCTTCCTCGGTCCACCCCTTGGTGCAGCTCCCTCAACAATCACAGACCTGCATTTTTTCACCCAATTTTGTTCATCCATTCTCTCCAGATGTCCATACCATCCCAGTCTACTTGTACGCATCACCTCGCTAATACTCTTTATACCTAAACGTCTCCTCAGCTCAACATTTGTTATTCTATCCTGTATTAAAAAAATTCCCCGGAGATACGTTCTGCCATTGTCCATGAACATAATTGTGTCTATGTTGGGCTCATGAGATGTCGTGCATACGATAGATTCTGGGTCACCCAGTGTCATCACTGCCAAGGCTTTGGGCACTACAAAGACAATTGCAACAAGAAACATGCTGAACCTAAGCGCGTTTTTTGTGCCGGTGGCCATAGTTCTAAGGATTGTACAAATAAACACTCGCCTAAGTGTGTAAATTGTTCTTCCTCAAAACCTGGAGAGGCTAGTTCCGGTCCTCCACTCTTGGTCGAGTCACTTGCTCACTTTGCATCTAACAGGCACTGCTCGATTATGATTTCTCAGCGTAAGAAATTAATTGAAAATACAAACTTCACCGATTCAAAAAACTCCTAACACCTCCTCGGAATCAGTTAAGAGTGCGTTTGCTAAACATTCGTTCCCTTCGTAACAAGATGGATCATATAATTGAGACTTTAACCCACTGAGCCCCAGCTAGTTTAGAATAAATGTACCACCAGGGACTGGCTGTTTTGATTTTTTTTTTTTCCCAGAAACAATAGCGAATGGGTTAGGAATGAAGGAAAAACCATAAAAAAACGATCAAAAAGCTAAAAAAAATGGTCCTACGGAGCCCCCGAAAGTCGATTTTACAAGAGTAAAAAATTGAAGGCAAATACACCCAAAATACCGGTTTTTGCGCGCTCACGCGCACGCGGTTGGACATTGAGTTTTTTCAACCATCGTCAAGGTTGCGTGAGATACTTACACAGTTCCCATACAATTCTGAGCCCTCTAGGTGCCATAGGACCGGAGTAATTGGGACCGGACCGGCCAGGGCGCATGGTTTGCGTCGCTGGGGTTTAGCGTTACATACATTGTGGACGCAAACGCTGCATCGCTGGGGCTCGGTGGGTTAAGAGAATTTGAGCTCGATGTCTTGTGCCTGACAGAGACTTGGTTGTGTGAATCCGACATCCAGATTATTCGCAGTGCTTTTCCCAAATCATACTCCATAATTAGCCCGCCTAGACCTTCTGCAGACCACCCTGGTGGAGGCGTAGCGCTTATTTATTCTCTCGCGATCACAAGTATTTCTCGCTCAGACTATGTTCCTGTCCCATCTTCTTTTGAACTCCTGGAAGTAGTAATTAACCATCGTCAGCAAACTTTTAGAATTGCAACTGTCTATCGACCAGGTCATCGAGGTACGGATAGAAACTTCATGGATGAGTTTGGTCAGTTTTTGGAGGCATTTGCTAGTAAGACTGGTAGGTTGCTGATCTGTGGTGACTTTAATTATTGGATTGATAATCCATCTTTGAAGCCCTTTTCTTCTGAATTTCTTGAATTGATCGGTCATAATAATTTTGTCAACCACGTGTCCCGCTCGACTCATATTTGTGGGCACATTCTTGATTTGGTTTTATCTCCAGTTGGTTGCAATCGTGTGTCGGGCATTGAAGTTGATCCGGATAGATCCTACAGTCTCTGACCATGCTTTAATTACTTTTTATATCAGCGTACCCAAAGTCTCTTAGACTTATAAAAAAGGAAATTAGGTTCAGAAATTACAAAAATATTGATCAAGAGCAAATTTGCCCTGAAATTGGCCAGTCTCTAAATGCCATCAGCTGCTCTGTTCTTTCATCCGATGAACTAACTGAGATTCATAACAGGGTACTTCAATCTGTCTTTGATCATTGCCCGGAGATTGTGAAGACAATTATTGTGCGTGATGATTCATCTTGGTATGGCTCACCAGTTAACTCTCTCTGCAGACAACGTAGGAGAGCAGAATGAAAGTGGCACTTGCAACGAACGGAGGAAACTCGACTGGAATATATATCGGCAAGAAAAGATGTAGTATGTGCAGTGAAAGCTGAAAAGTCTAAGTATTATCAAAACAGAGTCGATTCCTGTGGCAATGATCAAAAGAAGCTTGTTGAGGCTGTAAATGGTTTGTTGGGTCGGAAGAACATGGCTCCCAGTCCTGCCTCCGTGCAGTGCTCGACTGGCCTCTGATTTTTCTTCATTTTTCACGACTAAGATAACACGCATTAGAAATGAGTTAGATAATACATTGATCAATGACGAGTTTTCGGTGGATTTCCAACCTCCATATGTAATTAATCGTATCCTTTCATCATTCCATCCAGTGGACACAAGAAAAATTATTAGTTATGTTAGAGACATGAATAAAACTTTCTGCAAGCTTGATCCTATTAATGTATCCAAGATGTCATTTGTCTATCTGCATGTCGCAGATTTCATCTGTAAAATTGTAAACAGATGCTTCATGGAGGATAACTTTGTTCAATCTGAGAAACAAGCTCTATGGTGCCTCTTCTAAAGAAACCTGGACTTGATGCTGAGGATATGTCAAATTACCGACCTGTTTCAAACTTGTCATTTCTTTCAAAAATAATTGAGCGGGCCATACTTGATCAATTGTTACCATTGCTTGAACAGAACAAAGCTGTTCCTCTTGCTCAGTCTGCATATAGGAAATACCATTCAACTGAGACCTCTTTATGTAAGATTCAGAATGACTTGATGGAGAACACATGCAACGGGGAAGGCGTCTCTCTTGGTTTTGTTGGATATTTCTACGGCCTTCGATACAGTGGACCATGACCTACTGTTAAAAGATCTGCACTTTTACGGTGTTTGTGAAAGAGCACTCTTGCTCCTCAAATCATATTTATCAGATAGATTTCAGCATGTGGTGATTGGCCATACCATCTCTGACCAAGCCCCCCTGTTGTTTGGAGTTCCTCAGGGATCGGTTCTGGGACCGATCCATTTTATAGTTTACACTAGCAGCTTGGCATCCTTGCTAGATGCTTATGGTGTTGCCTATCACTTTTATGCTGATAACACTCAGTTGTATGTGAAGATAGAAAACATTAATGATACTAAGACCAAAATGGAATCTTTATTGTCTGACATTAAGATCTGGATGGCAAAGAGGAAACTCAAACTGAATCAGAACAAAACAGAGATCATTATCATTCATGGAAATAGAAGGGGAAATGATGCTGAAAATGTAGTGACTCTGGATATAGGAGGTTCTCAACTTCACCCAGTAAGCTCAGTGCGAAACCTTGGAGTATACTTTAACTCTAAATTGAACTATGAGAATCACATCAATCAGGTCATCAAAATTGTAATCTCCAAATCAGAAACTTGTATTCAGTGAGATGGTTTCTTAACAAGCGCCGTCTTCTAACATTGGTTCACTCAATTGTCCTATCACGTGTGGACTATTGTAATGCCTTATTGGTTGGCCTTCCTAATTACTTGCTACAAAAAGTTCAGTCCATACTAAATAGAACAGCGAGGCTCATATTTGAATTACCTCCAAGAATATAGGTTTGACTCCTGTAAGGAGATAAAGAAAACCTAATATTTAGTAGTGGCCCCGTAATCATTGACGAACATGCCTATTACATAAGGCATCCTCTTCAAACACTAATCCGCCGTAGTTTGAATCTACCGCGCAGAGCATTTAAAAACTGAGGAGCCTTCATCATGAGCGCACGCGACCTCACTCATGGCTTCAGTCATTATGAATTGGGTTCTCACTACGAAAAAACTTCGTAAAAAATAAAAACAAAAAGAAAATAAGAATAACTATCCAATAAGCTTTCCATCATATCGTGGATGTGCTTGTGTGGATTTCTGACCAGACGCTGAATCAGGCGTCATTCCTCCTCACTGACATATCAAGTAAACCAAAATCCTTAATACATCAACGAATGGGAAGGGGACGGTCGGGAGGGCCCCAGTCGTCAATGATTACGGGGCCACTACTAAATATTAGGTTTTCTTTATCTCCTTACAGGAGTCAAACCTATAATTTATTAGTGGCCCCTCCATCATTGACGAACATGCCTGATATCTAAGACTGGAGGGGGACATTCGTAATCATATCATAACTCTAGAAAAGCAGATAATAAAAACAACCACATAGTATTCTTACTTTTGAAAAATGTATTTAATACGGCGTAGGCCGGAAATATACAAGAAAAAGGGGTTCAGGCAGGTGCGTGCTTCAAAGAAGCCTGCCTGACAAAATAGGTAACCCTGAAGATTCTGAACACAGATCTGTAGTTACAAAAGGCACCCCACTCAACGAGTGGTGACAAAATAATAAGTTATAAGTTTATATGTGCACATCATAAACCCCAAAATACATGTGGAGATCAATTGCTAATGAACTCCATTGAACTAATGTTACATTGCTTTCGCAGCTAAAACTACTATAACAACACCGTTGTCTTGTACTAAACTTTGTACGAGCACAAATTCTCGCAGAGAAATTTTCATATCACATTTCAACCTTAAATTGTATCACAGCTCTCATACTCCGGCGGGGTCTAGGGTGTCCTATGTCAACTGACTGCACCCCCCCCCCCCCCTTCCTTGAAAATAAACATAAGTGACTGCAGGGCCACCTAGACCCTCTGCCTTAAAGCTATACATGGTAAGGAAGGTTTGTCTAGAGCAACTGACAAGTATCTAGAGAGAAACGTATGATTAGACGCCCACAACTGTGTGGACGCAATATCTTCAACTGAAAAGTTTTTCAGGAAACGTAAAGAGGCCGCCCACTTGCGTAAATCGTGGGCCCTACCCACAACGCCGGGATTACTCTCTTTAATGACTTCTACCAGAAGAGAGGCTAATCGCCGTTTAAGTAAGCGTTTACCCGTACTCGCTACCCATAAAGCACCTTGGGGGTTATGAGGAGCTATTCTTAAATATTTGGTTAGAGCTTGCACTGGACATAAATTATGATGCACCTTTCCCCTTTTTTACGCCGGCACCGTGAATTCAGAAAACACGTGTGCACTATGCTCATTCTTGGCTACAAACGCCGGGGAGGGTGCAATGGAAATTGAATCATTAAGTCTACCAAACCTAAGACAATTAGGTGTGTTGCTCATCGCCGCCAGCTCAGACACTCTGTTTCCGGTGGCCAAAGCCAAAAGGAAAACTGCCTTCTTTAAGATTAAAGCAAAGTCTGCAGTATTTTGATACAGACGAGAATGAAGTAAAGACAAAGCTTTGTCCAGAGACCAAGTAGGCATGAGCTGACGGGGAGGTGGGCGGAGTTTAAAACACGCTCTCATAAATCCTGTTTCCTCCGCCACCGGTATGGATAGACCTGTAAGGTCGAAAAAGGGCACTCTAATCGCAGTTAAGTGATTCTTCAAAGTAACCACAGATAAACGTTTCTGCTCAAACAGATAGTTCAAGTAATTAAAAACCAATGCCACTGAGGGTACAGTTTGTTCCGTTCTAACAATCCAAGAAGTAAAAGCTTTCCAATGAGATTGATATTGTCGCTTAGTAGACTGAGTATATTGATTGAGCAATTTATTGGTCACATCCCTACCGTATGGTGCTAGCCACTTGGCCTCCTGAATGTCCATAATGCAAAAGTCAGCGAGGTCTCTAGGTTGCCAATCGTGTCTAAGTGGAAGTACCCGACCGGGAGCGATACCGGGTCCGGGCACCACATTATTAACTGCTGGCACCACACCTGCGCTGGCCACAGGGGCGCGATTAGCGAGACTAAGCCTCGATAAACTCGTAGTTTGTTCACTACGTGGCACATTAGTGACGCATCTGGCGGCGGAAACAGATAGATGGAGCTCCATCTGTTCCAGTCTGTCACTAGGGCGTCTGGCCCCCCTGCCGGCGTTATCGTCCGGCGGGTGAGGTATAGAGGGAGCTTGTGAGTCTCCTCGGACGCAAAAGATCCACTTGTGGATGGGAGAGCTCCGCAATCATTAGGTCGAAAATGGGTTGCTTGAGCTCCCATTCTACTGTCGTGCTCTGTCTCCGGGACAGAGCGTCTGCCCAGACGTTCGCTACGCCTGGGAGATAAGATGCGTGAAGATAAATATCTAGACTGGTGGCTAGAACAAAAATCTCTTCCGACACGAGTAGCAACTTCCTTGACCTCGTTGACCCTTGTTTCTGAATACAGTGAACTGCATTCAGATTGTCCATTCTGAAGGCCACCGACTTGCCCCGTAACGCCGGGCCGTGAGCCTGGAGGAAATACAAGGGGACTAGTAACTCTTTGACATTTATGTGAGAGATTTCTAAGTGGGACCAAAGTCCCTGACCCTGGTGCCCCTGATTTGACTGAAATCCCCACCCTATGGTGCCTGACGCATCCGTGTCTACCCATACCGTTGGAGGAGGAGAGGTCCATGACATGATTGAGTGCAATGTTTCCCTCTTCGCCCAGACCGCTAGTAAGGTGTGGATTAATTTTGGTATGGGCCATAATTTTCCCGCCGGTAAGAGTGGGAAATATTTGTTGCCTTCCAATATTAATCGTTTTACTTTCAACCGGCCCCAACTTGACAGTTAGCTGAATCCAGTTGAGAGAGCCAACCAGAGACTCCCAGACTCTTCGTGTCGTAGTCAGACTGTGAAGAAACCTGAACAGTTTCCTGCGAAACCTGTTGCGATTGTCCACACTCTGACTCAGAGTGAGAGCGGCGGTGTCCCAGACCAGCCCTATCCACTGAATTACTCTTGAGGGAACAAGGTTTGACTTTACCAGATTTACCTTGAAGCCTAGAGTTTTGACATGATTTAAAATGATATTGACATGTTTTATGCATAATTGTTGTGTCTCTGCCACCACCAGCCAGTCGTCTAGATACCACAACACTCTGATTCCCTGTTTTAACAATGGCATCAGGGCTTGCCGGACTAGTTTCGTGAATAATCGAGGTGCTAGGTTCAAACCGAACGGCATCCTCTGAAAAACAAAATTTTGGTGCCTGATCCTCAAGGCCAGAAACCTTTGAAATCTTTTGTTGACCGACACGTGCCAATAGGCGTCTGTCAGGTCTAGGGAACACATCCAGCCACCCGGCGGAAGTGTTAGCCTGATTTGATGAACTGTTAACATTCTGAAAGACTCGTTGTAAATGTGAAGATTCAGATACGACAGGTCTACGACCGGCCTCATCTGAACACTGTCCCGTTTGGGAACCAAAAACAGTTTTGACGTGAATACAGGGTAATCTGGGGGTACCGGGATGATGACATTCTTGGCAATCATCTCCTGGACCAGCAACTCCACCTCTAATGAAACACAATTTGCCGTTGTCGGCTGACGTAAGCGAGGTCGCCGGAGCCACTGCCAAGTGATGCCTTTGCGTGCCACCATCCGTGCCCAGGTTTTTAACGGCCATGCTTGGTGACACGTTCGGAACGACCCAGTTAGCAGACAAGGGTTCGCCGGCTGTACTTCCCTCGGTTCCTCCGGCTCTAAGGTAGGCACTGGGAGTGAGAAAGACTTTAGTTTTTTGATGGTGGGTTTGGTGGTGTTGGACGCTTCGCCGGCTGGCTGGTGTGGGCCGAAGACTGGCCCTGCCCCGGCTTATACTGGCCGCGTCCCCTCTGTCCTGAAAACCCTCTCTGTCTATGCCTGAACTGACCCAGGGGGGATTGGGAGGACTTAGGCGGAAGAAACGGCTTAGAACCCCCTGGCTGAGCTTTAGTAGGAGGCTTAGGTTTGGGGAAGTTAAATGCGGGTTTCTTAGCCTGTGCGGGACTGTGCTTCACGGCCTGTGCCATGTTAAACACTGTTCGCCATACATCAGGGGACATTAAAGAAGGTGTAAGTACTGGGGACATTACCACCTGGTTAGCAATGCGATCAGGCAGCTTGCGAACTAATGACATCCTAAGATCCTGTCGTGCTCGCACCGCCTCAAGTAAGGCTGTGCGTATGTCACCTAAGGATTGAATTGACGACTGAAGAATCAGACGCCGGGATAATTCAACTGATCTTCGAGCATCCGCGTCTGCGATTGCCTGAGTAGACCTGAGTAAAGACTTAGCCACCTGTTGAGAAACTATGTACTGTGAAAACAGGCGGAAAGCTTTTCCCCTTAGCCTAAATTCTCTGTCTAGGTGAGAAGGGGTAGGGGTAATGAATGGTTCCTTTAGTTCACAAAGATTAATCTTAGGGGCAGCTAAAAAGAAAATAAAGCTGACGGAACTCCGCCGGCAGCACCTACCGGCATTGAGAACCATGAATGTGTATCCTGAGGGATCTGGTGGGAAGATTTAGAAGTGAAAGTGGTTGCAAAGTTTTGAGCCTCTACCTCCCAATCCACCCAAGGTCCTGGTCCCAACTGTCCCACCTTCAACACTGGATTAGCTGTCTCGTCTGTGATGGTCTGTAAATCTAGTTCAGGAGTAATAGCCGACAGAGCCTTAATATCATTAAACCCATCCAGCTTAGACCAGTCTGAAAAAAGTTTTGAAGCTGAGGCAGGGGTAAAGCAGGCTTAGATGCATAAACAAAATAATCCTGATGATAATAACTAGGTATAGCCTTGATATTTACGTCCAAAACATTACCCAAGGCATCCAATGCCCTTAATTTCTTAGACTTATTTCCCTGGATAAACCACTCACGTGGTACCGGGAGTTCCCCTGACAAGGTAGGCTGGGCAAGCTCTGGCTTAGAGGGGTTCAAAGGGACCCATGACTCGTCTGGCCCATAAAGCAGGGGCATAGCTACCTTTCTAAGAGGCGCTTTGTCTAGAGGGGGTGGATTAACATCCGTAATGACCCTGACATTTGACGTAGTGAATGCCGCCGTAGCTGGCTTAGAGCTCCCTGCCGGTGACAGAGTAGGAGGGTTAGGAATCTTAGATAAATCGATTGACGTTATCAGAGGCCGTACCGCAGAACCTGTCAAGGGAGCCCCCAAGTCCATTGTGGGGTTTTCTCGTTGTTGATTAAAGAATTTTGATAGAGCATGAGTAAGTAACCCATCAATTTCTTGTGCTGTAACAAACTGGTTAGGTGCAGAACTTTCAGGTGAATTAGTATTATCATGGGCGGCGTCCAGGCCTGAGCCTGACCCTTGTCCTTCCCTATCTGAATTAATGACACTTCATCTTGTTCCTCCCGATCCTCCTGAGAAGACCCCGCCGAGGCAGGGGCACCTTGTTTCCAAGATAAATCAGGGATAGAGGATGGGGTCGCCGCGTCCCTGTGGACATCGGCTACTGTGTGACTCGTATGAGTCGGACGTGGATGGTCAGACCCTGGCTGAGCAAACCGCCAAACACCGAGGCTCTGGCCTACGCTCTCTTGAGAGTCTGAAACATTCTCAATTATTGAATATCCTGAACTTTCCATTTCTAGGGTTAAAATATCAATAGGTAAATCTTGTTTAGGGACAGGCGCTTCACTATACTCTGAGGCTGTAACAGAAACATTGTCAGGTGTAGAGGTACGATGAGATGCACTAGACTTAGTAGAATGTCGAGAGGACTTCTTATGGGAATCCTTTTTGGAGGATTTGTGGCTACGGTGTGACCGCGAACTAGACCTAGGTTTGGAAGAATCACCACCATGGCCACTGGGGGAAGCTTCAGTCTTGCACTTCTTACTAGCCGGGGAAGAGGCCCGACTTGAAGACCGTTGTCTGAGGGGTGACCTTGACCTCGATCTCGCCTGCGACGAGGAGGTGGCTGCCGGGGGAGTAGGCTCTCTCGGGCGTTTAAACGTATCCTCAGACGATACAGAACCCTGGCTAGTCTCTGTCGGCTTAAAACCCCTTACTCTAGAGGTACGTTTAGGGGGAGGGTGCTCTGACAGCAACTTATCCCAAAGTGGGACGTTGTCACATTGAAGTGACTTATGTGCGACAATGGTAGTGTAGGCCGACATTTGTTGTCTGACCTCTCTCAACGCTACCGCCGCGGTCTTGTCATTGTCACACAGGACTTTATTGGCTAATTGGGAGCAAAATGAACAATTAAGTGTAACCCAGAGACCCCTTGAACGGTCTAGACATCTAACACTCCTTATGCAAAGGGTATGTGCAAAAATTGGGATACCCGCGCAAGTAGGGGTAATGCACAGGGCAAAAACTGGGGTCACATTAGCCATGACAGAGACTGGTGTGAGGAACTACCGCCGGGTCTGTATTGGTCCGCCGGAGCTCAGCTCTGGAAAAATAAAGAAAAATTTCCAGGAATTAATGCTCATAAGGTTAACCCAAGTGTTCGCATACAAGTGTTAATAACCCGCCGGGTAACGGGATGCAAAGACACAGCTAACACATCTCGCCACGCGGCTGGGTGTAAAGAGGCTAAACAAATCTTCTTAGCTAAGAACATGAAGAATACCCTCTGATATAATGGTCCAGTATGGCACTTATAGTCTGTAGGAGGTGGTGACTGTCTCAAGATTCAATTTTGTAACAAAGCCCCCCCTCATAAAGACGCCGGCCCTTGAAATATTTTAGTAGAATAGCCCAGGGCAGGAATATACGAGATCTGATTTTTAACGAATTGTCCCAAACGATCGTCGTAAAAATAGAAGGCGGCGATACTGAAAGTATCACCCAATTAAGGTTAATCGAAATTGAATTTGTTTATAAATTCCTTAGTTCCTTTACTTAGGGGCACCCGCCGGGTGTGGAAATCGATTTGGTTAAACCTCACTGATCCTTCAATTGCCGTAAGAGTAAAGGCAGCGATACACAGAGTATCACTCAAATGGATTGGTTAACTATAAGAGACCTAAGTCGTTTTATCCCACCCTGCTCAGGTGCACCCGCCGGGTGAGAAGTCTAAAAGTTAACCCCACAAGTTCCTGACCCCACTTCTTTGTAAAAGATCGCCGGGGAGGAACGCCTAAACAACAGCTAGGTTTTCCCCGTGGTTGTCGTAAACCAGGTAGAAAAACCTATAAAAAAAAAAAAACGAGTGTTCTCAAGAACTTCGTTTCTTTATATATAACTAAATATATATGTAAGGATGGGTACAGCCATCCCGCCGGGAATTTTAAAGGAGGCCTGAAACCAGGCACCCACAGAGACGCAGTCCTGGAGAGCCACAGACACCTCCCCTCGCCGGGGAACCAGCCAGTGTTAAAAACCACGTGTGGCCCAACACTGCTCATCGGTCAGGATTTTTCATGGTGAAACCGAGAAAAACCCGCCGGAAGGCAAACCCCACCCAGAACAGACACCATCTGAACAATACGACACGAGGAGAGACACGCACGACTAACCAAGGTCACAACATAATCCGTGGAATTAGCCAATACACAACTAAACCAGGAAACAAATATAGTCCGAGGAATTAGCCAATACACAACTAAAACCCGGATACACATGACACAGTAGGGCATATTTATAAAATAAATAATAACACTAGACATGTGGCAAAGCTACGAGCGGCTGGCTAGGCCTAGGTAGACGGCATGAAAATAGTTGAAATATAAACACACACTGGAATATCACAACAGGAACCACCGCCAACACACCACCGAAGCGATAACTTCCCACCCCGGGAAGCCTGACACGGACCCAGAAAAAACTTCACTAAGTGAAGAAAAATATGCTGGGAACGTCAGCAAACACACAGCTTACCTCATCAGAAGGATAAAAGGCAGCAATAATTAACGCGTAATGAAAGCCGCCTGCATCACCAACTAACCCAACTGTGAAAAGTTCACGTGTCCACAACAGGACCACGAGGGTACATCCGAAATAGATGCCCCATACATACGACCCAAAATACATTGCACTGCGGGCAACCAGCCCAGGACACTCCTGCTACGCCTATCCTAACCTTACTCGATACATCCCAGAGTAAACAAATGAGAAAAAACTCACTAGGGACGCCACGAATGCGGAACCAGCGGAGCCTGAAAGGTACGTCCGGGCAGGCTGAGCGCAGAGCAAAGAAGGAGGAATGACGCCTGATTCAGCGTCTGGTCAGAAATCCACACAAGTACATCCACGATATGATGGAAAGCTTATTGGATAGTTATTCTTATTTTCTTTTTGTTTTTATTTTTTACGAAGTTTTTTCGTAGTGAGAACCCAATTCATAATGACTGAAGCCATGAGTGAGGTCGCGTGCGCTCATGATGAAGACTCCTCAGTTTTTAAATGCTCTGCGCGGTAGATTCAAACTACGGCGGATTAGTGTTTGAAGAGGATGCCTTATGTAATAGGCATGTTCGTCAATGATGGAGGGGCCACTAATAAATCCCCCACTTCTTCATATTTGGTAGAGCTGCACTGGTTGCCAGTTAAAGCTAGGATAGAGTTTAAGTTGTCTTATGACTTTTAAGGCACTTATGTTTGGCGAACCTAAGTATCTTGCTGACCTCTTGAGACTCCCTTTGGCACATTCTGGTATGATCCTGAGAAGCAGTGATGATGTGCTGCGTCTTGATGAACCGGTAGCTATCTAGCAGTCCTCTTTCTCTGATCGGCCCTTTTCTTTTGTGGCTCCTAGGTTATATAATGAATTGCCTTTATCAATTAGACAGCTGAACTCCATAGACTTTAAAAAAACAGTTGAAAACCTTTCTCTTCTGTAGGAGTTATGATCTTGCAAGTGGCACAGTGACAGGTCGTTACAGACTCTAACTGCTGCCATGTTAAATAATTGTTGTTGCTTGAACTACAGGTGAACTGCACCACACTCTTGATTGTGGTGCAATGTGTTACGAGTGCTAGTGAATTTCTCTGGAAGAACTGGCGCTTGCGAGAAATAAAAGACCAGATTATTATTATTAATATTACTCTCTCCCTGAATCCATCTTTCCCTCATCCTATGACTTAAATTGCTTCAAACTCTGTGTGTCCAGACATTTTGGCTCGAACATTCCTTGATTTTGGCTCTGTCACTCTTTCAACTCTGGGGGAGGCACTTGTCACAGGCAGTTTTGCCTTTTGTTTCCCTCAACCACATTGAAAAAAAAAAATACAGTATACTGTATATATATAATAAATAAAATAAACTATGTTAGTAACATACCTTACCTGGAGTTACAGGTAACCTAGAAGCCTACATTACCTGATATCTTCCTTCATAGCAGTAAGAACACCTTTCATTTCCTGCTCCGAGGTCACGGCCAGTCTCTCGTGGCCAAATAAGTGCTTGTCAATCTGAAAGCAAAGGAGATACAAACTTCACAGAAAGGAGCTACCACTGCCATCAATACTATTATAATCATCATCACTATAGTCTGTTCATTACTAGTAGGTGAAAGTTTGGCTTGGTTCCAATATATAGAGCTGAGCTGTGACGAGAGGTAAGAAAAGTACGATACTGTATAATTATCATGAAACACAATAGATAAGCGATTAGAGTATTTTCTTGTCTTTATATATTAAGAAATATACTGCAATTGGAAGACAAATCTTCACCTACTTACATTACAATTTCACCACTATCATCACTACCATTATCACTACTACAGTAAAAGTCTTGCTACAACAAAATACTCTGTTAATCTTAAATACGCAAGAAATTTCATATCTCAGCCAATTTCCTGACCAGCAAACTGGTTCTGCTTTGTATTACAGTAAACTTCCGTTAATCCGAAGGGCAGCGGACCGGCCCTCGTTCGGATTAGTGGATTTTTCGGATTATCGGACGTTACCCCCCCCCCACCCCCGATTTTTTTTTTAAGACCCAAACCAAGACACAAACACAGGATAATAATGATAATAATGATAATAATGACTAATCATGACTTTAACTCACCTTATATGAAGAGAAGAGATGTGTAGCATTGAAGATAAGCCCCCAGCACCAGCCCCAACCCAGCCACTAGCCCCCTAGCCCCATATTAGTAACTTATAATCACTGCTCTGTACTGTAAGTGTACTTTAATGTAAAATTAACTTAAAAAGACTTATTTTTTTTTTTGTATTTTGCTGGTTTTATATTTTTTTGGGGGTCCTTAAATCTACTACACTTCACTGATTATTACTCCACAGCCATATCCTCCAAGCCTTCAATATCTGAAGGGGGAGCTAGGGCTAGGGCTACCTCAGGAGTGGTTAGGCTGGCAGGAGCTACCACAGGGGTGGCTGGGGCTACCACAGGGGCGGCTGGGGCTACCTCAGGAGTGGCTAGGCTGGCAGGAGCTACCACAGGGGCGGCTGGGGCTACCTCAGGAGTGGCTAGGCTGGCAGGAGCTACCACAGGGGCGGCTGGGGCTACCTCAGGAGTGGCCTTCACAGGGGATGCTAGGTCCTCCCAGCCTTCAAAATCAGCAAGAGGCATAGGTTCTGGTGTGGTAAGAGGTTCAGGTGAGCTGGTACGCGAGTCGTCTGTGAGAGGCATTGTTGCAGGTCTAGGGTTATCTGGTTCATCTGATCGGCGGCCATGGTGGTGCATGTTTTTCATCAGGTCCCTGATGTCTGCCTGCTTGACTGCCCTGCCCCTTTTCTCATAGAACTCATTACGGAGGATGTGGAAATCGATTGTTTCACTTGCATTATATTGGCTAGACTGTTCCACAAATTTGACCATACCATCGAAATAGGTAGCAGCTTCCTTCCAGGTTACTTTGCCATCGTCATCTGCCTCTTCCTCTTCCTCAGACGAGTGCTCCTCAACATATTCTGGCTCCACAACACTCCGGATAATTTCTATATCTGTCACCTCTTCCTCGCCCTGCAGGTCACCATCCACATCAACCCACTCCTCAATATCCTCTTCAGTCATCCTCTTGGGGTCGTTGACCGGCACGGTATCCATCAGGCCTCGGATTTCGTTGATTGCCTCCCTGCGACGCCCAAGAAAGCCTTCGAAATCGTGCTCATCTTCTTCAACCTCTTCAGGGTCATCGACCTGGGCATACAGCTTGTTCCAACATTTCTTGAGGGTTACCTCTGAAACATCCTTCCAGGCTAGGGCAGCATCATATATGGCATCCTTGATGGAAAAACTTGACTGGAAAGTTTTTACTGATGCATCAGAGTTAATCAGCTTGCGGGCAAATGAGGACTTGTAGCTCTGCTTAAACTTTTGGCACACACCCTGGTCCATTGGTTGTATCAGACTAGTCACATTAGGGGGCAAGTAGGTGACAAAGATGTTTCCAGACACTAGTTCGTGGGCAGGGGGATGTGCTCTGCAGTTATCCAGGAAAAGGACAGCCTTGGTGTCCTCAGAAAGGCCAATCGACTTGAAGTAGGCCTTGACTTCGGGAACAAAGTGTTTAAAGAACCAATCATGGAATACTTGGGCAGTCATCCATGCATTGCTCTGTGCATCATAGATCACTGGCAACTTCCCTCGCATGTTCTTGAAAGCACGGGGATTCTTAGCCTTGCCGATAACAAACAAACGATTGCGACATTTACCGGAAGCATTCCCACTCAGCAGGATTGTGAGACGTTCTTTATTCATTTTGAATCCGGGTGCAGCCTTCTCTCCTCTACCAGCTAATGTCCTTGTTGGCAAACAGCGCCAATATAGCCCTGTCTCGTCGGCGTTGAAGATTTGGTCTGGGGTCAGCTGGTGATCATGAACAATGGTAGCAAAAATGTGTGCAAACCGATCGGCGGCCTCTTTGTCGGCAGAATTCTTTTCTCCGGCGACATCTAGGACCCTAATCCCATGCCTAATTTTAAAGTTTCTCAACCAGCCGTCGGAGAATTTTATATCGTCTTCCATATTCATATCACCCAGGAATTGCTTGGCCTTTTCAATTATCATAAGCCCTGAGATAGGCTTGCCCTCAGCCCGCTTGGCCGTAAACCACTTATGCACTGCCTCGTCAAGTTTTTCATGTTTTGGTTTTTTCATTGTCTTTCTCACATCACCCGTGTAACTTGACTTTCCAAAGGCAACAAACTTTGATAAGTTAGCCTTTGCCTTCACTATGTTTGAAACTGTGGAGGCACCGATATTAAAAGTTTCCATAACTTTACGCCGATCACTGCCTTTCTCTACCATCGCTATCACTCGCAATTTATCAGCTATGGACAGAGTTACGTGCTTCCTCTTATGTTTGTTCTTGTCATTCCTCCCTCGTGCACCTGAACTTGCTGTGGGACCCATCACTAAGTCACTAAGTCACTATATCACAGGATAAACACGGGATAAACAACGTTTCAGGTAGACCGACAACGGCAGACTGTTTAGTCCGGCCTGGCCCGCTAGAGGGCCGATATTTGGAAATATCGCGCGCCCGGGAAATTCAAAAATTCGGAATATTGGGTGAATTCGGATTTGGCCTCAAATTGAAAAATTCGGACTATTGGGTGAATTCGGATTTGGCCTCAAATTGAAAAATTCGGACTATTGGGAGATTCGAATTATCGGTCGTCGGATTAACGGAAGTTTACTGTAATTGTTTGTTATCGGTTTTGATGATATATTTCATTATTCAAATCAAATCACAAATCAGAGATTTGATAATTTTCCACACGTTTAATATGAATGAGTACAGTAGGCTATATGGCAGATATCTTCAAAAAGGGGCATCTATTTTATTCTGTTACCATGAACCTTAGTTCGTGAGGAGGTGGCCACAAACAAACCTCTTGCAAGCTATTTTGTTGAATTTGTTCTCTGCCAGAAATCAAGCGTTTTAATTCTCTACCAGAAATCAACCCCGTGTCTAACCCATGAAAGTTTATTCGGGGAATTATATGATTTATAAGACTAGCTACTCAGGTCTGCCTTGATCAACAGAAAATTCATCCATCTCAGAGGCTTCCTATTCACCATTTTTGCAAATTATTTGACAGCTAGTCCATCAACCAACCTCTTGCAATGGAACAGAGTAGAGTATTATAATAAAACTTTACTGTAACACTATTTTAATACTTAATTATATACCGTATTTACTTCAAATAAACTTGGCAGATATTCCTTTTCTCCTTGTAAAGGCTTAGGTTCCCACTTAACACTTTTAACACAATGACATAGTTTTTGTCTTATTCTGGTTACCATTAGATGATCTTCTTTAGCTTATAGTTTACTCTTAGACCTCCAAGGGGTAAATAGTACAGTATCTCAATAACCCTCTGAATAACATAGGTTCTTCATAAAACAGCATCAAATTGTCTAATGTTAAACAGAATAAAAGGTAAACAAGGCATCTCTCGTGCAAAAGGGGTGAACAGCTGAACTATGTGATTATGAATATACATGACAGGTTGGTAGTGTTGTGTAGAGTGGTCCTTAAAGCTAACTCATCAAAGATTTTGATTGCATCAAAAATACTACAAACCATTGCATTAATCAGGAGTAACTACTGTATAAGAAATGTGAATAAAAAATCTGCCACGTTAATTTGAACTAAGTACAGTCAACTCGTATAATCCGTAGAGTTTCAGAAGATTTTTTAGGCTTTATTAGAAAAATAAAAGTTAATTTATAAAATACATTGCAATATACAAAAAGGAAAACAGAGGCAGCCCATGAAAGAGTCAGCCTGGAATACCGCCATTTTGGAGGTGAGACTGTAACCACACTTTCTATGGACGAAAGTCTTTAACCCTCTCACCACGGAAGGCCTCTTGAACGCCCATAAAAAAGCATATAACAGCTGCCCGGAAGGCCTCTTGAACGCCCAGTGGTTGAAAGCCTGTGAGCTTCGTGTGCGAGGCGTCGGTCCGACGCATGTAAACAACAGCCGGCTGGACCGACGCCCCGCATCTCCGGCCACAAGAAGGAGAGCGTCGCTTGTTCGTGTGTGCCTGTATGTTGTTGTTAAGTATCGAAAAGTGGTGTAAAGTGGCTGTTTTGGCCATAAAGTTATCTCCAATGAAATCATCATCACAGCTCAACCAGTTGACTTAGAGAGCTCTACTTAATGCCATTCTACAGGTAAATAACACAGCTACGCTTGGAGATGCGCGGGAATGCGGGAAGCAGTTTGATTAACGAATATACGGTAGCCTAGCCTAGAAGTTTTTCGGCCAAAACACCCAGGTTTCGAGGAATATATATATAATACATAGCCGGGGCTGGAGGGTTAAACTTGTATGTTTGTATGTACAGTATATATAATAGAAAAGGGATGAATCAAGTAATATATGAGCGATACTGTTTCCTACAGCAATATATAAAACTTTAATTGCATAACAACAATTTCTGAGACTGCGGATTAAACGAGTTGGCTGTACAGTACAGTACATGTATTATGTACTGTATCCTATTATTACCATCTTCATTGTTATGGGTGGAATTCTTCACCTTCTTCTGGAACCACATACCTTGAGTTCTCCATCACAGTCGAGACACATATTAACACTTCACAATTATACACAGGTTACATAACTAATACCTAGCTATATATTTTTCTTCAAGTTTTCACAGAATTTATATTACAGTATAATACATTTCTTATTCACTGAACTTGCAGTATCAATTTCACATATTACCTAACTTACCAGTATTATTTTTAATCAATTACACATCTTATGATATGTACTGTGCATCCCAGCTGAATTTCACTTTATAATCTTTTAACATTTTCCTAACTATGAAGTATCCATTTCAGATTTTAGCTAACCTATTATTCTAAACACATTTCACACTTGACATCTGATCAGTAAGATCAAGTTTATTACACTATACAGTAGTCTATTCATAATAGGTTTTACCAAAATCTTGACCACTACCCTCTATAACTCATAAATGATCAAGCATTTAATACTACCATTTAGGAAGGGTCAGCCAGGAAATAGGTAGGAATAAGTACAGCCCATTCGCTCTATCCCTTTTTGAGCTACAGTGGTTAGGAGTCATGATTTCTGGCCTACCTATAACGAATGGACTATAGTTACATACAGTACAACTCTCACAGCCACACTCAACAGTACAGTCACTTCTATGTGGTGGATTGTGTTTTTTTTATTTATAAATTATTATTTTGCTTAAGCGTTTCCACATAGCGATTTTGATTAGTTGTTTTGTCTATTTACTGTGTTTGTCCAAGTTTTGGTTTGTTTATTTTGCAAGTTTTACATTATAATCACTTATCATGCATACAACCTTGCCAAACCAGACTAAACCCCTATGGTGAGATGCATAAGTTGTCATCATCCCCTTGGACATAAGCCAGTCCTGAAGTAGAGACTACGCAAGGCTACTGATCAAGATTGAAAAATACCTCATATACTGTGCTGTACTAAACTTGAAATACAACTTTATACGACACTGTTCAACTGTTCCACTTTTTCCCTTTCTCCCATTATTTCAGTTAATTCGTAGGGATGCAGCGACTCCACCGCCCGCCACTTCGGTGGTGCAGTCAGCCTCTGTATCAGTTACGGTAATTTGTTATTGCCTTGTTGTAGCACGGTTAAGGCTAATGTGGTGCAGATACTGCAGGTGCAAGTAGTTCAGGGGACTGTTGAATCTTGTTGAGACACTGTTAGTCCTATAATAACATCGGCCACAGTAATGACATGATGGGGCAGTGTTGTGGCAAGACTGTATTGTACTGTTTGACACTTAAAGGACTGAAACCACGCTCTGTGGATGAAGCGGTCTTCAACATTGTATGTATGTATTCTGGTCTTACACACAAAACAACAAAATTATTACAAAAAATAATTATAAAATAAAAAATAAATAAATATATAACTTGCTCAAGGGAAAAGGTACCGGCTACAAGTGAATGCGGAAAACCTTCATGCCTGAGCGTGGGATTGAACTCGGGCCTCCCGGGTGGGAAACCAAGAGGTTCTCCACTACACTACAAAGCCGGTATATTATAATATATACTGTACAACTTTATCTCCATTTTCCTTATTAAAGCTGTCTGTTCACTTGTTGGCATCTCATGATCACAAACTGTTTTTTTGCTTAAGCGTTGTTTCCACATAGCGATTTTGATAAGCTGTTTTGTCTTTTTACTGTGTTCGTCCAAGTTTTACATTATAATTACAGCTTTCTGTGGTAGTCCATCTTCGCCTCAAGTTTGTCATACCACAAATAGCCTTGAGAGAATGAATACCTGTGTTTCCTCTGTCCTTCTCTATCAAACCACAGCCCTGATGATCAAAGTGGTCATAATTTACAATGTGGTGAGTCAAGACAACTCATAGCATTGCATTTTTTACAGTATTTCCTTGCAACATCATAGCTTGTCATTACTGTACTTAAAAACACAGCAGTTGCCAGATATGACTTCCAGAATTAAATATTTCGAGTATAGCCTGCTGAGACTCAAAGATTATCGATTGAAGCTTTAAGATCTTGGTTACAAAATATTTGCCACGCAAGATATTCCCATTCAAGGCTTTTCTGGATTCTCAAAATTCTGGTTGAGGCTGTACGGTCGCACTAATAAGTCACGTCCCAGCTGTCATTACGTTTGGCTTGCTCTTTGCTGTATTGATGTCTGTCAGATGTTGAATAGGGTGATTAAGTGTAGGAACATATTTGTATATTTCACTCGATATGAAGAAATAAAGCTTAGATATTGCTGATACTAATTATTGATCAAAACATACTTAGTGCCGAGACATCACTTATTAGGCAGACTGTACACAGTAGTCTTTTACAAGCTTCCTACAAGTTAATTACTGTGCTATACATGACTCACTTTAACCCTCTCACCACGGAAGGGCTCTTGAACGCCCATAAAAAAGCATATAACAGGTACCCGGATGGTCTCTTGAACGCCCAGTGGTTGAAAGCCTGTGAGCTTCGTGTGCGAGGCGTCGGTCCGACGCATGTAAACAACAGCCGGCTGGACCGTCGCCCCGCATCTCCGGCCACAAGAAGGAGAGCGTCGCTTGTTCGTGTGTGCCTGTATGTTGTTGTTAAGTATCGAAAAGTGGTGTAAAGTGGCTGTTTTGGCCATAAAGTTATCTCCAATGAAATCATCATCACAGCTCAACCAGTTGACTTAGAGAGCTCTACTTAATGCCATTCTACAGGTAAATAACACAGCTACGCTTGGGGATGCGCGGGAATGCGGGAAGCAGTCTGATTAACGAATATACGGTAGCCTAGCCTAGACGTTTTTCGGCCAAAACACCCGGGTTTCGAGGAATATATATATAATACATAGCCGGGGCTGGAGGGTTAAAGTAGAGTGCATTCTATCCATATTTCTCTTTTCATCTACAGTAGAGATTCTATACTGTATGTACTCTCAATACTGTACTGTGATAGTTGTGTTCAATCAGTAAGGCTCGGTAGGATGTCAACCCAATTTTTCAGTACCGTATTAAAGGTACAGTAACTTGACATTTTCATAATACAGTATCCTCATATCATCGCCATTTTTTATGCCTTACTTCCTTCAGGGAAACCCTCTTTAAAAATGCCTCCAAAGCTTGTTTATCCTTTTGCTACAATTTTGCTTCCACTGTGTGAAAGTTTGTCCTCTGTTATCTGTTCCATTTTCTTCTCTCCAACCCTTGGTGGTCTTCCACATCCTGCCGGGCCTTCTCACTTGACTATCTTCACTTGTATTTCTAGGCATTTTTCTTCATGCATTCTCCACAAATGACGGTACCATCACAGAGAACTGATTTTTGACAATTTGGGACACCAGACGTGGGTCTTTGATTCTAGAAAATACTGTAGGCTTGTGCATAATTCTTTAACTGTCTTGATAGCGTAATGCATAAATGCGCGGAATTTCGATGTGACTGTCCTAGGTTCGAGTCCTTGGAGTGCCACATGTATTTGTTGATTTCATTAATTGAGTTTAGAAGTAAAGTTGGTTGGTATAAACAGGTCTCTCCAACAGCTGCAAAATTAGCATGCAGGGCCTGATGACACATCTCTGGCGACTTGATGGAAGCTATAAGCAAAGTGTCATGAAAGTGCTCCTACTAAAATGGTGTCTTTACCCATTCTGTCATCTTTTTTGAATGAGTAATACTGTACCTGTATTAACATCTTTGGTCTCCCTTCCTATGCAACTCCATCAACGTTCAAAGATGTGTTCCATTCACTTAATTATTTCCATGGATCCATTTTTCAATCACTGTCATATAACTTTTCCTTGATGAAGTCAGGTGATCCTACTAACGATCGACCCCAAAAGAAGAACCCTTACAAATTGCAACAATATATAAGAGCCGTATTCATAAACAGGTTGGAAAGACGGTATTTATAGCCATGTCTATCAATGACAAAAGGAACCAAGAGCTGATTTAAGAAAAACAACTTGGTATCACACAAGTTCTCTAAGGATTAAAGTTTATGTCTATATATTTTGTTTTTCAATGCAACAGCATTGACAATAATTGTTAAATCAAGCAATAATGCTCGAGAAAAATCCCAAACACCCTGCAGCACTTTTGCCTGTTGATCACTTGATCCAGGGCTCAATCCCAGGTGGGGCGTGTGAGAGGATTCATTATGCCAAGGCCTTAGTTTAAGAATATGGCCATAATTCTATACTTATAAATTTCATCAATGCTCCTTCACAACTTAATTCTGTCAGAAGTTTTGTTGCTCCATCATAATGGATTTACCGGTTCATCAAGTCCTCCGTTAGACTTAATTGAGCTTAATCATATTTCTCATTTCCAACTTTTCTATAAATTTTATATTTTTATTTTCCGCATGCTGCATGAGCAATCCTCCACATTTGGTCATGCCAGTTTTGAAGAGGACAAAATGGTGCGTGTGAGAGTCTGTATGTTGTATAATCCTTTCTCTAACACGCTGATGAGATTCGCCTGCAATGGTTGTGCTGTTGGGAGAGCTGCGGATGGAGGAAACAACTTTCTTCCCTGTTGCTCCCTTACAATCGGATCTCACTATGACCTACCTCCCCCTTGGGTTGTGCGGCTCCTGGGACTACCTGGATGTTGTGGGATTCCCATAAACGGCATCTTAGAGATACTACAACAATAACAATTATTCTTTCTGTAAGGTAGGTAGATTTGCCACAAGCAGCCTCATATAGGATCAGTACATCAGTTGGTTCTTTTTTTTTGCTTGTATATCGTCAACAAACAAAATCTTCATTTTATAAATACCGTTGTGGTCAAGGAGAGCCTAGCCTGCACAGGCTCGATGTTTGGACCTAGCTATTATATTTGTCATAGCATAATCAAGTTGTCATGCTCCGGGCAGTCAGAATTCATTTACATACATAAAGTTTGCCACAGGCCGTGGCATGGTCGGTAACGCATCTGAATGCTGATCAAAAACCCGGAGTGAACCAGTTCTCGGTTTTCTAAATAAGTAGAGAGCGTGACCCAAAATAAAGTGCACACTCTACCTGAACAAAAAATGGAAATAAATAATTAAAATATTATAAAAACATAAAGACAAATATAGAATACAGTAGGCACAAATAATTAACATTAGACAAACAAACTCCATACAATAGAGGACAACACAGTTCTAGTACAACATGGTATCATTAACACTACAGTATATATCCTTACATATATTTACTAAAGGTGAAGTCATACAAGCAATTTTTCGGCCAATATTTTGTAACTGATCTGCACTGCTACCATCGACTACACTGAAGGTTGTTAGTCAGTTTTATTTCCGCTGATGGTGAACTGAATCCCTTAGCAACTGATTTCTCAATACTTACTGGAATAATATGAATCTACTATATATCTGCGTCATATCAATTAATATTTTTTCACCAACCATCTTTATTTCTAAACTCAATTAATGAAATCAACAAATACATGAGGCACTCCAAGGACTCGAACCTTCAATGCCATGTTTTCATAATTAACAACAAATTTTACTACAAAATCTACGTAATAGACGAGTAGCCAAGACAGTAATATGGCAATTTACCATCAGCTGGAGATTTTTTTTTTTTAATCATAAGCGATAGATTTAATATAAAAGTTTAGTTCAGATGCTACCAGACCTTCCCCCTCCTTTTACAATTGCTGGAGGTAATTTTTAATAGCTGGTAATTTTTTTTACCACCGGTACTGTATTGTACAGCGAAATAATTTTCATTCAATTCTGAATAACATGAAGAATTATTATTCAGCTTTGGAAAGTGTCTCAGAGTCAAGGTGTTTAAATGTACAGGTATCTGGAATAACTCCTTCAATTCAAAGAATACTATAGTATAACCATTAGGATCTTTGAATACACATGTAACGAATGCACTATTGAATCTGCTATGTGGAGAGCTGGCGCTTATGAAAATAGAAATACTAGCTTATATAATTATTATTATTTAATACTCATACTATATCAAAAGGTGTCAGATCAGTTACTAAAAAAATTGCCTTAAAAGTGTTGATGTGAGTCCGCCTTTACTTACACCCTTCCGACATGTGAAATAAAAGCTCCAAGTTGAGAGGATGCTGAGAGAAGCGCTGTTGCTCGCCATTGCGTTGCACAGCTGGAAAACAGGACGGCAGCAATTCACGTACTGTACTGCACAGTATGATAAGCGGGATGATAAAAATTCACATACGGGAAAGCAGACGAAGTTAACCGAAAGCGAAGACTTGCTGCGAACTAACTTTACCGGTAGTCAGTTATTTTGGGTTAGGTCCTTAAGAAAATTACTGGCATGATGTGACATATAATATTTATTAATTGCATATTACAGATTCAATAACATATATGTTTAACGGACTATAAATTTTGTTCATGATCAACATAATTCCTGGCCTAAACAAGAAAGAAAGAACATGGTTAGAAATTAGTTTCTGCAAATACTGTAACAGAAAATGTTGTCTTAATGCAGAGCTGTGGATTTACAGTCGGAGGCAGCTATTTCTAGGTGGGTCGGAGTCGCATTTGTAAAATTTTCAGTGTCAGAGTCACACTTGTTTTCCTACTGACTACAAGGGTTTTGAGTTGGAGTCGGGAGTCAGCTAGTTTTGAGTGGGCTGGAGTCAGAAATCAGCTATTTTGAGTGAGCTGGAGTCGGGAGTCAGCTAGATTTGAGTGGGTCGTCAGAGTCATACTGTAAATTTTCCAGAGTCAAAGTCAGAATCAGATATTTTCTTTTATCCCCTCCACAATTTGCTAGATCCTTCTGCAATACCTCCCTCCATTTCTTGATAGCCTAATGCTTTGTGTATGGAATTTCAGTGTGAGTATCCTAGGTTCGAATCTTTGGAGTACCACATGTATTCATCATCATCAAATCTGATGCCTCGCTTCCAGAGGAAGCACCCCAAAAGGGATGGCCATGGCAGAAACTGCCTCCAGGCTCCCAGACATGCCCCGACTGACCCACTCCACAGTGCCATTTCCACTAAGTGGATTATAACCATGAACACTGAAGGAGCAGACCCAGAGCAGTCCCTCACCCGGATGGCAGTTCCACCACTGTTTTGCTATTTTATTTACCCCAGTGGGGCCCTGGCTGGAAGCATACCAAGCACAGGAATTTTCTGGAAATAGGAACCAGTGGTCCACTGCTCCAGAGGCCACATGTATTCATTACTTTAATTGATTTCACTAGTTAGGTTTATTTGAAAATTAATTGGTGGGTTGGTGAAAATAAATATGAATTTACCCAAAGGAACACTACGTTCTACAGTCATGATAGTAACTTTGCTCACCTAATTATCCTCTTCTAATCTCTCAACATGTCCACACCAACTCTTAACGACCATTTTGCAATACCTCACCAACCAGCTGAGTTCTCGGGGCTTGAAGGACTGCCAGACGTGACTTTACCTCCTCAAAAATTCTGACTGGGCTCTCGGGAATTTGAAGATCTGTCAAACGTGATATCGCCTCTTCAAATTCAGGCTGCACTCTCAAAAGAATGAAGGACTGTGAGGCGGCTTGACTTCACCTTTCTCCAAAACACCGAATGTGCTCTCCAGGACTTGAACATGGGTCTTTTAATCGGCAGTTGAGAGCTCTATCAAATAAGCTCCTCCTTTTCAGTATCAATGGAAACTGTGTACCCGATGTGTATAATTTGGACACATGTACAGTTGGCTACATTAGTTGTTGTTGCTCTTCCCCAGGCTGTCTGGCCGAACAGCCCCAAGGTCCTGAGCAAGGCCAAGGCCATAAACGAGCGCCCCCACAAATCCCTCCCTGCTTACCACTAATAAAGCCCGGGTGACCGAAGCCACTCCAAGGCGGGGAGCTGAGGAGGGTGCGGAAACGCCCGGGAAACCCAAGCCCCACCCAAGGCCCTGTGCCCCTCAGCAATTATGTAGGGAAAGTTGAGGAGCAAAGGAAAAATGTGACGCTTTGGCTCCCAATCTGCCAACCTAGAGGTTGACAGTAGGGAGGTCAATCCACGGAAAAGACGCTGTCACTTGAGATCTAGAAAATATATAAGTAAAAGGAACAGTCAGAGTAAGCTATGGGTATGGCAGAGAATGCTCAACTCTCACTCTGATAAACCAGCCCATCACCACATGACTAGAACCCAATCCTCTCAGCATCAGCTAGGAAAGGCCCTAGAAAGCCACCTTTGGCGGGGGGATAGCTCCCCTATTTCAACTCCTTTCGGGGTTGGGCACCCGCCATTAGTTTGTATCCATGCCACGACTTCAAGTATGTAAGGAAAGTAGGTAGTGGAGGTCGGGCGCCAGTTGGACTAAATAATAGTCCATCAGGCGACGGCCCAGGGAGCCGGTGTAAATGAAGGGCCATGCCTGGAAGTGATGTGATCGGGCGTTATGGTACGCTCCGATGCGTGTCTGCCTGCTGAGACCGGAACCTCTCTGGGAGGTTTAGGGCCTAGGATTCTTTAGCTGGGGACCCCAAAAGGGCCTTGGTCTTTGGGTCTTCTCCTGGACGACCTAGATATGTGTGCATTTTTATTTTTATTATATTTTGTTGCTTCTATTCAAGCTCTGTCTCGAGTCAGCTACCCCCAGCTATGGGTTATGTGCCTGAGTATATACTGTACATACATATATACATACAAAGAAACATAGTGTCGGGTGGATGGGACTTGTTAGCCTTGGTTGGCAACCTGTCTAGGGGAGACAACCTTATAAAAATCCGGGTGGATGGGACTCGTCAGCCTTGGTCGGCAACCTGTCTAGCCCTTCTTGCCCGGGCTCACCATCCCAAGGACATTATTGAGATCCGGGCGATCTGGCCGAAAAACGTCGTAATAGACTAGCCGTATCTTTGTTATTTTAACTGCTAGAGAATTCGCACACATCTCAAAACGTAGTCCTCTTTCATATCTGTAAACTGGCATTGAGTTTAGCTCTCTAGATCAACTGGTTCAGTTGTGATGACGATTTCCGTGGAGAGAGATTCGATGTGATGTTAGCAATATCGGACATTTGCAGACACTAATCTCGTCATAGCATACAACAACAGCATTGATCCGACGTCTCCTTCTTGTTTTCGGAGGTGCGGTGTCGCAAAGACAGGCTTTATTTACATGCGTCGGACGCACAGCTTTCAAAACACGCTTAATAGGCTTTCAAGCTTACGGATTTTAAAATGACACCTGGGCTCCTGCCCATCTGCCGTGGTGATAATAATAATATTTATTCAGTTAGCATTTTACAGTGTTGGTACCACTTAATATGTTACAAATATGACATGTACCAGCCTTGCATAATTCCAACTAAGGATAGCCCAATAAGGCCGTTAGACGTATTTCCATTGGGGTCCTTGTGGGATTAGGTTAGCTGGGGAAAAAGGGGAGGATAACCAAAAAAAATAGATACTTTAGAGAAAGTATTTCTAGGGGGTTATTTTAAGATACCTTACATCCTATAGTAATTATCAGTAATCCGTAATCAGTGATCATTTCATTTTGTTTTGCCTATCTCTTATGTCGTACTGTATTTAGTAGTAGACATAAGCTTGGTGCTCCCTTCTCGCAGCTGTCCGGTTCAGGTGCTCCTTCAAGCTACGTCTGAAGGAATACATTGTTCTCTTTTCACGGACTGACTGGGGTAGGTCGTTCCAGTCTTTGATGGCAGTGAAGAAGAATGTTAGCTTACCCTGTCCTTGGATTCTCGGGACCGTAAAATTAAACATCCTATTTCTTGTATTATGTCCACTCCTCTCATTTGCTTTAACAAAATTACTCTTTAGATACTCTGGAGCTCTGTCATAGAATATCTTGAAGGCATTAGTGAGCCTGATTTGTTTGGCCCTGTCAGAGACATTGAGCATACCAAGTGACTGAAGTTGTTCCTGGCCAACATGCGATCTGGGTCCTAGGTTCAGCATGAACCTAACCATTTTATTTTGAGTGACCTGAAGTTTGTGCTGTGCTGATTTAGATGATGCAGAGTACCAGGATGACACAGAATAGTCAAAATGACATTGAACAAGCGCTTGGATAGGGTCTTTTTGGTCGCCGCTGGCAAGCATCCCACCTTGTAAAGTCAGTGAAAGTAGGCTAGCCTAAACAGACCTTGGATGCGGAAATACCCTGAGCCGAACAGGCCAAGTGGGATATCTCTATTGGTCTAACTGGTAAGGTGTCTGCCTCACACCCAAGGGTCGAGAGTTCGTGCCCCCACCAGGGCATGATATTTTCGTGAGGCTATTTCCGCATTTAACGAAGCTTAGGTGTGTTGGTAAAATTGTTCAGATGGTTGAGAGTAAGATCGGAGCTCCATAAATCCTCTTTCGGGTATGGTGTAAAAACCGATCCCAACAGGACAAGGAAGGGGAGAGGAGAGACCAGGGAGTGTATGTGAGACGCGCTTGGGTTGGGTTGTGGAGTTGCCAGCCCCCAAGCGAGTTGCCAACTGGGCAGTTAGTAGGTGCGTGTATGCACCGCTCAGTGAAGTTGAGTCACCATTCCCGTTCATCTCTCTGACGGACTCTCGGTCGATTCGGCTCAAGCTTGTTCCTCTCTGTTCGGAGCTTTCGCTTTCCGGAAGGTGAAGTAGTGTAAAGGCAGTGAAAGTACGCTAGCCTAAACAGACCTCGGATGCGGAAATACCCTGAGCCGAACAGGCCAAGTGGGATATCTCTATTGGTCTAACTGGTAAGATGTCTGCCTCACACCCAAGTGTCGAGAGTTCGTGCCCCCACCAGGGCATGATATTTTCGTGAGGCTATTTCCGCATTTAACGAAGTTTAGGTGTGTTGGTAAAATTGTTCAGATGGTTGAGAGTAAGATCGGAGCTCCATTAACCCTCTTTCGGGTATGGTGTAAAAACCGATCCCACAACCTGTCTATACAGGTATTTTATACGTGCTCTACATTTACTCAGGATAGATTCCAAAATGGTTTCACCTGACAAGTTAAGTCCAGTTTTAGTCCGAGATATTTCACTTGTGACACTGTTGTTATAGGAATATCATTACAGTTGACCGAGAAGCCCACAATGTCTTTCAGTTTGCGTTTTGTTCCACATAAGATGGCTTCCGTCTTGCCCAGGTGAAAAGATAGTCTATTGTCCACTAGCCAATCACTACACGATTCTAGTTCTTTGGAAAGTGAAGCGGCAATACTTATTGGGTCATTTCCTGAAACCAGAAGCACAGTTCCATGTCGTTCACATAACAGAGAAAGAGTAAGGGACCAAGGAGGCTTCCCTGTGGGACCCCACAGTTAATTGGCATAGGATCAGATATATTATCATCAATTTTGACTCTTTGTGTTCTACCACTAAGATAAGATTTAAACCAGTTCACTGACCCAATGCCCATTGCTTGAAGTTTTTTACAGAGGATATCATGGTCTACTGTATCAAACAATTTTTGTAGATCAAGAAGAACCATACCGGTGTAGTTACCTTTAGACATTTCTTTACGAATGTGATCTGTTAAGTGGATGAGACAGGAGTCTGTCGAGTACATGCATCTGAAACCTGATTGAAACTTATAGAATAGATAATTTTCTTTGAGGTAGTGTTCAATTTGGGTGTATACAGCTCTTTCAAGGATTTTAGATACAATACATATTATGCTAACTGGTCCTAACAGCACCCCATACCATTAAACACATCATAGAAGACTGCATTTCACACAACCACTTACGCCAACAACACAATCTACACTCAATGAGAGCTCTGTGGGAAAGCCCGATCGTGGCCATGGCCTTTCTCAGGGACTCGGGGCTGTTCGGCCAGGCAGCTTAGGGAACAACAACAACAACTGGTCTGTAGTTGCCAACATCTAGTTTATTTCCTTTTTTGAATAGAGGGGTTACAATAGCTTGCTTCAGTTCAGAAGGTACAGCGTTGGTGTTAATTGACAGGTTGATGATGTGGGTTAGGGGACCTGCTATACCAATGGCTCCATCTCGTAGAAATTTGGCAGGAATTTCGTCTGGTCCTGTGCTTTTATGTACATTTAGGATAGAGAGCTCGTCAAATGTGTATTTTGGTGTAACATTTTGCAATCCAAAAGTGTTCGGGAATTTCGTCTGGTCCTGTGCTTTTATGTACATTTAGGATAGAGAGCTCGTCAAATGTGTATTTTGGTGTAACATTTTGCAATCCAAAAGTGTTCGGGTGTACAGTATGCCTTTATCCCTGTAGAGATTTCGAAAGGTGGCCGTTGTTGTCGTGTATTTATTGAGAGGTTGCGGTAGGTTCTGTGCAAGTGTGTTTGCTATGGAGGTGAAGAAGGAGTTGAAGTAGGTTGAAATTTGTCGTTTATCGTGGCAAACCTGATCATTAATGTTGAGAGCAATATTAGTGTTAAACGAATCCCTTGCCTTGTTGCTGTAGCCTGTTGTTGTTAACCCGGGAACTGCGGGAAGACTCTTAAGAGTTCCCCCGGCGGACTGCGGGAAGACTCTTAAGAGTCAGAGAAAAAAAAAAATCAACTTTAAACATCGAAAAAAAAAAAAAAAATTGGGGCCCCTGGGCCATGCAAAATATCACTCCTCTACCTCCCCTCCTTCCCCACTTTCCTCCCCTCCTTGAGTTATCACCTATTTTCCCTGTTATTCCCTTATTCTGAGGTATATTTTCGTGCTAACATTAGCGAGTTGCAAGCAGGGCATTGTCATCAGTGTTAGCAAGCGAGTGCAAGAGAGAGAGAGAGAATATCGATCGACTGTGTCTCAGTGGCCTTGGGGGAAATTGGCGGGAAAGCAGGTTGCCTCACCCATACATTATATAACTCGCGGCCTATATCTCCGATTTTGACCATCCAAACGCTGTTTTCACTCGTTTTATTGTTGTTTCAGGTTAATACCTTTATAATCAACCCATAATAGGCGCGTATGGATAAGTATTAATGCTATTTATGGTAAAATGAATATTTTAGTGATGGAAACAGCTCAAATACGTCAGCACAGGGGGACGTTTCTAATTACCCCCATGCGCACTTCTTAGGTTAAGTGCCTCCATAGTTTTTTGGGGTTATTCTGATATTCCTCTGCCTTACTGTGGAAATAATTAGATTTCGCTGATTTAATTTTCCTACTTAGTTTATTCCTAGCCCTGTTGAACTCATGTTTCAGACCTTGATCCTGTCTATGCTTCACTAGCCTTTTTAACAGATTGTCTCTATGTTCCAGATGATGTAGTATGTCATTGTTGATCCATGGGTCTGACCTTGCTTTAATTCGTATGTCTTTCAGAGGAGCTATTTCGTCTAGGATGTTTGTGATGATGGTTCTGAAGCCAACCCCTGCATCATTAACGTTTGTATTTCCAAACACAGGAGACCAATCTGTATTCCACAAAATTTCCAGAAATGTTTCTTTGTTGTAGTTTCGGAGTGACGTTGTTTTATTTGACCTTGTGTTTTTCTAGGGTAATTTTTTTAGTTTTACGTGTGCAATATGTGACGAAGTGATCACTTATCCCCGTCTGTATAACCCCTGATTGTGATATTTTGTCCTCTCTGTTACAATTTATATGGTCTAATATTGTAGCAGTGTTCTCAGAGATATGTGTGGGGGTTGTGATGAGTTGTTTGTGATTGTGCATTGTCAGTATGTGCCTATATTCTCGTACAAGCCTATTATTTTGTTGTTTGTAACACAAGTTAAAATCCCCTAGTAAAATAGATTCATTCCGGGGGTCTAGTAATGACAAAGTTTGTTCAAATTTGGTCAAGAATTGTGTCGTCTGGTCCTATAGCACACTCCAATTGTGATGGGTTTTGTCCTAGGCAGGTGTAAGTCGATCCACAGAGCTTCGTTGTTTTCTACATGGAGGTCGGTCCTAGTTGTGTGTGTGAGGTTGTTTTATTACATACAGGTCATACTCCTCCCCCTTGTCTATTGCGATCATTACGAACCATATTGAAACCTTGAATGTTTATTTCACCATCGTTTATACTCGAGTCCAGCCAGGTTTCTGTAATTGCAATTATTGAAGCTTTGGCCTTATTAGCTAACATGTTTATTTCTGAAAATTTATGGTACAGTACATTGATCTGGCATTAATGTGGATAAGATGGAGCCCTTTGTTGGTGAACACTCTGTATTCATCTTTGAATGTGTCCAGGCTGGATTCTGAGTTGTTAATACTTGGTTCATTTACATTAACATTCGGTAATAAATGCAAGGCACACTTATTGCATAAGAATTCACGTTCTTCACTGTTGGTCTTAGAGATGCACTTCATGTGAGCTACAGTTTTACACTTAACACAGTTTAGGATCCTTTGTTTTCGTGTTATGAGTGATTCACATATTTCACAAATGTTTATAGGATGTTTTATAGCTAATTCCCTACATTTATCGCATTCCACTTCGTTTCTGCTAGTAACGTAAGTACATCGATCGTGTACTGTTTCATTACAACTACTACATTGTGAAGTTGTACTCCTTTTGTTGAATCCAATATCGCACACTATACATAGTTTCCTTTTACTGTTTATCGTACGTCTGGCGGTGTGGTGATCAGCTGAGCGGCTGGGGTGTGAGCGCGAGAGAGGGGGACAGGGTGTGGCTATGTCTTCTTCTTCTTCTTCTTCACGATGCACAGTGTCAACAGGGATGTAGCCCCCAGACCCCTTGGCCCACTCCCACCCCTACCTGTAGTTGTTTGATGTTGTCCTTGTTCTTGGCCGTTGTTGCTATTATATTATTGATGTTGTTGTGACTGATACCTTCTTTTTTAGCTGTTATGGTTACATGTTGAGCTACCTGGGTCGCCGATAGTGTTGTGTTGTGTTGTAGGTTTCGTTGATCAGCTGGGCAGCGGCGTAGTGTTGTAGGTGGAGGGGCACCAAGGCATGGGCTCGGGGGTGGTTGATTACTGTTGTTGTCGTTCTTGTTCGTTGCTGTTACTTCATTGTCGATGTGTTTGCTAGAGCTTCCTGCTTTTTTGGGTGTTCTGGTTGCATGTTGAGATACAGTAGGGTCCCGCATAAAACGTGTTCGCATAAAACGAGTCTCGATTAAAACGACCGACCTAAAATATTAATATTTAATTTTCGATCAGAACGAATGTGATCACATAAAACGAGTCCGCCGCCAAAGTGGGGCAAATCCGAGGAGTTTTCATATAGAGCGCCGAATATCGTACAAAACGTACGAAATAGCGTCGCTTTGTACGAAATATCGTTCGCTTTGTACAAAATATCGTCGCTTTGTACGAAATATAGTTCGCTTTGTATGAAATATCGTTCGCTTTGTACGAAAATTTTCGCTTACAGCGAACATTGACGATATTGCGCCACCAAAATGCTGTGTTCACATAAAACGAAATCGCATAAAACGCCCTCGTTTATCGACCATAAACTTGTTTTATGTGAGACCCTACTGATTCTTGGGTCGCCGATATACAGTAAACCCTCGCCATCTCGGACCTCTAGAGGTCGTAAACCCGTACTAGCCGGACTGGCTACGGCCTCTCGGACATGTACTTCCGTCATCGTTCCGACAGTGTCCGACGTTGTCGGATGATGCCCTCACGTCACCGGGCAATAAGGGTGAATATCCGACAAACAGAAGGGACGTCCGACGCCATCTACATCCGGGGCAAATTTTCGTTGCGTGAACTATTAGTTATATGGGATTAATTAGGTTAGGTCCGAACCATCAGGCATATACCCCTATAATGTTCGTAAACACCAAATAAAAGTTATAATAAATTGTTATACAGTAATTAATAAATTATATACTGTACAGTAAACCCCCCGCTAACTATACAGGTCGTATTTGTCATTAACCCTCCTGGCCCGGGCCGGCTCTCCAAAGAACGGAGCTCGTATCCGGGCAATCTGGCCGAATATCAACAAAAGTAAACTAAGGCTAATCTCGCTCAATATATTACCTACATTAATCAAACATATATAGAAACTGGCGCCTTACCTTGCTGCGTAGAATGGCATTGAGTAGAGCGCTCTAGCTCAACTGGTTCCAGAATGATGGGGATGGAAGTGGAGGTAACTTTTGCCGCGTATTTACCTCGGCGCGTCCGAACACTCAACCGCGGCCCCGGCTACGACGCCCAGTTGCACTCGTCGCTCCACCCGCAATTATGCCGGGAAGCGATTTGATAGTGTTTTATTGGTTATTATGTCATTTATTATAGTTATTATGTTATTTTCACTCAAGAAAGTTATTTACATGAACTTATTTGTGTCTCTGTCACTTATTACTTAGTTTTATTATTATTATTATGATTATAGTGTCACTTTCACTGGACTTTGATAATTGATAGTGTAATTTTCCCTTTTATGTATTGTTAGGTAAGCTAATAATATATATAGTGTCACTGTCACTTGTTCATATTGTTATGAAGGCACTTATTATTACTTGTGTGTGTCTCTTTCACTTATACTTAGTTTTATTATTATTATACTGTCACTTTGACTGGCCTAGGCTTATTGAGTGTCATTTTCACTTATTTATTGTTAGAAATATATATTTTAGTGTCACTTTCACTTGTTCATATTGTTATTGAAGGCACTTATTATTACTTATATGTGTCCTTTTCACTTATACTTAGTTATATTATTATTCTTAGCCTACATTTGAGTGTCACTTTCACTGTTGTCACTTCCACTTCAAAAGTTTATTAGAGTGTGGAAGTCATTGAAGCAGGTGCCAGCACACAGTCCAACTTGACACTCGAGGCATTCCCAAGTGGTTTTTGTCACTTTGCGGGGTCTTCTTGTTGTGTGGCTGCACACATGGCACCTCTTCTGGATTCTGCTGTTACTACCTGGTGCTTTGAAAGGAAGGGCGTTGAGCTGGTGCTTCCTGAAAAATTCAGCACACCCCGTTCTGTCCAGCTGGCCTGGTCCTTGTAGTGGCCTCCCTGGTGTACCCGCATGTTTAGCCAGGAGCTCAAGTATCACCCGTTTGTGGAACTTCCGCAGGGACTTGTATTTCTTGGCTCCTGGAGTCCTCAGACGGTAGATGTTGTAAGCATTGAGGACCGACATATCTACCGTATGCAGGATAAACTTCTTGTACCACCTGCAAGATGTTCGCAGGCAGTCGATGAAGCCCATCTGCATGTCGGACTTGTCAACGAGGCGCATGTTGATATTGTAATCCAGGACAGCAGCTGGTTTCTGGACGGGGTTCTTGGTTCTTCGGTCCACCTTCCCTGTGGCGACCATCTCGGCCTTGTGGCATGTGGTGAGGAGGTTGACCTTCCGCTGGTCATGCCAGTGGATGGAGAGGATGGGGCCACTCTTCTTGTGGAAGATGTCTGCCTTCTTCGTCTTGGTTGGGTAGCCTGGCATGCCCTTCCTCTTGGCCTTGACTGTGCCGACAGTTCCGGTCTTGCGGTCATGGAGGTACTTGGTCAGGATAGGCGACGTGTAGTAATTATCTGTGTAGAGGATGTGGTTTTGATTGAAGTGCCTCTCCATCATCTTCTTCACTACAGCGCCACCAAAACCAATGAGGAGGTCAGTCACAATTTCTCCACCCTTGCCGCTGTACACTACAAAGTCCAGCACATACCCCGTCAAACAGTCGCAGAGGACGAAGAGCTTGATGCCGAAGCGGTGTCTCTTGGACGGGATATACTGTCGGAAGTGCAGCCTACCACGGAACAGGACCAGACTCGTCGAGGCACATCTTCTGGAAAGGAATCAGGTAGGTGGTGAACCGATGACGTATCATGTCATACAGCTTCCTGATCTTCCATAATGAGTCGGGAAGGTGGACTGCCATGTTGTTTGTCAGGTGGAGATACGAGAGGATGTCGAAGTACCTGTCCCTGGACATGTACTTGCCAAATGCTGGAGTCGTTATGATGTCGCCAGTGATCCAGTAGTCTGCCAGAGCATGCTTCCTGATATGTGTCATCAGCATTGTGAGTGCCAAGAACACATATAGTTCTGCCACAGTGACAGCTCTCCATGCCACCATCTTGGCACTGGTCTTCCTCCCAAGAAAGTTGGCACAGATCTCATGATGGTTGTTGGTCTCCTCGACGAGGTATTCCATGACTTCATTGTCATAGAAGCCACAGAAAATTTCACTGGGGGTAGCAGCTGGGCCACAGGGAAATGTTGGTGACACCCCGGAACCCATCTGTACCTCGTCAAAAGCAGGACAATCTGGCTCAAAATCAGCCCCATCTGTCCACACAAACAGGTCGGATGCTGATGCTCGAGCACGTGCAGGTGCAGCAGGCACACGCCCTGGCACACGCCCTTGGCCACGAGGACGCCCTGCACGCCCACGCCCAGGGGCAGCGGCGTCGGCAGACTGACCACGTCCACGACCTCGCCCTCTCGCTCGTCTTGTCGGGACTTCCTCTTCCTCTTCCTCTTCCTGTTCCTGTTCCTCTTCCTCCTCGGGCAACGTCAGGTCATCTGGGGCAATGTTGGGGTCGTCAGCATCCTCTTCAGGAGACAATTCGGGTGAAGAAGTGACCGGGCGTCGGCGGTGTGGGGCGCGGAAGGCTGCGGGAGTTTCAACAATGGGAGCCTCGGCCTCGGGAGTTGGGCTCTTGCGGCGAGCCGAGGGCTTCTCCGCAGCAAATAATGCTCTGAGGTGTGTTGAGGGCTGTGGCACACTACTAATACCACTTGAAGAGGCCCTTTGGTCATCCTGAAGGAGAGATGAAGCTGAGGGCTGTGGGTGACCCACGCAGCGTCCCGGGTCAAGGCGTCAGGACAATGGAATGCGGGTGGTTGCTAGACCAGGGTCGGCGTCACTATCACTGTCTTCAGCTTCCCTATCCTTTTCTGCGGCTGCCTTGCGTGCTTTTTTAGCTGCACTTTTCACCAACGATTGTTTATACAAATATTTGCCCACTTTCAAGGGCGTACGGGCAGGCAAAGGGGAAGGTCCTGGGCTACTAGGGCTAGGCCTAGGCTGACATAGCAAAGATGGCAAGGTGGTAGGCCTAGGTTCTAGCACACTTGGAAGTTCAATGGCACCTTCCTGAAACACTTCCACATCAGGATCATCACTACTGTCTCCCCCCTCAAATGAATCCACATTATCGTCGTCTCCAAAGCCAACGAAATCGTCATCTTCGCTTGCACTTATAAATTGTTCTTTGTCCACCAAGCTTTCGCCACTGCTCTCTTCACTATCAAAAAGTTCTCGCTGTATAGCGCTATCACTCAACAAACGCTTAACTTTCTTTCCTTGAGCTTTCTTCTCGGTTGCAACAGGCGTCGAAGTTGCGAGCGGGGTAGCAGTGGGGCCCGCGGGAGGTTGCAGCGAATCGGACACGTCGGAAATAATTTTTTCAGTATAACTCGCTATGGCGGCCACGTACGAACTGATAACGCTAGTAGTTGAGGCTTGGTGGCGCTGCGGTCGCCCCTGCGATGCAAAATGTGGCCGCGCGAATTTTGAAGCACGCTTTCAAGCACAGGGATTTTAAAAGGACACCCGGGCACCTGCCCTTCTTTCGTGGTGTCATTTTAAAATGACACCCGGGCTGGAAGGGTTAATATGATAAATTTCACATGAAAAAAATAAAAAAATAAAAATAAAACAATATCCCCGCGCTGTAGGCCTAATCCCTCCCCTCCCTGTCCCAAGCCTCAACTCCGACCCCGTTACTGTGATGATGTTGATAAGCCTATCTTATTTATTATTTATCTATGTGCTGGAAGGATATTAAATTTTTCAATTCCATCACATTAGAAATGATTCAAAGATTACAAAAAGTCCAAATAAGACATAGTTATGTTAATGTATAAGGGAGTTAGGTAGATGAATTAGAGAGATAGATAGATAGAAAGAGTGTATATCGAGGGAAAAAAACAAAACCAAAAAATCTATCAAACTTAAATCTTCCATCTCTGCTCGCACGGAGGGGAGTTGAAATATTTTTTTGACTATCTTATTTATTATTTATCTATGTGCTGGAAGGATATTATATTTTTCAATTCCATCACATTAGAAATGATTCAAAGATTACAAAAAGTCTAAATAAGACATACCGGTAGTTATGTTAATGTATAAGGGAGTTAGGTAGATGAATTAGAGAGATAGGTAGATGAATTAGAGAGATAGATAGATAGAAAGAGTGTATATCGAGGGAAAAAAACAAAACCAAAAAATCTATCAAACTTAAATCTTCCATCTCTGCTCGCACGGAGGGGAGTTGAAATATTTTGTTGACTATCTTATTTATTATTTATCTATGTGCGGGAAGGATATTATATTTTTCAATTCCATCGCATTAGAAATTATTCAAAGATTACAAAAAGTCCAAATAAGACATAGTTATGTTAATGTATAAGGGAGTTAGGTAGATATGCATTAGAGAGATAGATAGATAGAAAGAGAGTTGCAGAGGGGGAGTAAGCGATTTTATGTGGAAAAAAAGCTAAAAATACCCTGGCAAAAAACTTCCGAACCATCGGTAAATCTCGGTAAAAAATGTGTAAAGTCGAGCCAAAGTGTTTGTTGTGCGGACAAGGGGTAGTACTATGCAACCTTCGGTAAAGCGAAAATTCGTTGCAAGAGTGTTCGTTGTGCAGGGGTTTACTGTACTGTGTTTTGTATTACAGATTATAGGGTTCGAATAGGGTTGTCTTCGTTTTCTAGGTTGACGCGGACGTCTCTCTTGAGGTCGGATTTTTTCCGTAGTCTCCGATTTCATTGTTGTCTCAGACGGACATTGGTTAGGTCGGATTTTATCCTCTGTTAGGTCGGACACAAGCCGGACTCCGGACATCTCGGATTTTCGGTCATCTCGGACTGGGTCTCCCCCCAATTAGTCCGAGATAGCGAGGGTTTACTGTATGTTGTAGTGATGGTACAGTTGGTGGCAGTGTATTGCTGGCAGGGTGTTGGTTATAAGGTGGCACTGTGTGACCGGTGGCATCAGTTGTGTGTGTGAGGGGAGCTGCAGGTGCTCGGTTGTTGATTTGAACTTTGATGCTAGGGACTGTTGAAATGTCGGTGTCTGCCTTACTTGTTTGGTGGTGAGGTTTCTTCAACGTTGAACTAGGGCCGGGGTTGGTCTCTACATCTCCGCAGCTAATTAGAGTGTAGCACAATAGGTGTTGTAGCGAGGTTGTGCCAGAGTACTTGCCAAGCCTCTGCTTACTTTTTGTCTGTATTTATTGTTTATCTTTTTCTTTGTCTATTATTAATTTCTTTATTCATGCAGAGTTTAGTAAAATTTGCCAGAACGTCCCGGACTTCCCAAACTTGACTACTTCCTTTAACGTGACGATAGTGCGTTGTTATATGTGCGATTGGTTTGCTTGGGAAACAGATTAACTTGCTCATGTAGTGATGTACACCCTATGTGGTGGATTGTGTTCTTTTATTTAATAATTTTCATTTTAGTAAGCGTTGTTTCCACATAGCGATTTTGATAATTTAATTTGACTTTATATTGTCCTTGTCCCAATTTTGGTTTGTTTAGTTTGCAAGTTTTACATTTTAATTAATATTAATATTGATGATTTTTTTTTTAAATTGATTGTTTTTGTTAAAAGAGTACTCTTTGTTTAAATCTGTTGTTACTTCATATTTTGCAATTATTTGTCTTTATATTATATGTATTCATTGTCGATAGTATCAATTGCTTGCTTTTGCGATTTCCTTAGCTTATTTGTGCGATAAATGTAGGTTATTTGTAGGGTAGTTATTGATAGGGGTCACTTGAGGCATGCTATGCTTACAGGTACCTACCCGATAGCACTATCGTTAGTGAGTGCTGTACTGTATTTTATATATTATTTTGTAATAGTATAGTTATCTTATCAATATTTGTATTTTGTACTATTGTTAATGTCTTGTCATGTTGCAAATTTGATTTTAAATAATATTTTGACATTTAACATGTAGTTTCTTTATTCATGCAGAGTTTAGTCAAATTTACCAGAACGTCCCGGACTTCCCAAACTTGACTAATTCCTTTAACGTGACGATAGTGCGTTGTTATATGTGCGATTAGTTTGCTTGGGAAACAGATTAACTTGCTCATGTAGTAATGTACACCCTATGTGGTGGATTGTGTTCTTTTATTTAATAATTTTCATTTTAGTAAGCGTTGTTTCCACATAGCGATTTTGATAATTTAATTTGACTTTATATTGTCCTTGTCCCAATTTTGGTTTGTTTAGTTTGCAAGTTTTACATTTTAATTTAATATGAAATTGACCAGGCAGGAATGGTGACAGATTTCACTTGTGTGTGATTTCTGTGTGACGAGGTCCCTCAATACTTGTTTAGTGTTAACCTGGTACACTACCGGTCCCCTCTGCACCTGTATATCGGCACAGCCCCTCTGGATGTTGAGAAGGATGATACACAGGGAGAGAGCTATGCACGCCCCCTTCAATCTTTCCGCCATCTTGGACATAAAATGACAACCGGGCAGGAAGGGCTAGGGGAGTAAACCTTATACAAATTTGTACTGCTTACCTAAGGGTGAAGCAGGTTAGTGGATGGACTAGCTGCTCACCACTGTAGAAAAATAGTGCTAAAAAGATACATATAAGGCCTCGGAGTCGGGCTGACCGTAATTTTTGTGGCAATACTGTTACCGGTAAGTCCTTCAGCAAACTGGCACGGGTTGTCCTTTTCACAGGAGATAGGTCTGCTTGGGGGCATTTTGTGTATGGCCACCCTAATAAAGGGGAGTAAGGCATCTGGCAATAGATAGATAGAAACATAGTGTGATTGACTTAAAAAAATAATTTGCTATAAAATAATTAATTGGTCTTAACCCTCCAGCCCCGGCTATGTATTATATATATATTCCTCGAAACCCGGGTGTTTTGGCCGAAAAACGTCTAGGCTAGGCTACCGTATATTCGTTAATCAGACTGCTTCCCGCATTCCCGCGCATCCCCAAGTGTAGCTGTGTTATTTACCTGTAGAATGGCATTAAGTAGAGCTCTCTAAGTCAACTGGTTGAGCTGTGATGATGATTTCATTGGAGATAACTTTATGGCCAAAACAGCCACTTTACACTACTTTTCGATACTTAACAACAACATACAGGCACACACGAACAAGCGACGCTCTCCTTCTTGTGGCCGGAGATGCGGGGCGTCGGTCCAGCCGGCTGTTGTTTACATGCGTCGGACCGACGCCTCGCACACGAAGCTCACAGGCTTTCAACCACTGGGCGTTCAAGAGGCCTTCCGGGTACCTGTTATATGCTTTTTTATGGGCGTTCAAGAGCCCTTCCGTGGTGAGAGGGTTAATATTTAACTATTGCACAAGAAATTTCACTTCTAATTCAATAATACTAATTTTCCTTCCATACATAAAACATGGAGTGTAAACAAATTAATGTGGCCAATTGTACAACCAAATTCAATAGTTTGCTGGCACCTTGATGACAAACTATAGTCTATTCGCTGCAAGTAGGCGAAAAATCATGACCTTTATCCTCTGTAACTCAAAAAGGACTGGAGCAAATTAGCTGTAAATTTCCACATCTATTCATTGACTGACTCTTCTCAAATGGTAGAAAAATTAGCTCGATTACTCTTGTCGTTTTTTAGTTACAGAGGTTAAAGGTCATGATTTCTCGCCTACTTACAGCGAATAGACTATAATAGTACATCATCCAGAACAGAATTTTCTGTTCGCTTTTTGTTCGTTACAGATCTTCCTCAATTTACGATTGGGTTACGCTCTTGAAAACCCGATCTTAAATAGAAAAATCGTATAGCTAACCCTAAAATTAGTGGGGTGAATGGGGATGTGTTCTCGGACCAGCCAAAACCCAAACACAAACACCTAAAATCTATAATAATATTGTAAATCGGGGCATTGGATAGTGAGGGAGGCCTGTATGTATAAGTATGTATGTATAGCTAGGAAGGCCGACACGAGACAGAGCCCGAACAGAAACAACATTTAAAGTTCCTATTCTCAGCGTCGGGGACCACTTTCGCGTTCTCTTGCCCCTTTCTCTATCTCGTCTAGTAGGTGAATTTTACAAGGGGAGGAGGATTCCTAGCCTCCCGCCCCCGAAGTAGGAAAAGAGACAGACAGTAGAATACTAATAATACAATAGCATTATAGTATAAATAACTCCTACTAAATAAAAAAATAACACATAAACAAACAAAGCAATTAAATAAATACACCCCTCCACCATAATTATTTCGCCACAGGCCGTAGCTCGATTGGTAGAGCGTTCGCCTGCTAACCGTGAGGTTGGCGGTTCGAGCCTCGGGCCAGCCAGTGAGTTATTGGCAGATGTCAGTGCTGTTGGTGAACGGTGCGGTCTAGCAATTTGTGGCAACTATTCACTAAGTCCTTGATTCATTAGGGCACCCACCCTAGCCTTGCTATTCAGCAGGGAGTGTATGGTGGTAAAAACTGCATCATAAATGGATGTTCTGCAGAAATACGTACTGTACCTTGGTGACAAAATATGCAATATAATAGATACATATTATATCAATAACAAATGCAACTGTAAAATGGTACATCATTAGTAGAACTATTAGCACCTTTAATAAGTGTTATCTCAACTAAAGTGGCACAAACTATGCAAAAAATAATAGTTGTGGTAGTAGTAGTCGATCCTAAGACTGCCCGGCGAAACAGCACCGTAATAATCATCATCATCATCAAATCTGACGCCTCGCTTCCAGAGGAAGCGCCCCAAAAGGGATGGCCATGGCAGAAACTGCCTCCAGGCTCCCAGACATGCCCCGACTGACCCACTCCACAGTGCCACTTCCACTAAGTGGATTATAACCATGAACACTGAAGGAGCAGACCCAGAGCAGTCCCTCACCCGGATGGCAGTTCCACCACTGTTTTGCTATTTTATTTACCCCAGTGGGGCCCTGGCTGGAAGCCAGTAATAAACCAATAATAATACAGTAGTAATAATAAATACTGTAATACTGTCTTGATGGTGTAATGGTTTGAGCATGTCAGTTCTGTAGGAGACATCCTAGGTTTGAGTCCTGGGAGAATCACATGTTTTTATAAATTTCATTTGGGGGATTTTGGTGGTAACCCCTCCAATCCCAGCGACGTATATATCCGTCAGTAGATAAGTAACTCCCCAGTCCCAGCGACGTATATATCCGTCAGTAATGTAGTTTCCTTGTAATTGCCTGTACAAGGCTATACCAGTTTCCACGACCGTTTGAGCAGTGCTTCCTTTATGGCAACACTTCTCAGCTTATATGAGACCCACGGAAGGGTGACAGAGCCAGTGTTGCCTCATCTTTGGAGGTGGATAGGTGGTCTCTTCTGCCATTTTTGCCACATTTGCTTGGGACTGCTGGGGACTTTTATTACTGTATCCTACGGTACAGTACGGGTTAAGAACGATGTTAAAAATAATACAGAAGTAGGGAGATTGGGGGCCGGGGGAGTGCTGAAGGGGCCTTAGTGATCCCTGGTCTCTGGGTCTTCTCCTGAGTGACCTAGATGTGTGTGAATTTGTGTTTTTGTTTTTATGTGTTCATTGTCTTTTTTTTTTTTTTTTTTTTTTTTTGTGTTGTGTTGTCCCTATTTGGGCTCTGTTATGTGTAGAGTTGGCCACCCCCAGGTTAAAAAAAAAAAAAAAATGGGGAATGGGCCTAAGCAGATAGATACCGGTAGATAGATAGTAATAATAAATACTGTACTGTAATACTGTCTTGATGGTGTAATGGTTTGAGCATGTAAGTTCTGTAGGAGATATCCTAGGTTCGATTCCTGGGAGAAGCACATGCTTTCATAAATTTCATTTGGGGGATTTTGGTGTTAAGAACGATGTTAACCTGACAAGCGCGAAATAGACCTAGGGGCTAGGGTAGTTATTTGTGCATTTCTAGCCTTGGATTCTGACAGAATTCGTTATATTTACAATATAGAGCATTATTTGTTTTCGGTATGCTTTTATTTTACATATATGATGTATATATGAACCTTCAAGAGTGCTAAAATAAGTGGGAAAAGCATTTGGGTGGTGAAAAACGAAGATATTGGCCACCCGGTCATAATCTCAGGCGAGAGAGAGCCACAGGCAACCCTCCTCTCTCGCTGTCTGTGAGGTAACTGAGACGAGCGGGGCGGTGTGGGCCGGTGTCTGGGTGTTACATAACGATCTTTTATGCAACCCACTTGTGCTACATTATCGCGGGAGAGAAAAATAACCGATAAATGATGATAATAAGAGGAAAAATAGGTGATAATTGAGGAGGGGAGGGAGGGGGGAATAAGGTGGGGAAGGAGGGGAGGGGGGTGGGTGAGATTTACATGGATGAGTACTGGAGGGGAATTATCTCACCTAGAGACAAATTCCTTTGTTTTGATAGGCCCTTTTTTTTTTTGGAAGGCTTTTGTTATGGTCTTGCTTCCGTGAGGCCTATCGCGTTCCCTATAGGAAGCCTTCCGTGAGGCCTATCGCGCTTGCCAGGTTAATAATAATACAGAAGTAGATTAACCTATTACATTTGCATAACATAAGATACATAGAGGGCCTCGGGATCGGACGGGTCCTAAATTGAGTGGTCAATCCTCTAAGTCCTTCAGTAAACTGGCATGGGTTGCCCGATTGTCCCTCTTACATGGGATAGGTCCACTTGGGGGCCTTCTGTGTATGGCCACCCTCATTAAGGAGAGTAAGGCGTCCAGCAATAGATAGATAGATTTGCCTAACATTAAAAGTATAAGAGCCTTCATAAATTCCTACCTTGGCTAGAGTATCAATAAATTTGTTGGCCCAAAGTACAGTCCACTGTGCTAGGCTGCGGGCCAAGAACGGCTTGCAGACGTCAGGGAAGTGGAGCTCCTGAAAGTCAGTCAAAAATATATTTATTAGTGGCCCCTCCATCATTGACGAACATGCCTATTACATAAGGCACATGCTGCAATCACAACAACAGACTCTACTCCTTCATGTAAACAACAAGCAAACACTCTCATCAATCACTTCTCACATGTCAGCCACCTAAAACCTCACAAAGACGACCGACGTGTCATCCGACGTAAGAGACAATTCCCCACAGACCCTGACTATACACCCTTCACCAATCACCAGACAAAGCATATCATCAACAATCTCAAGCACTCACCCGCCTGTGGCCTAGACAACATAAGCAACATACACCTCAGACACTTGGGACCACAAGGCATACAAGCACTCACTAACATATCAAACTACAGCTATTCACACAACACAATACCAGACATTTGGAAGCATGGTATCATCATCACATTCCCCAAACCCAACAAAGACCCCACGCTACCCTCCTCGCACCGCCCAATCACACTCCTTTGCTCCCCCTCCAAAGTCATGGAACGCCTAGTATTACAACTAATTACACCTGACCTACCCCTAGCTCCAACACAACATGGCTTTAGGCCACTGCACTCCACAAACACCCTTCTCACAGACCTTACACAAAGAGCTTTCGACGGCATCAATTCAGCTAGACCACCACACAGATCACTATTAGCCACACTCGACATTAGTAAAGCCTTCGATGCCATCCCCCGCCACAACCTAACAAACAAAATCTACAACACAAACATGCACAACAACACAAAAAGGTGGCTGGCCAACTTCCTAGCAGGCAGATGTGCACACGTATCTTTTGCCGGTCAGTCATCTAAAATCAGAAACTTTCCAAACGGAGTCCCACAAGGATCCGTCCTATCACCCGCACTCTTCAATCTGTACATGCACGATATAACTACACCCAATACGCCCCAAATAAACTTAGCCTCCTATGCAGATGACATAACACTCACATGCACACACCATGACCCAAAAAGAGCAACAGATCTCCTTCAACCCTATCTCAACACACTACATGGCTGATGCACTACAAACAGACTTAATCTAGCCCCAGCCAAATCCACCGCAACCCTGCTCACAAGTTGGACAGGAGAACACGAATACATCCCTCAACTCACCATAAAAAACACACCCCTAACACATACACACACACCCAAAATCCTAGGAGTAACATATGATACTCATATGACATTCAAACAGCACACCACAAACATTAAAAAGAAACTGACACCCAGACTTAACGCCCTCAGGTCACTTGCTCACACAAATTTGGACACAACAAAGAAACTACCACTACAGTATATAAACAATACATAAGATCAGTGATGGAATACGCAAGCCCAGCCTGGGCTTCTAACCTAGCTGAAACACATCATAAGACCTTACAGACTATTCAAAACAAAGCCCTGAAGATCATTACAGGCTGCACAGCTACTGCACCCACAGATCACCTACATCAAGAAACCAAAATCCTCAAAGTCAAAGACCATCTGGACATGAGAGGCACTCAATTCCTGGCAGCAGCCTCCACGAACCAAGACCACCCACTAAACTACATGGCAACACACCCACAGACACCAAGAAATATCAAAACAACACCGAGCACACGGTATCACACACAATTATTGTCCTCTCTCCCTCCCTGCCCACCCCGAACCAACTTCCAGAAGCACATCCATACTCATATCTCTCACCGATCCATCCACTCACTCACAGACAACACGCAGCTGCATGCACGACCTCCCGAAATCCATCCTTCCGAATCCTCCCTTCCTCGCGAGGACAGAGTCCACCTGGCCAGGCTGAGATGCGGACACCATCCAGCTCTCCTGAGCTATCAGAAGAGACTGGATGACTCCGTTGTCGACGCCTGCCCGGGATGTAACACAGCACCCCATACCATTAAACACATCATAGAAGACTGCATTTCACACAACCACTTACGCCAACAACACAATCTACACTCAATGAGAGCTCTGTGGGAAAGCCCGATCGTGGCCATGGCCTTTCTCAGGGACTCGGGGCTGTTCGGCCAGGCAGCTTAGGGAACAACAACAACATAAGGCATCCTCTTCAAACACTAATCCGCCGTAGTTTGAATCTACCGCGCAGAGCATTTAAAATCTGAGGAGCCTTCATCATGAGCGCACGCGACCTCACTCATGGCTTCAGTCATTATGAATTGGGTTCTCACTACGAAAAAACTTCGTAAAAAATAAAAACAAATAGAAAATAAGAATAACTATCCAATATGCTTTCCATCATATCGTGGATGTACTTGTGTGGATCTTTGACCAGACGCTGGTTCAGGCGTCATTCTTCCTTCTCTGCTCTGCGCTCACCCCGCCCGGACGTGTCTCCCCACGCTCCGCTAGTTCCGCATTTGCTGCGTCCCTAGTGAGTTTTTTCTCATTTGTTTACTCCGGGATGTATCGAGTAAGGTTAGGATATGCGTAGCAGGAGTGTCCTGGGCTGGTTGCCCGCAGTGCAGTGTATTTTGGGTCGTGTGTTTGGGGCATCTATTTCGGATGTACCCTCGTGGTCCTGTTTTGGACGTGTGAACTTGTTCACAGTTAGTTAGCTTGTGTTGCAGGCGGCTTTCATTACGCGCTTTTTGCTGCCTTCTATCTTTCTGATGAGGTAGCGTTTGTTTTGCTGACGTTCCCAGCGTATTTTTCTTCACTTAGTGAAGTTTTTTCTGGGTCCCGAGTCAGTCTTCCCTTTGCCGGAAGTTATTGCTACAGTGGTGTGTTGGCGGTGTTTCCTGTTGTGATATTTCCAGTGCTTTTGTTTATTTCAACGTTTATGTGCCGTCTGCCTAGGCCTAGCCAGCCGCTCGTAGCTTTGCCACATGTACAAGTGTTATTGATTTAATTATAAATATGTACTACTGTGTCATGTGTATCCTGGTTTAGTTGTGTATTGGCTAATTCCACAGACTATTTATGTTTCCTGGATTAGTTGTGTATTGGCTAATTCCACGGATTATGTTTGTGGGCCCTAGGTTAGTTGTGTTTTGGCTATCTCTCGGGTCCTATGTGCGTTCAGATGGTTTCTGGACGGGGTGGGTTACTTTCCGGCGGGTTTTTCTCGGTTACACCATGAAAACCCCGGCCGAGAGCCGAGTTTTGGCCACGCGTGGTTTCAAAAACAGGCTTGTGTCCCCGGCGAGTAGGTGTCTGTGGCTCTCCAGGACTGCGTCTCTGTGGTGGTGCCTGTTTCAGGCTCCCTTTGATTCCCGGCGGAATGGCTGTACCCATCTAACATTGTTCATGCGGACATATGTTATGGAGTTTTTCTACCCGGTTTTACAAACCAAAGGAAAAAAACCTAGCTGTTGTTGTGGGCTTTCCTCCCCGGCGATCTTTTACAAAGAAGTGGGGATAGGAACTTATGGGGTTAACGTTTAACCCTCCAGCCCCGGCTATGTATTATATATATATTCCTCGAAACCCGGGTGTTTTGGCCGAAAAACGTCTAGGCTAGGCTAGGCTACCGTATATTCGTTAATCAGACTGCTTCCCGCATTCCCGCGCTTCCCCAAGCGTAGCTGTGTTATTTACCTGTAGAATGGCATTAAGTAGAGCTCTCTAAGTCAACTGGTTGAGCTGTGATGATGATTTCATTGGAGATAACTTTATGGCCAAAACAGCCACTTTACACCACTTTTCGATACTTAACAACAACATACAGGCACAAGCGACGCTCTCCTTCTTGTGGCCGGAGATGCGGGGCGACGGTCCAGCCGGCTGTTGTTTACATGCGTCGGACCGACGCCTTGCACACGAAGCTCACAGGCTTTCAACCACTGGGCGTTCAAGAGACCTTCCGGGTACCTGTTATATGCTTTTTTATGGGCGTTCAAGAGCCCTTCCGTGGTGAGAGGGTTAAACATCAGATCTCACCCGGCGGGTGCACCTTGGTAGGGTGGGATGAACGAATTGGTAATTCAGTTTAGTTAACCGGTCCATTTAGTGATACTATATGTATCGCTGCCTTCACACATACGGCGATCGAAGGCTCAATTAGGGTTAACATCTTTTTCATAAGTTTTTTACACCCGGCGGGTGCTCCTGGGAGGAGGAAATAAGGAATTTACAATTCAATTTAGTTACCCAAATAATTGAGAGATACGTTAGTGTATCGCCGCCTTCAACATACGGCGATCTATGACAATTCGTTAGAAGTCAGATCTCGTATCAGCCTGCCCAGTGTTAATCTGCAAGATAATTCAGGGGCCGGCATCTTTGTGGGGGGTTGTTTTCCAAAATTGAATCTTGAAACAGTCACCACCAGAAAGACTATGTTTATAAACGCCATACTGGTCTTTTATATTATGTCAGAGGGTATTCTTAACTTTCTTAAGACATGTCTAGATATTCGGAAATCTTTATAGAACCCCGCCGCGTAACGAGCTGTGATCATTGTGACATTACGTCTCGTTACCCGGCGGGTTATTAACACTTGTGTGCGAACATGTTGGGTTAACCTTATGAGCATTAATTCCTGGAAATTTTCTTTTTTCCAGGGCTGGGCTCCGGCGGACCAATACAGAACCTGCAGTAGTTTTCCCACCAGTCTCCGTCATGGCTACCTTTGCCCCAGTTTTTGCTTTATGCATTACTCCAACCTGTGCTGGTATCCCTCTTTTTGCGCACACTCTTTGTATCAAGTGTGTTAAATGTCTAGACCGTTCAAGGGGTCTGTGGGTGATGCGCAACTGTTCCTTTTGCTCCCAACTCAGTGTAAAAGTATTAAAAGACAATGACAAGACCGCAGCGGTCGCCTTACGAGAAGTTAGGCAACAAATGGCAGCTTATACTACTATTGTGGCTCATAAGTCACTTCAATGTGACAACGTCCCACTTTGGGATAGGCTTCTAATTGAGCACCCTCCCCCTAAAGTTGCCTAAACGTTCCTCTCGAGTAACTATCCGTAAGCCGGCAGAGACTGGACAGGGTTCTGTGTCATCTCCTGCCCCAGCTACTTCGAAATGTCAACGTGAGCCTACACCCCCGGCGGCAGCCTCCTCGTCTCGGGCGAGGTCTAGGTCACCACTTAGACACCAGCCACCCTGTCTTGCCTCTTCACCATCGAGTAAGAAGAGTAAAGACGGAGAGTTCCACCAGTGGTCACGGCGATAAATCCTCCAAATCAAAGAGTAGTTCACGGTCACACCGCAGCCATAAATCTTCGAGAAAGGATTCCCATGATAGAAAGGCCTCCCGACATTCGCCGGAATCTAGTACTTCTCGTCATACCTCTACCCCAGACAGAGCTAGTGTTCGGTCTCAGGGGTCCAGTGTAGTGCCTGTACCTAAAGATAATTTACCTACAGTATTAGCATTTTAACCCTGGATTTGGAGAGTTCAGGGAGCTCAGTGGTTGAGAGTGTTTCGGACTCCCAAGGGAGTGTAGGCCAAGGCCTAGGTGTTTGGCGATATTCTCGACCAGTGCCTGACCACCCACTTCTGGCTCAAACTACTCACACAGTGGCTGACGTCCACCGGGACGCGGCGATCCGATCCTCTATTCCTGACTTATCTTGGCAACAAGATGGTACCCCAGCTTCGGCAGTGTCCTCTCATGAGGAACAGGATGATAAAGACGAGGTTTCAATTATATCAGATATGGAAGTGCAAGAGTCGGGTTCAGGCTTAGACGCCGCACAAGATCTTATTGATTCACCATTGAGTACATCATCTAATAAATTTGTCACAGCACAGGAAATTGATGGGCTACTAGTTAATGCTTTATCTAAATTTTTTGGCCAACAGCCGGAAACTCCTACAGTGGACCTGGGAGCTCCCACGACAAGCTCTACGGTACGGCCTCTGAAGACTTCTATTGCTTTGACTCAGATCCCTCACCCTCCCTCTATGTCACCATCGGTGGTCACTAGGCCTGCTACGGCGGCATTGACCACTTCGAATGTAAGGGTTATAACGGATGTCAATCCGCCCCCTTTAGACAAAGCTCCTCTCAGAAAGGTAGCTATGCCCTTGCTTTACGGACCAGACGAGTCATGGGTCCTTTTGACCCCCACTAAGCCAGAGCTCGCCCAACCTACCTTGTCAGGGGAACTCCCAGTGCCGCAAGAGTGGGTCATCCAAGGCAATAAATCTAAGAAATTAAGGGCCTTGGATACTTTGGGGAATGTACTTGATGTCAATGTAAAGGCGATACCTAGTTATTATCACCAGGACTATTTTGTTTATGCTGCTAAGCCTGCTTTACCCTCTGCCTCAGCTTCAAAATTGTTTTCTGACTGGTCTAAGCATGATGGGTTTAATGACATGAAGACACTGTCAGCTCTCACTCCAGAACTCGATTTGCAAACCGTCACAGACGCAGCAGCTAATCCAGTCTTGAAGGTGGGGCAGTTGGGTCCAGGACCTTGGGTGGAATGGGAGACAGAGGCTCAAAACTTTGCGACCACATTTACTTCCAAAACTTCCCACCAGATCCCTCAAGATACTCATTCTTGGTTCTCCATGCCAGTGTGTTCTGCCGGCGGAGTACCTTCAGCCTTGTTTGCTTTCTTAGCTGCCCCTAAAATTAATCTTTGTGAACTAAAAGACCCTTTCACTACCCCTACCCCAACTCACCTAGACCGAGAATTTAGGCTACGGGGGAAAGCTTTTCGCCTGTTCTCCCAATACATAGTGTCACAACAGGTTGCAAAGTCATTGCTCCGGTCCACTCAGGCAATCGCAGACGCGGATGCCAGAAGGTCGGTCGAACTGTCCCGGCGACTGCTTCTTCAGTCGTCAATCCAATCATTGGGTGACATACGCACAGCCTTGCTTGAGGCGGTGCGAGCGAGACAAGATCTCAGAATGTCCTTGGTACGGAAGCTGCCTGATCGCATTGCGAATCAGGTGGTCATGTCACCAGTGCTCACTCCCTCTTTAATGTCCCCTGAAGTGTGGCGAACAGTTTTTAATATGGCTCAGGCCTTTAAACATAGTCCCACCCCTTCTAAGAAACCTGCCTTTAACTTCCCCAAACCCAAGCCAGTCGCTAAGGCTCAGCCGGGGGAACCTAAGCCCTTTCATCCACCTAAGTCCTCCTCCCCTCAAGGTCAGTACAGGCATAGACAGGGTAGGTTTTCAGGTCAGAGAGGACGCGGCTATAATAAGCCAGGTCAGGGCCCTTCTTCTGCCAACGCCAACCAGCCGGCGAAGCGTCCACCACCTCCAACTCCACCACCATCAAAAAACTAAAGTCTCTCCCACTCCTGGTGCCAGTCTCAAGGCCGGTGGATCCGAGGGTAGTACAGCCGGCGAACCCTTGTCTGCTAACTGGGTCGTTCCGTACGTGTCACCAAGCATGGCCGTTAAACACTTGGGCACGGATGGTGGCACGCAAAGGCATCACTTGGCAGTGGCTCCGGCGACCTCGCTTACGTCAGCCGACAACGGCGAATCTTGTTTCTTTAGAGGTGGAGTCACTGGTCCAGGAAATGATTGCCAAGAATGTCATCATCCCGGTCCCTCCAAATTACCCAGTATTCACGTCCAAGCTATTTTTGGTTCCCAAAAGGGACAGTGTTCAGATGAGACCAGTCGTAGACCTGTCGTATCTGAACCTTCACATTCACAACGAGTCATTCCGAATGTTAACAGTACACCAAATCAGGTTAACACTTCTGCCGGGAGGTTGGATGTGTTCCCTAGACCTGACAGACGCTTATTGGCACGTATCGGTAAACAAAAGATTTCAAAGGTTTCTGGCCTTACGGATCAGGCATCAAAATTTTGTTTTTCAGAGGATGCCATTCGGTTTGAACCTGGCACCTCGATTATTCACAAAATTAGTCCGGCAAGCCCTGATGCCATTGTTAAAGCAAGGGATCAGAATTTTGTGGTACCTGGACGACTGGCTGGTGGTGGCAGAGACAGAGCAAGTATGCATCAAACATGTCAACATAACTTTAAATCATGTCAAAACTCTAGGGTTCAAGGTAAATCTGGTAAAGTCAAACCTTGTTCCCTCATGAGTAGTTCAGTGGATAGGGCTGGTTTGGGACACAGCTGCTCTCACTCGGAGTCAGAGTGTGGACGATCGAAACAGGTTTCGCAGGAAACTGTTCATGTTTCTTCACAGTCTGACTACGACACGGAGGATCTGGGAGTCTCTGGTCGGCTCTCTCAACTGGATTCAACTAACTGTAATGTTGGGCCGGTTGAAAGTAAAACGTTTAATATTGGAGGGCAACAAATATTTTCCACTCTTACCGGCGGGAAAATTATGGCCCATACCAAACTTAATCCACACCTTACTAGCGGTCTGGGCGAAGAGGGAAATGTTGCACTCAGTAATGTCATGGACCTCTCCTCCGCCAACGGTATGGGTAGACACGGATGCGTCAGGCACAATAGGTTGGGGTTTTCAGTCAAACCAGGGGCACCAGGGTCAGGGGCTTTGGTCCCACTTAGAAATCTCCCACATCAATGTCAAAGAATTACTAGTCCCCTTGTATTTCCTTCAGTCTCACGGCTCTACTTTACGGGGCAAGTCGGTGGCCTTCAGAATGGACAATCTGAATGCAGTTCACTGTATTCAGAAACAGGGGTCAACGAGATCACAGAAGTTGCTAAACGTGTCGGAAGAGATTTTTACTCTAGCCAACAGGCTAGACATTTATCTTCACGCATCTTATCTCCCAGGCGTAGCAAACGTCTGGGCAGACGCTCTGTCCCGGAGACAGAGCACGACAGTAGAATGGGAGCTCAAGCAACCCTTTTTCAACCTAATGATTGCAGAGCTCTACCATCCACAAGTGGATCTGTTTGCGTCCGAGGAGACTCACAAACTCCCTCTATACCTCACCCGCCGGACAGGAACGCCGGCAGGGGGGCCAGACGCCCTAGTGACAGACTGGAACAGATGGAGCTCCATCTATCTGTTTCCGCTGCCAGACGCGTCACTAATGTGCCACGTAGTGAACAAACTACGAGATTATCGAGGCTTAGTCTCGCTAATCGCGCCCCTGCGGCCGGCGCAGTTATGGTACCAGCAATTAAAGACGTTGTGCCCGCACCCGGTGTCGCTCCCGGTCGAGTATTTCCACTTAGACACGATTGGCAACCTAGCGACCTCGCTGACTTTTGCATTATGGACATTCAGGAGGCCAAGTGGCTAGCACCATATGGTAGAGATCTATCTATCTATCTATTGCCTGACGCCGCGATCCCCGAAGGGGTGGCCACGAACGAACCGCCCCCATGCACCTCTGTCCCAGTCAGTCGAGCCCCTCCCCAACCAGCACCGCCTTCATAGTAGTCACTCATCTTCACCTCATATTCGGTCTACCTCTCCCCTCTTCCTCCACCTCGCTCTTACACCTTAGTCATTCTCTCGCTTACGTTCCATATGGCGAACATCTCAAGTTGTTTTTCACACTTCCAGCAATCTACCTCCAAACCTCTTCTTACTTCCTCATTAGTCTTATCCCTCCATGTAACTCCGCACGCCTTAAGTAATTCATTTTACTGCTCTCACTCTTGGTCTGAGTCTCTCAACACGTCATGCTTCGCTTCGTAAGTCAGTGTCGGGATTACTGTCATGCAAGGACTTCTTCACTTCCATACTGACCACCTTTGTTACTGCTTTAGCGTTACAACTTCCCTGTGTACCTCTCCCGCACCTCTTCATCCATAGTCCCATCTTTACTCAACACACTGCCAGATTAAAAGAGTGACGATCTCATAGCCTGACCGTTCAGCTTCACTCACACTCTGTGACTTCACCCCTTTCGAAGACCATAACCTTGCTCTTCCCCGTATTTACCTTCAAATTCCGTTTTTCGCACACTGTTCCAAACTCATTTACCAGACCCTGCAACTCCCATTCATTATCACTCATCAGAACTGTATCATCCGCAAACAGCAGTATAGGTAGCTTCCACTCAATTCCCTCCCTTTTCAGCGATACACCAACATCCACTGCTCTTGATAGTATTTCTTTCATGACTCCATCCATATATACAGTAAACAACCACGGGACATCACACACCCCTGTTTCAAACCAACATTCAGGTCAAAGAACTCGCTCTGCTCACTCTCCACACGTACTGCCGCCTTTGCACCCTCATACATGCTCTTCACTGCTTTCAGCAACTTGCCCTCTACTCCGTATATTCTAAGTACTTTCCACAAACCTTCTCTATCCACTCTGTCATAGGCCTTCTCCAAGTCCATAAAGGCAACATACACCTTTTGTTTCTTCTCCAGATACTTCTCCACAACACAATTCAGGGTAAAAATCTGATCTACACATCCTCTTCCCTTCCTAAAAACCTCCCTGCTCGTCGCCTATCCATTTCTCCGTTCTCACTCTCACTCTCTCAATCACTACCCTACTGTATACCTTCCCTACTACGCTTAGAAGACATATTCCTCGGTGGTTACCACACACTCCTCTTTCCCCTTTGCATATGGTAGAGATGTGACCAATAAATTATTAAATCAATATACTCAGTCTACGAAACGACAGTATCAATCACATTGGCAAGCCTTTACTTCTTGGATCATTAGAACAGAACAAACGGTGCCCTCAGTGGCGTTAGTTTTTAATTATTTGAATTATCTGTTTGAGCAGAAACGTTTATCTGTGGTAACGTTAAAAAATCACTTAACTGCGATTAGAGTGCCCTTTTTAGATCTTACAGGTCTCTCCATACCGGTGGCGGAGGAAACAGGTTTTATGAGAGCATGTTTTAAACTCCGCCCACCTCCCCGTCAGCTCATGCCTACTTGGTCTCTGGACAAAGCATTGTCTTTACTTCACTCTCGTCTGTACCAAAATACTGCAGATTTTGCATTACTCTTAAAAAAGGCTGTATTCCTTTTGGCTTTGGCCACCGGGAACAGAGTGTCTGAGCTGGCGGCGATGAGCAACACACCTAATTGCCTTAGGTTTGGTAGACTTAATGAATGTATTCACATTGCACCTTCCCCAGGATTTGTAGCCAAGAATGAGCACAGTGCACACATGTTTTCGGAGTTCACTGTGCCGGCGTTAAAAAGGGGAAAGGTGCACCATAATCTATGTCCAGTGCAAGCTCTAACCAAATATTTGAGAGTAGCTCCTCTAAACCCCCAAGGTGCTTTGTGGGTAGCAAGTACGGGTAAACGCTTACTGAAACGGAGATTGGCTTCTCTTTTGGTCGAAGTCATTAAAGAGAGTAATCCCGGCGTTGTGGGTAGGGCCCACGATTTACGCAAATGGGCAGCCTCTTTACGTTTCCTGAAGAACTTTTCAGTAGAAGATATTATGTCCACACATTTGTGGGCTTCTAATCATACGTTTTTTACTAGATACTTGTCAGTTGCTCTAGACAAACCTTCCTTACCATGTATAGCTTTAATGTAGAGGCTCTAGGTGGCCCTTCAGTCACTTTTGTTTACTTTCAAGGAAAAAGGGGGGGGGGGTGCAGTCAGTGTAACATAGGACACCCTAGACCCCGCCGGAGTGTAAGAGCTGTGATACAATTTATGGATAATGTGATATGAAAATTTCTCTGTTCTATTCAGGGCGAGAAATTGTGCTAGTACAATGTTAGTACAAACAACAGGGTTGTTATAGTAGTTTTAGCTGTGAAAGCAATTTAGTATTAATCAGTGGAGATATTTTGCAAGATGTTTCCACAAATATTATGGGGTTATATGTGCACATGTAAACTTATAACTTGTTATTTTTGTCACCACTCGTTGAGTGGGGTGCCTTTGTAACTACAGATCTGTTCACAGAATCTCCAGAGTTACCCTTTTTTGTCAAGCAGGCTTCTTTGAAGCACGCACCTGCTTGAACCCCTTTTTGTATATATATGGGCTGCGCCATGTGTAAATATATTTTCAAAGTAAGAATACTATGTGGTTGTTTGATTATCTGCTTTTCTAGAGTTATGATATGATTACGAATGTCCCCCTCCAGTCTTAGAAATCAGGCATGTTCGTCAATGATGGAGGGGCCACTAATAAATTATAGGTTTGACTCCTGTAAGGAGATAAAGAAAACCTAATATTTAGTAGTGGCCCCGTAATCATTGACGACTGGGGCCCTCCCGACCATCCCCTTCCCATTCGTTGATGTATTAAGGATTTTGGTTTACTTGATATGTCAGTGAAGGAAGAATGACGCCTGAATCAGCGTCTGGTCAAAGATCCACACAAGTACATCCACGATATGATGGAAAGCTTATTGGATAGTTATTCTTATTTTCTTTTTGTTTTTATTTTTTACGAAGTTTTTCGTAGTGAGAACCCAATTCATAATGACTGAAGCCATGAGTGAGGTCGCGTGCGCTCATGATGAAGGCTCCTCAGATTTTAAATGCTCTGCGCGGTAGATTCAAACTACGGCAGATTAGTGTTTGAAGAGGATGCCTTATGTAATAGGCATGTTCGTTAATGATTACGGGGCCACTACTAAATATTAGGTTTTCTTTATCTCCTTACAGGAGTCAAACCTATAATATGGTTTTGTAGCCACTGCTGCTGTTTACCGTCTGGTGAGGTGGGTCGCAGAATAATCATAAGGGGATTGACCTGCTTTTTCTCTCTGGCTTGTATCCATTCGGCCCCATTCAGCCTACCGTTTTAAAACATTTATACCCATCCAGGTGCCGATTTTTTCCGCGAGCCAGCATATTTATTTTTAATATTTTGACAGCAGGCTAAATTTGTAAATTTTTCGATGGAAAAATTTCTCCGGCAAAGCCGGATCTCTTCATACAATGCTGGCTCGCTATCGCTCGCCAGGAAGAAATCGACACCTGAATGGGGATAAACGTCTTAAAACAGTAGGCTGAAAGGGGCCAAATGGATACAACCCAGAGAAAGAGAAATATGGAGAGAAAAAAAGCAGTTCAACTGCCTTAACCCCTTCTGTACCTTCTGTCTTTTTAACTTTATTCTGACTACCATTATGCGATTTTATTCCGCTTAAAAAGGTCCTCCAACAATAAACATTCTCACTTGACCATTTTTACTGCCACAGATCCTTCTTAAACTGTAAAAAATTCATTTAAATATAGCTAGAATAAAATGAAAATCTTCATAGCCGGTACAGAAGGTTAAGCCCCACAAGAGCTTTTATAGTCAACATTCAGTGATCAACATTTTTCTGGCAACACTTCGGGAATATTTTGCACTGGTATCGGAAGCTAGACTGATGGTATATGCACTTAGGCAAAAGAAATGTTTTGTATGTTGACCTCATAAGCTGCCAGACCAGTGTTGAGGGAAAAAGTGTGCGATACCGGCTTTAGTGACAGTTTTATTATAAGGGGAGTTCTTTTGCATTTATCTTGTGTCGTCCCAGTTTTGGTTTGTTTATTTTGCAAGTTTTACATTATAATAATCCCAGGTATCAGTGTAATTTTCGTTTAGTCAATTTCCGGACACTACAGTGGTCCCTCGCATTTGGCGGGTTTCAGCTTGGCGAAACACAGTATTGGCGATAGGTTGTTGTTGTTGTTGTTGTTGTTCCCCAAGCTGCCTGGCCGAACAGCCCCAATGCCCCGAGCAAGGCCAAGGCCATAACCGAGCGCCCCCACAGAACCCTCCCTGCCGACCACAATAAAGCCTGGGTGACTGAAGCCACTCCATGGCGGGGAGCTGAGGAGGGTGCAGAAACGCCCGGGAAACCAAAGCCCCACCCAGGGCCCTGTGCCCCTCAGCAATTATGAAGAGAAAGTTGAGGGGCAAAGGAAAAATGTGACGCTTTGGCTTCCAATCTTGGTAGATTGGGAGGTCAATCCGCGGAAGAGACGCCGTCACTTGAGATCTAGAAAATATATAAGTAAAAGGAACAGTCAGAGTAAGCTATGGGTATGGCAGAGATCGCTCAGTTCTCACTCTGATAGACCAGCCCATCACCAGATGACTAGAACCCAATCCTCTCAGCATCAGGTAGGAAAGGCCCTAGAAAGCCGCCTTTGGCGGGGGAATAGCTCCCCTATTTCAACCCCTCTCGGGGTTGGGCACCCGCCCATTGGCGATAGGTTGAATATGGTACCAGAATCCGAATTTGGCGCTTCAAATACACTTTTGGCGAGAATGCTGACGTCACGGAATGGCGTCGGCCCAGAATGCACCGCCCGCAAGCTCGTCTCACCAGGCCTAACTTTAAATAATTCATGGTAAATAAAATCTGTTATCTATTATCTATTGTCTTTTTTATTGCTGTTAATGTTTCATGTAGGCTACAGTAGAGCGCCGTATTGAGAGTTACTCTTAGGCCGAGGCTAGGCTATAGATAGGCTTAGGCCTACTCACAAAACCCTAACTGAGCTGCTTGGATAGCGAGAATATCCCAGGTATATTTCATAAACGTATATTAACAGAGTAATCTTGACCAAACCGATTTGTGAACCTCATATCTCTTGTGTTTTGCTTTGTTTATTGTGCCGAACAGTACGCGACACACAAACACAAACACACGCGCGCATCAGCTGACTCAGGGGCCCAATCGATAATTAATCAAAGAAGTGACCACGGATCCAAAACCAATTTCATTATTTTGCTCAATCAAAAAGCAGTTGGTATAGAAAATTCTAGTCTTCACCATTCAAAAGGTAAAAGTGATTTATGCTTCCTGATATATATCTAAGCTAGGTTAGCCCATTTCTTGGTCTGGCTAGCTAGTGACTTAGCAACTTGTTGCTAAGGTTATGTGGTTATTCCTTATCAATAAGACTATTCACAAGATAACAATGAGTTCTGCTGCCTGATATACATCTAACCTAGGTTAGGTAATTTCTTTGTCGAGATATATAGGCTAGGCCTATGTCTTCTAGCAAAAACAGAGTAAACAGACGGCGCCGAGTGTGTCGGCGATCGACGATGCACATGCCGGGCGGTTTGAAAAGGGTGAACTCGGGCCTCGTCAAAGACTAATGGATAATTTTCCCATTTAAAGTACTATCTACGTTTGGCGAAATACACTTTTGGCGCTGGTTTGGCTAGACTAATTAAATCGCAAAATGCAAGGGACCACTGTAGTCTGAAGCTTCCTAAGTGAGGAACACAGAATTTGCTTAAAATCTATAAAGTATCAGTAACTTTTATTATATAATTGTACAGTATAGCAAAATAAAAAAATAAATCCAAGTCCAATAACGACAAACTTGAACCTGTGTGGCATGCTGTGCAAAGCCAGTGTCACACGAGCAAATTTGCCAGCAATTTTTGATGAGCAAGTTTGTTCTCGTAATATTTTGAGGCTCTTTCACATTGGAATTGTATACTAGACTGAAGATAGAATATAAAAAGTGGCAGACATCTGAGCTAACCGAGATTTTTAAAGCTGCCAGACTACAATTGCTCGTAAACATTGACGGAAAAATGGCTTGTGTAACACCGCCTTAAATGTAGGACCAGTGTGGCATGATTGAGCCTTTTGACACATAACACATAGATCATCACACAAGTGGAGTTTTGAGCTCTTTTCTTGTTACTGACTTTTATATCCCATTCTACCAGGATTTTAAATTGGATGTCTGCCTCTGGCAGTGACACTAGTCTAACAAAATAAATAACCAGGCTGAATGGGAGAACACTTACAATATTGAACTAAATGAGTGAAAATAGTTTCTGGCTATCTGCGAACATATTTAAAAAATTCTTGATTGATTGGATGAATGTTTTAAGATTCTTGACTAAGATGAAAAAAACTAAATGGAGCATGTACAGTACAGTCAGCTCGCCTAATACGCGCCTTCCTAATTCGCGAAAACCCTAATACGCGCCTGGGGGTCAGACAAACTCAAAATTCTCAATAAGCGTCTACGGTACCTAATAAGCGATTCGGGAGCCCAAAAGTGGCCAAATCCGCCCTTTTTACCTAATACACGTGGACACCTATCATTTCGCGTGGCACAGATATCATCATATTATGAGGATATTACTTACCACATAGACTTTATTTGAAACCATAGGCATAGTCATATTTAGCATAGCCTAACTCATCGTCATGTTTCCGCAGCTTTCGTCAGACATGGCACTCGACTTGACTGTTTTGATGGTCACGGGGATACAATTCCTTCATTACCACCAGGCACACCGTCGCTATCACTGAATACACTAGAGGCCATAATAAACGCAAGAGATACAAGGTTCAGGCACAAATAAGCAAGTAAAAGGCGGGTGGACTTAGAGCGTCTGCCTGGTCTTGACAACATTAAAAATTGAGGTCGAAAGTGACGCTCCGATCGTCGGATTCACTCAAAAACCTAGTCTTTAGGCAAATTATTTTTGCTCTCATTTTCGGTGTATTTTCTTATTATTGTATGTCTTATTGTTCATCATTTAATCCAATTTTGGTTGGTATTTAGGGAAAAAATTGTCAAAATTAGGCAATTTTTTTCGAGGTGTCCACCATAAGCGATTTTTCCCATAAGGTATGTTATTCCTAATTCGCAAATTCCTAATACGCGCCGCCCTGTGTCGCCCATATAGGCGCGAATTAGGAGAGCTGTCTGTATGTATGTACAGTAAACTTCCGTTAATCCGAAGGGCAGCGGACCGGCCCTCGTTCGGATTAGTGGATTTTTCGGATTATCGGACTTTACCCCTATGAACCTGTGTATGACGAAAACATTGAGACATTAGGCCACCCAAATGACACAATGGTGCACACACACATATCATATGTTCATGAAATCACTTCAAAAGTTTACCATTGTCATTGTAGCCTATTACCTACTTCAAAACATTCAGATTAATGGTCAAAGGAATCTGCTGATATAAGCCTCTTCTTCTTCTTCCGTCTACTAGCGAGTTTGTCTTGCTCTTGAAGATCAGATGTGGTTCGGGAAGTAATGCCTTAACAACGGCACTTCCCTGAGAGGTTTCTTGTAATTTTCCTTTTGTGACATGCTCTGTTATATTATATTGTATTGAAAGCACCCTTGTCTTGTTGTCTTGAAAGCACCCTTGGGACGCTCCGATCACTGAACCATAAATAGTAGCGTATCGGAAAGTCCAAAGGTGCGTTTTCAAGCTCAAGACTGAATGCGCTTCCAGAAAATGCGGTGCAAGCCAGTAGCGCATCGGAGCGTCCCAAGGATGCGTTCAAGAGCAAAACAAACTCTCTAGCAGACGATGTGGAAGAAGAAGAAGAAGGTGTTTACGTTTATATCAGTAGCTTCCTTTGACCATTAATCTGAATGTTTTGAAGTAGGTAATAGGCTACAATGACAATGGTAAACTTTTAAAGTGAATTCATGAACATATGATATGTGTGTGCTCCATTATGTGTCATTTGAGTGCCCTAATGCCTCAAAAAGGGGACTTTGGGACTTCTTGAAATTCGGACCATCGGGTGAATTCGGATTTGGCCTCAAATTGAAAAATTCGGACTATTGGGAGATTCGAATTATCGGTCGTCGGATTAACGGACTTTTACTGTATATATGTACTGTATCGTATATACTCAGGCACATACCCCACAGCTGGGGGTGGCCGACTCGAGACAGAGTCCGAACAGTTCACAACACAACACAACACATAAAAAAATAAAATAAAACTCACACATATCTAGGTCGCCCTGGAGAATACCCAGAGACACAGCAGAGCTTTACCACCACAATGCCCGCCCACCTTACTATAGCACCAGCGAACTTGACAATAATCTTGATCCCTTAACTTCTTATACTGTAACTCGAAATTAATGAAAGCAATCGGGCTGACGCTTCTATCATTTGGGAAGAGTCCACCAGGAAATAGGTGTGGATATTTACAGCCAGTTTGCTCTAAACCCTTTTGAGCTACGGAGAGGTCAGAGATCAAGATTATTGTCAAGTTAGTTGGCGCTACCTATACCAGACAAGGCCCTTCACCAGGTAGATCGGCTTCCCGGGCCAGGCGCCTGACGGACTACTATCTAGTCCAACTGGCACCCGACCCCCTCCTCCCAATGACCACGTTATCACTCATCTATTCACAAGCATTCTCCATTCATTCCTATGAATTACCACTTCTCTTGCCTGTTCTTCAGTCATCTCTCTACCTTCCAACGCTTTTACTACACCATCAATAGCGGCTCGCTGGTGTAGTGACTAGCGTCTTGGACTTCCACCCAGTAGGTCCCAGGATCGCGCCCACGCTCGGCGCATTAAAGATTTCTCACAAGCACTGAGTCGTTACCGTCCCTCATGAGCAAGGGGGTGGAGTAGTAGTACAGGACCGCAATGGAAATACGCCTAATCGGCCTTATTGGGCTATCCTTAGCTGGCTTAGTATGCGCTAGCTATTATTATTACTATTATTATTATTACTCTCCATTTCATCCGAGGTCTTCCTCTCTCTCTACCTCCCCTGGTATAATAATAATAATAATAATTTGACTCGTATACCAGTATTCTCTTTGTAAGCCTTTCATTTCCCATTCGTTCAATACAGTCTTTCGGACTTCAATCTTTCGGAATTCTCAGGCTTTCGGACTAGCATTTCAATTCGGACTCATGGTTCAGCCTTTCGGATTTGTCTGAAAGGCTGAGAAAATACCTCCGTCCTTTTCGGACTACATGATTTTCCGAGTGACCGAAATCGTCGAAATACGATAATTTAATCATAAGTACTATATATCTCTTATATACTTACCTTAATTCTTTACAATATTTCATAATAAACTTATATAACACAAATTATAAGTTCAAATGAAAAATCAGTGTACCGGCGGTACCATTACCGAAACACGTGTGTGTGTGTGTTATTGGTGTTTGGCTATGTCGAGTGAGTGTATTTACCTAATTGTATTTACCTAATTGTAGTTTACAGGAGTTGAGCTAAGCTCGTGTTGTCCCGTCTCTCAGTCTACTTTTTACCCAATTTTTTCTTGAAAATATGGATATTCCTTGCCCCTACCACCTCCTCCTCCAGCCAATTCCATTTGTCAATACATCTATAGGGGAAGCTAAACTTCCTGATATTGTTCTTGCAGGTAGGTCTTTTTACTTTGTAGCTGTGGCCTCTAGTTATTCCTGTATCCATAATTAATATATCCTCCCTATCCAGCCTCTCCAGCCCCCGGGTGCATTTGTACATCATTATCATGTCTCCCCTCTCTCTCCTCTCTTTTAGACTCGGTAGATTTAATTTGTCTAGCCTCCCTTCATATGGCAGTTCTCTGAGACTTGGAACCAATCTAGTAACTGCTCTCTGGATTCTTTCTAACTTGTGAATATGCTTCTTTAGATGCGGGGACCACACCACTGCTGCATACTCCAATCTTGGTCTAATCATACTCTTCATAATTTTCACTACCATGGTCTCATCCAAGTAGTTCAGAGCAACTTTCATATTCCCGGCCATTGCATACATTCCGCTAAAGAGCTTGTTAATATGTTTCTCTGGCGACAAATTATCTTGTATAATCAACCCTAAATCCTTTTCTTTTTCGGCCTTGCTAATTATATTATCTCCCATCCTGTACTCCCAATTTGGTCTATTCACACTTCTTCCCATATTTAACACATGGCATTTACTTATATTAAATTTCATTTTCCACTTGGTGCTCCATTCGTATATTTTATCTAAATCCCCTTGCAGCTCCTCACAACTACTTTTATTTGTTATTTGTCTCATAATTTTTACGTCATCTGCAAACATTGACATGTAGAAGTTTATGCCTATCGGCAGGTCATTCACGTACATAAGGAACATGAGAGGTGCCAACACAGATCCCTGCGGCACACCACTCTCAACTTTCCGCCACGATGAGTAAGTTCCTCTAATGTTGGTCCTCATTTCCCTCTCTGTTAAATAGCTCTCCATCCATTTCAGCAAACTCCCCCTGACACATCCTAGTGTCTCTTACAGTTTCTTACAGTAGATCCTCTGGAAAAAGGCAAACTATGCCTGTGTATCCAGCTCAGTACCAGTACTTGCACTGCTGCGGTCGTTCACGGTGTTGGCGGCGGCGGTAGCAGACGCAACATTTTTACTATTCTGTATTTTTGTTTTATAATCAAACTTCAAATCTTGTCTTCCCCATGCTTTTATCAAGATTACTTTCAAACTCCCTTATTGATTCGGAATCGACTACATACTGGGGCAGTGCGTTCCACTCATTTACCACTCTATCACAAAATGAGTTCTTTGCCTTCTCAAGCCTATTTCTTTCTTTGTAAATTTTCTTAGAGTGTCCTCTCGTTCTTGTTCCCTCCCGCATCAAGAAGATACCTTCACACACATCCTCATCGTACTTTCCTGACACTATCTTAAAAGTCTCTATCATATCCCCTCTCTTTCTCCTATATGCCAGTGTCGGAAGCCCCAGTGTCCTCAACCTCTGCTCATAGCCCTCAAGCTTAGATAACAATCTCTCATGTGGTACCCTATCGAATGCTTTGGAAAGGTCTACGTAGACACAGTCCACCCATCCGCCTCTTTCTTGGAGTACATCTATCACCCTACTGTAATAACATAGCAAACTGGTAACACAAGATGTCCCTTCTCTGAATCCAAATTGCTTTGGGGTTATTATCTTCTTTCTCTCCAACATTTTCATCCATCTCTTCCTAATTAGCTTTTCACAAATCTTGCATACAATACTAGTAAGTGAAACTGGTCTATAGTTTAGAGGGTCCTCAGGGTTTCCATTCTTGTATATCAGAATGATATTAGCTCTTTTCCATTCAACAGGAACCTGTCCTTTATCTAAGGAAGCTTGAATTATGTCCCTCACTGGCTCCACTAATTGCTCTGCACACTCCTTTAAAACCCAGGCAGACACTTCATCCGGTCCCATAGCTTTCCTTACTTCAAGTCCTCTCATCGCAGATAACAGCTCATCTCTAGTTATTTCAATCTTACTAAGACCACTCTCCAGTACTCCCGCCTGTGGTTCGTCAAAACCTTCCTCTCTAGTAAAAACTGACCCCAATTTGTTATTCATTACCTCGCACATGTCCAATACATTTTCATACGTCCTATCATCAACTCTTAATTTAGTAATTTGTTTCTTTACCTTCAACTTACTGTTCATATATTTATAAAATAATCTAGGGTCACTTTCACATTTATTTACTATGTTCTTCTCATAGTTCATTTTAACTTGCCTAATTATGTTAACATATCTATTCCTCTCCTGTTTATATTTATTCCGATTACTCTGTGTTCCTTCTTCTTAATCTAGCTGAAGCTGCATCACGCCTACCCAAAGCTCTTTTGCATTTCAAATTAAACCAATCTTTCTGCTTAGTAAAATTTCCAGTTTTATATCTTGGGACAAACAGATTGGTTCCTACTCTATAAATTTCGAGGAATCTACTATATTTACCTTGTACGTCCTGTTCCTTCAAAATAAGATCCCAATCTACTCCCTCTAAATATCTTTTCAAGGATACATAATCAGCTTTACTATAATTTAATCTGTCATTTATGCAGCTATTGTCTAATCTATTGGCATTACTCGAGGTCAACTTCCATTTTAGTAATAGGTGATCACTTTTACCTACAGGACATAGATAGTTTATATCACTAATTTCGTGAGGATCTTTTGTAAAAATCAGATCGAGTTTAGAAGGTTCGTTATTACCTCTCATTCTTGTATTTTCCTTCACATGTTGTGCAAGTACATTTTCTGTAACCAACTCCACTAGCCGACTTCCCCAAGATCTCTGATTTGGCCCTGCATCTCCCGATTCCCAATGTGTGTGTGTGTGTGTGTACTCACCTAATTGTAGTATACAGGATTTGAGCCTAAGCTCGTGTTGTCCTGTCTCTCTCTCTACATTTATCCAATTTTGCTTTAAAAGTTTGGATATTTCTTGCTCCCACCACCTCCCCATCCAACTTATTCCAACAATCAACGCTTCTATACGGGAAGCTGAACTTTCTTACATCAGACTTACATACAACTTTCCTCAACTTACATTCATGACCCCTGGTTCTTCCCTCGTCTCTCACCACAAAATCTCACTTATCGATCTTCTCAAAACCTTTCACACACTTAAACATCATGATCATGTCACCTCTCTCTCTCCTCTCCCTCAGCATTGGCAGCTTTAACCTTTCCAATCTCTCCTCATATGGCAGGTCTCTAAGGCTAGCTATCATCTTAGTGGCAACTCTCTGAACTCTTTCCAGTGTTTTATTATGTTTTATAAGGTGTGGAGACCACACCACTGCTGCATACTCCAGTCTTGGTCGCATTATTGTCCCTATTATTTTTGCTAACATCTCTTCATCTAAATAATTCAGAGCTATTCTCATGTTAGTCAACACTGCATAGGTTTCACCAGTTATTTTATTTATATGCTGTTCAGGTGACAAGCTATCTGCCATAACTACCCCTAGGTCTTTTTCTTTCCCAGCTTTACTAATTATTTCATCTCCTATTTTATATTCCCAAGAAGGTCTATATTTACTTTTTCCCATCTCAAGAACATGACACTTACTCGTGTTAAATTCCATTTTCCAAGTTTGACTCCACTCATATAATTTATCTAGGTCTCTCTGTAATTCTTCACAACTACTCCTACTTGTAATATGCTTCATTAATTTTGCATCATCAGCAAACATAGATATATATGAGCCTATTCCCATTTGAAGGTCGTTGATGATAACCAAAAACATGATTGGGGCCAACACCGATCCTTGAGGCACTCCGCTTTTTGCCCTTTTCCACGAGGAGAACTTTCCTTTTATTACTGTTCGCATTTCCCTCCCAATTAAATAGTTTTCCATCCACTTTAATAATACTCCCTCAACCCGCCCCACAGTCCTGAGCTTCCACAACAATCTCTTATGAGGCACCTTATCAAATGCCTTCTTGAAATCTAAGTAAATACAATCTACCCACCCCTCCCTCCCTTGTACAATGTCAATTACCCTATCATAGTAACTCAACAAATTTGTGGTACACGAATGACCTTTTCTGAACCCGAACTGCTTGCTTGAAATTATTTCCCTCTCCTCCAACATACCCACCCATCTTTTTCTAATAATCTTTTCACAAAGCTTGCATATAACACTCGTTAAGGATACCGGTCGATAATTTAGCGGGTCTTCTTTATTTCCACTTTTATATATTGGAGTTATATTTGCTTGTTTCCATTCTAAGGGAAGTTCCCCCTTGTTTAACGAGTGTTGAACAATATTAAAAATAGGTCTCACTAGTTGTTCAGAACATTCTCTTAATACCCATCCAGCAATGTTATCTGGGCCCATAGATTTTCTCACGTCCAATTCTTCCAACAATGATTTTAGTTCATCCTGGTTGACTTCTATCGACTCTAGTCCCTGTATCTCGTTCAATTCCACCACAGGTTCTACATAGTCATCCTCCTCCACAAACACGGATGTTAATGTATCATTCATAATTTCACACATACCCACTGTGTCTTCATATAACTGACCCTCTACCCTAAGCTTTGTTATTTTGTCCTTTATTCTTGTTTTGCCATTGATATAACTATAGAACAGTTTGGGTTCTTTATTACATTTGTTTACTATATCCTTTTCAAAGTTCTTTTTCTCCTCTCTTATAGTCTTGACATAGTTGTTTCTAGCATTCTTATACTCATTCCATTTTTCCTCAGTGTGTCTCCTTCTCACTTTATTCCATGGAGAGTCCTTTTTGTTCTGGGCAATGTGACATCACATGTTAAACCACTCTTTCTCCTTGGCCAGTTTTCTATCCTTAAATGTTGGTACATATTTATCTACCCCCTCCCTGTAAATATCTAGTAACATGGTGTATTTTACTTGAATATTCTGTTCTTGCTCAATAAGTGACCAATCTATATTTGCAAAGTATCCTCGTAATGTTGCGTGTGTTCTTCGGTGTGGGTTCTTGTGTGTGTGTGTTCTTGTGTGATTATGTCGGTCGCCACTGATATACGGTATGAAATAAATGTAATTATAATTATTCTCTATGGAATTGAATTGAATTTTACCTAATAATATTTATAATAGTAAAAGCCAAAGAAAACTCCATTAAGACTGTAACTTTATTGAAGGCAGTAGATTGTTGGTCAGCCTAGCAACAACAACAACTTGTAACACATACATGTATGTTATTGTTGTGTGGCTATGTCGAGTGTGTGTGTGTGTGTTACCTATTTGTATTTACCTATTTGTAGTATACAGGAGTTGAGCTTTTTAGGCTCGTATTGTCCCGCTTCCTGAGTTACAATTATCTAACTTTGCCTTAAAAATATGAATGTTTTTTGCACACACCACTTCCTCTTCTAACTGATTCCATTTACTTATACTTCTGTAAGGGAAACTATACTTTCTCACATCTCCTTTGTATCTTCGTTTCATTAGCTTATATCTATGTCCCCTAGTTCTACCATTATCTTTCACAATATAATCCTTCTTGTCCACCTTCTCAAGTCCTCTCACACATTTGTACATCATAATCATATCACCTCTCTCCCTCCTATCCCTTAGAGATGGTAAATCTAATTTCTTTAATCTCTCCTCATATGGTAATTCTCTCAGTTCTGGTATCATCCTAGTTGCAGCTCTCTGAACCTTTTCCAGCTTCTGTATATGCTTTTTTAGATGTGGTGCCCACACCACTGCCGCATACTCCAGTCTTGGTCTCACCAATGTTTTTATAATTTTCTCCAGTATCTCTTCGTTTATATAGTTAAAGGCTATTTTTATTCTGTTTAACAGTCCATATGTTTCTCCCACTATCTTTTTAATATGTGTGGATATTATTGGAGGAAATGAACTGTAGAATTAAAGAACATCACACAATAGTATAGTACCTGGTAGCTGGATCGTAGGTGACGGGTTAGATTATTGTGGAGTGGAAACAAGGCAACAGGTTGGCGGGAGAGTTGGTGAAACGAGAAGAATGATAAATAAGGAGGAAATTAATGAATAGTTAATGACAGAAGAGGGCCTCAAGACTTAAATGATAACTAGGAGGAAAATAGATGATAGGTGAATTGATGGGAATCTACACTGAGTTTAGTTCTAACGGGTTAATGGAATGAAATGAGAACAAGGGAAAATTGTACTGTCGGTGGTGGTAGTTGGAGAGCGAGTGAGTGTTCCCTGTCAAATTTGCGTTAGCCTCACCTTTTCGCGCATGCGCAATGAGGTCGGGACTTAATTCCCTTCCCAAGAATCATTACCTAAGTTTATAGGAACAATATATTACTTAATATCTAATACAGAACATAATCCAATATTCTTCCCATTTATACTAAATCATATTACATGTATTATGATTCTTATTCCTACAAACTTATTACTTAAGATTACACTTAAATTTAGACTGTCCAATACTTAGGGAAATAAAGTATGGACAATATGATTCTCAGGTGAAAGATCACCCCTAACAGTTATCCCTAAGTCCTTTTCTTTCTCTGATGGGTTAATAGTATGTTCTCCTAACTTATATTCCATATATATTCCATATTCCCACTACATATCATACATGTAACACCATACACCTACCTAATAAATATGGCAGTACAATTGTTAAGAGCAAACCTGGTGGTCCCTCGGATATCCACCCCCGGCAGGGTTGGGTCATTGACACAGGGCCCTCCCGGTCGTCATCATGCGACTGTGTCAAGAGCATTGCAACGTCCCAAAGCTGCTCATCGGTGCAGCTTTTTCTTTAGCAATATAAGGGGACTTCACTCTAACATCAATTCTGTACACCAATTTCTTCAAGCAGAATCCCCTACTCTCCTTTTTTTGACAGAGACTCAAGTAACATCCACATCTGACACGTCTAGATTTAATTTTCCAGGTTATCAACTGCTCCAAAATTTCAGACCTAAAGGAGGTGTATGTTGCTTTGCAAAATCTGAAATTGCCCTGGAGGAGGTTACTAGTTTCAATTGTCCCTATTTTGATTATTCTATATACAAATTAATTTCTGCTGGTAAATTTAAATACTTATTTTTGATACTTTTGATGCGTTCGCCACTCTTCTAGCGGCACCAAGGAGCGCGGCGCCCCTCGTTATGGGTGGTGATTTTGGTGTAGTAGACTATTTGAAGCGACAGCTCGCTCCCTCGCGAGGATGGGCTCGTCTGGCACTTTTTGCAGTTCGACATCGAGGGCTCTCTTGAAGTTGTCTAACGAGACGTCCCTCATGTCTCTTACTCGCCGTGGGAGTTTGTTGAAGAGACGTGGGCCTCTGTGTGATATCCAGCCCTCTCGCAGAGAGCCCATAGCACCCGTTATTCATCCGGGGGATTTCGCATTCCCAGCCTCTCCTATCACTGAATTTCATGACTATCGGAGTATGTAGGTTTGGTACTAAACCCTCTGCGATTTTCCACGTGTATATTATTAGGTAACGTTCTCTTCTACGTTCCAGTGAGTACAGATTCAGTGCTCTTAAACGCTCCCAATAGTGTAGATGTTTTATCGAACTTATATGCGAAGTGAAATTTCTTTGTACACTCTCTAAGTCATTTATTTCACCTGCTTTGTATGGGGATGTTAATATGCTACAGTATTCAAGCCGCGGTAGCACTAGAGATTTGAAGAGCGTTATCATAGGTAATTCACCGCGTGTTTTAAATGTACGTAGAATCCAACCCGTTAGACGTTTCGCAGCCGCAACTTTGACCTGGTTATGTACTTTGAAACCCATATTTTCAGACATTAATACCCCAAGGTCTTTCACACTGTCTTTCCGTTCTATTATGTGGTTAGATTCTGTTAAGTAATTTGTAATTTCTTTAACGCCATTATTATCTCCGTACCGTATTAATTGGAATTTTTCTTCATTGAATTGCATGTTGTTTTCCCTGGTCCACTGGAACACTACATTCATGTCTTCCTGCAGTCGGCCCGTGTCCTCTTGTGTGTTTACTATCTTGCTTAATTTTGTGTCATCAGCAAAAGACAACACCGTACTGTGTCTAGTGTTGGTATCTATGTCGCAAATTAGTATGAGGAACAGAAGGGGCGCTAGCACTGTTCCTTGAGGCACTGAGCTTTTGACATCCGAAGGCTCAGATGTTACTTGGTTTACTGCTACTGATTGTTTTCGATTTATTAGGAAATTGTATATCCACCTTCCGATTTTCCCCGTTATACCTTTTGCTTTGAGTTTGTGGGCTATTATACCATGGTCACATTTATCAAATGCCTTAGTAAAATCGGTGTAAATGACATCCACGTTTTTCTTTTCTTTTAGCGCTTTAAGAATTTTGTCATAGTGTTCCAAAAGTTGTGAGAGACATGATCTTCCCGCTCTGAATCCATGTTGACCGGTGTTGTGTAGTTCATTTGCCTCCATGAATGTTGAGATTTTGCTTTGCAGGACTCGCTCGAAAACTTTAATGATGTGGGAGGTTAGAGCTACCGGGCAGTAGTTTTTTGGTAGTGCTTTACTCCCTCCTTTATGCAGTGGGGCAATTATTGCGTTTTTCAAGCTATCTGGTATTTCACCAATGTCTAGACTCCTTCTCCACATTATAGCCAGGGGTTTTGAGAGGTTTTCCTTACATTTCTTCATTAGGATCGAGTTCCATGAGTCCGGGCCTGGTGCCGAGTGGGATGGCATGTTGGAAATGGCCTCTTCTATGTCTTTTGGACCGAAATCAATATCCAGCATCTGGGGGGTTTCCGTGGGGGAGGTTTCCATGAAAAATATATTTTGGTCTCTGATGACTTTTTGTTTCATCAGGCTCACTGAATGCCATTTCATACTGCCTGCGTAAGAGTTCGCTCATTTCCTTTTTATCCCCTGTGAAAGAGCCGTCCCCCTTTGCTTAGTGCTGATTTAGCCTTTTGTTTGGCATATGAAAAGAAATATTTGGAATTTTCCTTTATACCTCCAATAGCTTTCCTCTCCTCTTCCATATGTTGTAGTTCATATGATATTCTTAGCCTTTGTTCAATTTCCACAATTTCTCTATCTAATTCGGCCTTTTGCCTATCTTGTAGATTTTGATAACATAGGTTCTTCTTAAACGCGTACAATCGTCTAATATTAGCCAGATTCAAAGATAAAAAGGCGTCACTGTGGTAAAGGGGTTAAGTAGCCATGCATAATATTGTAACGTAGGGTACGTGGTACCCGTCTTGCAACACAATCTCACCCTTACTCTGTGCAACTCTCCAACCCAATAGTGAAAAGTTAGTCTTTCTTCTATTCAACAGCTGAGCTCTAGAAATCTCTCCCAGAATCAGTCTTTCCCTCTTCCTATGACTTAAATTGCTTTAAACTCCGTGATTTTGGCCCTGTCACTCTTTCAACTCCGAGGGAGGCACTTGCTACAGGCAGTTCTGCCTTTTGTCTTTCTCACTCACATAGAAGAAAAAAACCGTACGGTATTCGCTTTCTTTACATTAGTTTAATCAACAAGTTTTGATAAATATTATTTATACAATTGTTTTAACATCTAAAATCTCTGGCTCTCTTTTACCATTGTTCTACACATAGATTTTAGTTCGTCGTCTTCCCCTTTGATTGTACTGTTGTGTATTCTTATCTTCGTAAATTTATCATCTAATGTTTTTTATGTCATTCTTCTCTTCCATTTCTTAATAGTCTTAAATCAATCATTCTTTTCGACTGCCCCATCTCTCTCTCTCTCTCTCTCTCTCTCTCTCTCTCTCTCTCTCTCTCTCTCTCTCTCTCTCTCTCTCTCTCTCTCTCTCTCTCTCTCCAAAGCTTATTCCATTGCTTAAAAGAATGAGCTACGAGGACCGGTTGAGACCTCTTGATCTCTTTCCGTTGGAGACACGCACACTACGAGGTCAGCTCATTGAAGGTTTAAAAATACTTAATGGGTTTGACAATGTGGATTATAGCAAAATGTTTAGCCTCAATATGAATACAATGCGCAACCATGGCTGTAAATTATAATTGAATATGTTCAGCACTACAATTTGTGGAAACTTTTTCACATATAAGATCTGTTCTACCTGGAACAAACTTCTCTCTGAAGTTGTAAACAGTTCTTTAGTAGAACAGTTAAAGAAGAGAGTAGATAGTATTTTGCACACTTTGTAATGAGTGTAGACCACTAAACAGTCTCTCTCCTTCCACTTCGAGTATCTCCTCGGAATGGACCGGAAGGTCTCCGACATAATAACTATTCCTTGTAACTCATTGTAAGTCTTGTTTGGGAGGCTCGGAGCTAATGCCTAATGTAGATGAATACTGTTAAGATAATACGGATTTCTCTCTCTCCCTCTCTCCTACAGGCCTCCCCATCCTCTGCCCCCCAGGGAGCCACACAACACGACATGGGGTAGCGTTCCCGGGGCCTAATCCTATCACAGGGCCCCCTCTACATTTCCTGGCTGACCACAACAAGGGCCATCTTACTCTTGGACAATATTAAGGTTTCATAATAGTTACGCTTGATATCAACAAAAATAACTATAGCGTTTCTTTTCATCTGATGGTAAATTGCAAAGTTCCCATCAAGATTCTTCGGTTATTTTGAAGATTTTGTAGTGAAATATGGTGCTAATTATATAAACTTGGTCTTAATATGATGCAGACATATAGTGGTTTGATAATTATGTTTCCATTAAGTATCGATAAAAGGGATCGCTAAGGGATTCAATTTACCGTCAGATGAAATGAAACAGAGTATAGGCTTACTTACAGCTATGTAAACTGTATTATAATAATGCATTCGTTGATTTAATTTGGGGTGTTGGAGTTAAGATGTTAAAAATATCAAAAAAATTAAACCGGTACTGTAACTCTCTCTCTCTCTCTTTCACACGCACTCTAATTCTCTCTCTTTCTCTCTCTCGCTCTCTCTCTCTCTCTCTCTCCCTCTCTCTTTCACACACACACTGTTTGGACACTTGATCCTCAGTGTTTTGGAGGACAAGCAGCCTAGAAGGGTCACTAGACCTGTTGTTGCTTGATTTCCTTTGTACTCCTTTGTACTCACTCACTCACTCTCACTCTCTCTCTCCTATCCTCTCTCCTCCTCCTCCTCCTCACCCGCACTCTGTCAACACAAGGAATTCCCAAAATACTGCTGAATTTCACTATTTCTTCTTGAGTCTCTCCCTCTCTCTCTCTCTCAGCAATTAGAAAGAGAAAGGTTGCACACAGAAAGGCCAAAAAAAGTCAAGACAAAGGGTACAAAGGAGTACAAAGGAAACCAAGCAACAACCGGTCATGCGACCCCTCGATGTTACTTGCCCTCCAAAACACTGCTGTTCCAAGTGTTGCAACATTATTTCGGAGAGAATGTGGGAAAGATGTGTAAGGAAGTACTGCCCTGGGGCTTAGTTCATGACAGGGGAAATTATATTAAGATCTATTAGGTTATTGAACAAATACTACTAAAGAAAATATTTATTCAATTACAAATGCAGTCAACCTTGGGTTCAGGGCAAGGTGTTTGTCTAGGCGAACTTTGAAGGAATCTAGTTGCAGTTAATTGCTCAATAGGTGGCGTTCTGAGAGTGAGGGTCCGAGCCTGGGGAGTGAGACTGTGAAGCGCAGGGGCGAGGCAGCTTCAGAGATGAAGTTGGGTTCGAGCCGTGGGTGGTTGCTTCGCATGTCTCACTCCCTAGACTGGAACAAGACCTCACGGGCCTCACCGTGTTCAGCGGTAGAGTGTGTTCACCTATGAGAGGGAGTAGTTGGAATATAAAAAAAAAAAAAAAGCTTAGACATTATTGGGTTATATTAACAGGCAATTTAAGTACAGAAATAAGGAAATAGTCCTCACATTTTACAATGCTCTGATACAGCCTCTCCTGGAGTATGCTGTTCAATTCTGGTCTCCAGCACTCAGGAAAGGTATAGAGCGACAGAAAGAGTACAAGCTACAGCACAAAGTATGCCATCACTTAGAAGAATGATTGAGGAAGTTGAGCGCTTTTGATCTCTTCATGGAGACACGCATACTACGAGATCAGCTCATTGAAGTTAAAATAACTTAATGGGTTTGACAATGGGATTTTAGCAATTTGTTTAGCATAATGAATACAACATGCAACCATAGCTGGAAATTAGAATTGAAAAAGGTTCAGCACTAGTATTTGTGGAAACTTTTTCACATATAAGATCTGTTCTACCTGGAACAAACTTCTCTCTGAACTTGTAAACAGTTCTTCAGTAGAGCAGTTCAAGAAGAGAGTAGATAGTATTTTGCAGTCTCTCTCTCTCTCTCTCTCTCTCTCTCTCTCTCTCTCTCTCCTCCTCACCCGCACTCTGTCAACACAAGGTCCCAAATACTGCTGATACCAGATTTCTTCTTGAGGCTTCAAGAGGAGGGAGAATGTGGCCCTTCTCCAACAAGAAAAGACAGAAGGTTGGAATTAAATTTATATATATCAGGTTCTAGAATTAAGCGAGACCCCTCGCTTTTTCTCTTTCTCCTTCTCTCTTTGTTATATCCATTCGGCCCCATTCAGCTACTGTTTTAACGTGTACCCCCTCAGGTGTCAATATTTTCTGGCGAGCGGTAAGAGCCCAGCATATATATTTTTGTTTTGACACAAAGCTAAATTTGTACATTTTTCGATAGATAAATGTCTCTGGCGAAGCCGGATTACTCCATACAATGCTGGCTCGCTATCGCTCGCCAGGAAGAAATCGACAACTGGATGAGGATAAACGTCTTAAAACCGTTGGCCGTAATGGGGCCGAATGAATACAAGCCAGGGAAAGAGAGAAAAGGAGAAAAAGATAAAGACAAGCCGGTGACCCCCTTAAAGAGACAGCTGATCCAAGTTACATATACACGTCCTAGAACAGCACAATTAAAGATAATAGAAGGCGTTTCTTAAACATATCAAAATTGCTTACGGTTAGCCAGACGTGACTGCCAGACGTAATATATAAATATATATATATATATATAAATAGAGAGAGAGAGAGAGAGAGATCCGGGGCTAGCTGACTCCAGTAACACTGTAAACTATGATTGAAGCATATAAAAAATCTGAAAAGTTGGAAAAAATATAAATAAAACAAAATTTCTCAAAAGGATCCAAATTTACGGTGATATATATATTGCCATTACAAATATATATATATATATATATAATATATACCGGTATATATCCCAAGGAATCAGAAATATAGACAGGCGAGCTAAGTTAAATCACAGTATGTTGAAGATTCCAAATTTATCTCCCCCTTGTTGAGTTGAATTAAAATATATCGAGGATTCCAAATTTATCTGGCATTGAGCGCAGTATATCTCAAACAGAAATAACAATTCGTGGACGGTATGATTTAAGAGGAAGGAACTTGCAAGTGTCAAACGAAAGCAGAGTCCATTCTTTTGAATAGTAGTAGTAGCAGACTGCTTGTGTAATACTACTACTACTACTACCACTACTTTTTTTTTAATATTGTACATACATTATTTACAAAACATCAATATACTTATTCTACTATTTTACTATATTACTACTCCACTTGCAACTTCAATCCAGTCCGCTCCCTAGCAACCTCTGCCACTGCCTCGTAGTCCACGTCTGCCACCGTCGCTGGTTGTGTGCAGACAGGCCCTGCAGGCATAGTAGTGCTGATCTCTGAGCAATGAGATAGATAGACGGCACCTCATCCAGGCTACAACGTGGCTCCTGGGCTGTTGCTTCTTCTCTGCGATGATCTCTGCCAGCCTTGAATAGAAGCACTGGGCCCAGGGTCCCATCCCTCCAGATGTGTGGTAAAGACTAGTGGGACAAAGCTGCCTTGTTCGATATTTAAGATCCTTTCCCCATATGCGCTGACCTTCTCTTGTTCGTTCCTCCTGTGTGCAGCATCCAGAGACAGCTCGCTGTAGCTATGGGCCATTGGGTCAAATATTCTTATGTCAAAGAATGCTCGCTGTGCACTTGTCCAAAAACCTCTTGCACTAACGTCCACTCGTGCTTCATTGGATGTGTTGGCCGTCCTGTGCTGAAAGATCTCTCCATCCAAGGGAATGAGTGATGGTTCGCGCACCACAGCTCGACACATCTCCCTGAGCATGTTCGCCGTTACATCTCTTACTTCATCGTACCTGATGCTGATGAATCCTCCCTTCTTACATGTCATGCAGTGGTCTGCATCGTAGTCGAAGCCACAAACGCATCGAACGGGCAGTCCTTCAATCGGCCAACCATACCTCATTGCAATAGCATCATTAAATTCTTGTTTGTTGAGATTGAAGCCTTTTGCCTTGATTGGTAGTGTTGTCAGCCAATTTGAAGCACCTGTTTCTTGTGCTATTTGTATTTTTCTTGTTAGTCTCCGAGAAAGTTGTCCCATCATATGTGCCAAGTAATTTTTCTGTGAGTTTTGCCTCTCTGCCGTGATGGTCTTTCTGATGTTGTAGATGTCCCCTGGTCTACTTTTCATAATATTTTGCTACGATACGGTCAGTGAGAGATCCAGTTCTTTACGAGTTCAGTATTCCGTTGTCGCCCTCCTCACCGGGTTGATGATTCCCAGCCCTCCCAACCTAGAAGGCAGTGCGAGCAACTCCCCCTCTGTATCACTCGGGGTGTGCGACCTTACCCACGCTGGGATGAGTTTGTCTCTGATAGCATCTTCCAGCGGTTGAAGTAATGCACTCACGTTTGGAACGGTTCGCATCAAGTAGGTCCAGCGATGTTTGACCCCATATGTGAATGCCGAATACGCAGCCTGTGGTTCCGGAACGTCTTTGCAATATTGGCCAGTTTTTCAATTTCTTTTACCCACTCCCTGACCTTCTCCTCTATGTATTGGTTCTTGACTCTTCCGTGCCGATCCGCCCCCAGTTGACACTGTCCGGTCCTTGTTACGACATTTCACTACCGCTGAAAGCTTCTACAGCACTTCATAATGTTCTGGTTTTACTATAGTGATTTGCTGGCATTTGGATGGTACCCTATTTCTGTGCCTACCCTGGATACTTGCTCCCACCAGTGCATGAGATCGTGGACTTTTCCCACTCCAGTGAGATCGTCTGCATAGGCCACCTGCTTGACTTGCGTCACCTCATGGCTTGTTAAGGTTAGCAACACTGAGAGACCTAATACATACATTGCCATTGCTACAGGGTCACCTTGTGTGGTTCCTTCCATTGATTTCAGAGCTGATCCACGTCGTGTGTTCTGGTTGTTTACTATGAAGTGGTCGGCAGGCTGTTTATAGGTGTTGTTGTTGTTGTTGTTGTTCCCTAAGCTGCCTGGCCGAACAGCCCCGAGTCCCTGAGAAAGGCCATGGCCACGATCGGGCTTTCCCACAGAGCTCTCATTGAGTGTAGATTGTGTTGTTGGCGTAAGTGGTTGTGTGAAATGCAGTCTTCTATGATGTGTTTAATGGTATGGGGTGCTGTGTTACATCCCGGGCAGGCGTCGACAACGGAGTCATCCAGTCTCTTCTGATAGCTCAGGAGAGCTGGATGGTGTCCGCATCTCAGCCTGGCCAGGTGGACTCTGTCCTCGCGAGGAAGGGAGGATTCGGAAGGATGGATTTCGGGAGGTCGTGCATTGCAGCTGTGTGTTGTCTGTGAGTGAGTGGATGGATCGGTGAGAGATATGAGTATGGATGTGCTTCTGGAAGTTGGTTCGGGGTGGGCAGGGAGGGAGAGAGGACAATAATTGTGTGTGATACCGTGTGCTGGGTGTTGTTTTGATATTTCTTGGTGTCTGTGGGTGTGTTGCCATGTAGTTTAGTGGGTGGTCTTGGTTCGTGGAGGCTGCTGCCAGGAATTGAGTGCCTCTCATGTCCAGATGGTCTTTGACTTTGAGGATTTTGGTTTCTTGATGTAGGTGATCTGTGGGTGCAGTAGCTGTGCAGCCTGTAATGATCTTCAGGGCTTTGTTTTGATAGTCTGTAAGGTCTTATGATGTGTTTCAGCTAGGTTAGAAGCCCAGGCTGGGCTTGCGTATTCCATCACTGATCTTATGTATTGGTTGTATACTGTGGTGGTAGTTTCTTTGTTGTGTCCAAATTTTGTGTGAGCAAGTGACCTGAGGGCGTTAAGTCTGGGTGTCAGTTTCTTTTTAATGTTTGTGGTGTGCTGTTTGAATGTCATATGAGTATCATATGTTACTCCTAGGATTTTGGGTGTGTGTATGTGTTAGGGGTGTGTTGTTTATGGTGAGTTGAGGGATGTATTCGTGTTCTCCTGTCCAACTTGTGAGCAGGGTTGCGGTGGATTTGGCTGGGGCTAGATTAAGTCTGTTTGTAGTGCACCAGCCATGTAGTGTGTTGAGATAGGGTTGAAGGAGATCTGTTGCTCTTTTTGGGTCATGGTGTGTGCATGTGAGTGTTATGTCATCTGCATAGGAGGCTAAGTTTATTTGGGGCGTATTGGGTGTAGTTATATCGTGCATGTACAGATTAAAGAGTGCGGGCGATAGGACGGATCCTTGTGGGACTCCGTTTGGAAAGTTTCTGATTTTAGATGACTGACCGGCAAAAGATACGTGTGCACATCTGCCTGCTAGGAAGTTGGCCAGCCACCGTTTTGTGTTGTTGTGCATGTTTGTGTTGTAGATTTTGTTTGTTAGGTTGTGGCGGGGGATGGCATCGAAGGCTTTACTAATGTCGAGTGTGGCTAATAGTGATCTGTGTGGTGGTCTAGCTGAATTGATGCCGTCGAAAGCTCTTTGTGTAAGGTCTGTGAGAAGAGTGTTTGTGGAGTGCAGTGGCCTAAAGCCATGTTGTGTTGGAGCTAGGGGTAGGTCAGGTGTAATTAGTTGTAATACTAGGCGTTCCATGACTTTGGAGGGGGAGCAAAGGAGTGTGATGGGGCGGTGCGAGGAGGGTAGCGTGGGGTCTTTGTTGGGTTTGGGGAAAGTGATGATGATACCATGCTTCCAAATGTCTGGTATTGTGTTGTGTGAATAGCTGTAGTTTGATATGTTAGTGAGTGCTTGTATGCCTTGTGGTCCCAGGTGTCTGAGGTGTATGTTGCTTATGTTGTCTAGGCCACAGGCGGGTGAGTGCTTGAGATTGGTGATGATATGCTTTGTCTGGTGATTGGTGAAGGGTGTATAGTGAGGGTCTGTGGGGAATTGTCTCTTACGTCGGATGACACGTCGGTCCATCTTTGTGAGGTTTTAGGTGGCTGACATGTGAAAAGTGATTGATGAGAGTGTTTGCTTGTTGTTTACATGAAGGAGTAGAGTCTGTTGTTGTGATTGCAGCATGTGATTGTGTTGTGTTGCTGTTGGAAAGTGTGATGCTGTTTAGTGTTTTGTATAGTTTTTTGGGGTTTGTTTTGTGATCAAGTGTTTGTAGGAAGTTATTCCAATTTAGTTTTTGTTGTTCTTGTATTTTGTTGTTAGTTTGGGTGTTGAGTGCTTGAATTTGTTGTGTGATGTCTTGTGTGTGGGGTGCTGGGGAGTGTTTTCAGTATGTCACGTTGTCTGATGAGGTTTTGAATTTCTGGTGTGAAGTTGGGGTTGTGTCTTTTTCTGTTACCTCTTGGAATGTGTTTCTTGTCCGCGTTTTGGATAGTTTTATTGAGTATGTGTACAGCATTGTTGATGTTAGTGATGGGTGTACTGTTTAGAGTTGTGAAGTGTTGTTCTGTCTCATTTGTGAATGCTTCCCAGTTAGCTCTTTTATAATTGGTGTATGTGTGTTTGTGGCTAGCTGGGGTGAGTCTGGTTTTGGTGGTGATAATGATCGGGAGGTGGTCAGAGCCTAAGGTTCTGACCACCCTCCAGGATGTTGTGGGGGCGAGTTCTGGGGAGCAAAAGGTGATGTCTGGAGATGATGGGTTATAGAGGGCTTGGTGAGGAATATGGGTATGTTGATGGATGTCGTTAAGGATGATGAGGTTATCGGTTTGGTTTTGTAGTACCAGCCCTCTGTCTGTGTCGGGGTTGTCGACAAACCAGGCCGACGTCCTTGGCGTTGAAGTCACCACCCAGGATGAAGTGGGGTGTGACGGGTGTTTGTGATGTGTTGTAAGTGTGGTCTGTATTCATTTGGTACTGTAGGGGATGTTTGGGGAGGGATGTATGTGTTGATGATGGTTATGTTGGAGTTGTTGCCAGTGCGTATTTTAATTGACTGTATTTCTGTTGTGTTATCATTTGGTGGGAGAATGATTTGGTTTGTACACTGGTTACTATGTATGATATTTCTTTTTGTGTACCAGGGTGATGAGTCCACCGACCCCGCCGACAGCCCGGTCTTGTCTGATGGTGGTGAAATTATGAAATGTGGGTTGTTTTTTGTGTTGTGCGGAGTTTTGTTTCTTGTAAGATGGCAATGTGTATGTTGTGTTGTTTGATGAAGTGTGAGAGTTCGTGTTTCTTTGTGTTGATGCCATCTATGTTCAGTTGAAGAATGTTAATGTTATGTGCACGATGTATGTTGGGTGCTGCTGCACGAGGATGGGGTGGGGGTGGGGGTGATGGGGGGGGGGGTGGGGGTGGGAGGGGCTGGGGGTTGGGATGGGTGGGGTGGGGGTGGGGGTTGGGGAGCAGGAGATGGGGGTTGGAAAGGAATAGGATGGGGTGTGATGTGTTGCGTTGAGGAAGTGGATGGTATGGGAAGGTTAGGTGGGTTAGGGAGGAGAGGTGGACGGGTTTTAGGGGGGGGAGTGGATGATATGGGAAGGTTAGGTGGGTTGGGGAGGAGAGGTGGACGGGTTTTAGGCGAGGGATTTGACTGGGAGAGGGAGGGGCATGAGGAACAGGTCCAGGTGTTTGTGTAGTGTTTCTTGGAGGCAAGTGTTGTGCAGGTGAAGTGTTTATAGGTGTTCTCTACATAGGTGGCAAAGCTGGGGCACTTTACCTTGATGTTATGTATTGATGTCTTTCTGTTGATGGTGTTAAAGGCATTTGTTGCATCCACAGCAGCACAGCTTCACAGTCCACTAGCTCATATATTTTTCTTATTGCATGAATTGCTGCCTCTCCCTCTGCTTGGTGGCCAGCACACACTTGGAGATTTCCGGCCGCTGACCGCACATCGTCCTTCACCACCTCCATTATGCATTTTCCAATGATTCTTCTCAGCACTTCGCCCACTCCCACTGGTCTGCACCCTGGATTCTTGTCCAATGGTATTAGGTGACAAGCTGTGAAAGCCTCCAAATGTTGACAATTTTGGGTGGCCATCTTTCTTGCAAGAGCTGCCAGAGCCCTACATAAGTTTGTTGCTGCAGGTTCGAGGACTGCACTTCTCAGGATTGTTCTCCAGCCATTTGCATCCAGCCCTGATGGGCCTGCACTGCCTTGTGTCCTGAGAGCCTTTTTCCAAATCATATCGCCTGTGATTTGTTCGCATATGACAAGGTTCGGTGGTATATAGGCCCCCTCGAGCCTCAGACTCTCGTGGATACTAGGTTGTGGATGTTTCTTTTCCAACAGTTGGATGGTGTCTCTTGTGATAGGCAACAACCCACCAGCTGCCTCCTTTGTCAGGGACCGTATTGCAAGTGCCACTTTTCCTTGTCTCATCTGGTCCCCGAATCTCCTGGCCTCGTCTTCAGTGTTTTCCCTTTTTTGCTGCCGCCTGCCTTGTCTCTCTTGTAATGCTCTCGCTTCACTGAGTAAGTCATCCATCTTGTTATCATTCCATAGTTTCATTCTTTTTGTTAGCACAGTCACATTTTCACCTGGATTATATTTGCGGTGAGTTTACTACTACTACTACTATTATATCACACTTTTTAAAACTCATCTATTTCAAATGTATATGTACCGGTAATGTATATAAGTAGATGTATATTACGAAATAAAGTTATTGAATTGAACTACTGCTGCTGCTGCTGCTGCTGCTGCTGCTGCTGCTGCTGCTGCTGCTACTACTACTACTACTACGACTACTACTACTACTATCTTCACACAATGAATTTGGTTGATTTATTTTTCAACAACTGATTAATTTTAATGTTGAGTATGTGTAGATTTCTGTGTGCATTCTGCATACTTAACGATCCCGAATATCTTTTTTATATATCATTACAAATATTGTAATATGTACCGGTAATATATATATGTATTTACTGTATATATTATGAAATAAAGATTATTGATTGATTGATTGATTGATTGATTGACTACTACAAAAGCAGAGTCCAGTCATTTTAGTATTAAGCATTGTATTTGCAAAGATACTATTATGGTTTATAGTTCAAACAATGTCTTTGGAAGTGATAAAATGGCCAAAACAATGCTACCGGTAAGTTAATTTCCTTTTAACAAAATGGCTTCAGTTTTGTCACCCAGAAAGGAAGAGGCTCCACACATCACGATTGGCGTTATCAATGGACGTTTTATGTCGGCTGTATCTCCTGGACCAAAACCACCGAATTGCCTCACATTCACCTATTTATTGGTTTATGTATTACATAGCTGTGTGAGCATTTGTATTTTGTTGTTGTGTGTTCATTGTTTTCTGTTATGTTGTCCATATTTGGCTTTGTCTTGAGTGGCCTCCCCCCCCCCCCCCCCCCGCCACAAAAAAAGGAAAACAAAAGGAAAAGTGGGAATTGGGCCTGAGTATATAGGCCTACATACATACAATATACATAGATACATTTCTCTGTGTAGAGGGGAAGGGAGGTAGAGGGGTATGAAGACCTCCATTGAGATGCAGAGATTGTGTAGTACAAGCGTTGGAAGCTAGAGAGATGACTGTAGAACAGGCAAGAGAAGTGGTAATATATAGGAATGAATGGAGAATACTTGTGAATAGATGAGTGATAACGTGGCCGTTGGGAAAGGGGGTCGGGCGCCAGTTGGACTAGATAATAATCCGTCAGGCGCCTGGCCTGTGTATATGAAGGGTCATGCCTGGATGTGAGGTGGGCAGGCATTGTGGTGTGCTCAGCTGCGTGTCTGCCTGCTGAGACCAGAACCTCTCCAGGAGGTCTGGTGCTGGAGGCCCTTTGTGATCCTTGGTCTCTGGGTCTTCTCCTGGGCGACATAGATGTGTGTGAATTTATATGTATATATGTTGTGTTGTCCCTGTTTGGGCTCTGTCTTGAGTCGGCCACCCCCAGCTATGGGGTATGTGCCCGAGTATATACTGTATATACATATGGCTACTACTCATCAATCTAATTCAGTTTAGAAAGGATCTCCATCAATTATAAGGTTCATCACAATCAACCCTTTTAACTATCATAGATTCTTCCTAAGCTGCATACAATCGTCTCAATTTACCTTGAACAAATATAACAGACGTCGCCGGTACAGAAAGGGTAAAACAAACCTACGGTACCTAAGCAAAAGTCTCCCTTCCTTCCTTCCACCTAGACCTTGATTGAGATTAACTTCAGAGAGAGAGAGAGTGAGAAAGAGAGTGTGTGAGTATGTGTAAAGTAAAGTAAAAAAAGTACCGGTAAAACAAAATTATTGCCAATAAGAAACTACAATACATAAGTTTATGATAATAATGGAAATGGCACGGTCTGCCGAGCCAGGGCTCCCTGGCAGACAAAATTAATGATATATATTTAATTACATATTCAGTACAGGCAATTTAGAGTGCTATGGATTACATTTTTCTTACCAGCATATCCTGAACTATGTAAAGTAAATAGGTGATTCTTAATTTTATTTTTGAATAAAGATCTATTGCTTGAGTAGATGAGATCCTTTATATTTGGAGGTAGAGAATGTCACAATTGAGGACCGGTACAGATTATGCCGCTTTTAAATAGAACTGTTCGGAATTGTGGAGAAATTAGATTTATGTTATTCCTTCTAGTATTTTGAGCATTGTATATAAATTGAAAAGTTTTATTTCCTGAGCAGCCTATAATATTACTGAAAATAAATAATAACAACAAATATTTATGTGTGTGTGTGTGTGTGTGTGTGTGTGTGTGTGTGTGTGTGTGTGTGTGTGTGTGTGTGTGTGTGTGTGTTTGCATGTGTGTGTGTATTCTTGCGCATCCACATATATTCATATTTATGTAATATGTGTAGCTTATACAATGTACATGTTTTAATGCGTGAGTATGTGTAGGTGTGGTGTGGGGGTGTGTGTGCCTAGCGTGCGTGTGTGTGATAATACAGTTAGGCCTACGTAGAGACAGTACGTGCACTAATGCTTACGTGTGTTTCCTTATAATCCATGCGTGTAAACCCCATCGCAGTATTCCCCCCCCCCCCCCACTCCGACCCCCCCTTGTCTCTTCCTGCCTCCAACCCCTACGAAGTTGTATTAAAGGGAGATGGGCTCTTTTCTGGTCCCCCTTCTTCCTCATGTTTAGCCCCATTGGTTTTCGGATTTTAAGACGTTTGGCTCATTCGTTTGGTGATTTTTAGATCTTTCACCTAATTTTGTTGTCAATATTAAGAATGTTCGTGTCATTTAGGTGTCGATATTTTCCTGGCGAGCGATAGCGAGCCTATAATTTAAGAGGAATCGGCCTTCGGCCGGGACATTTATCTACCGAAAAATGTACAAATATATCTTGATGGGTGGTCAAGGGGGTATTTTTTAAAGATTGATGAAGGTCTAGGGAGGAAATTAAAAACAAATGATAAAACTATATATATAAATGGACAAATACATATATACGCCCATCCCCCCTTAACAATAATAATAAACAAATATTAATCGACTCGGCTTTCGTTCGCCAGCCGGTATCGAACCCCCTGGCGTAATGTATCTATCGAGGAGAGGAGGTGTAACTGAGAAGCCAGGAAGCCTTATAGTCAGCAGGTGAAGTTTCAGTAACCAGACACCATAGACTCTCTCCTGCTAAACACACTCAGCATAAACGCCAAACTGTGTCCCTCACCAGCTTTTACATCTCTGCCAAATCCCTTGATGGAGGTCTAGGGAGGGAACAACAAAAATAGTTAAAAGATACATAAATGAGCAAATAAATACGCCTAAGGCTCCTATTAGTGGGAAGGAGAGAGAGAGAGAGAGAGAGAGAGAGAGAGAGAGAGAGAGAGAGAGAGAGAGAGAGAGAGAGAGAGAGGGGGGGGGGGCTTAGAAAGGAACGGGTGAAGGACGAGGAGGGGGAGGGGGGGGTCACCGCTCCCCCCTCTCTAACAAGCTTACATAAAGTGGCGTTTAAGAGAGAGAGACCGGTATACATACATTTACATATATTTACATATATACACTGAACACACAGACCTTATGATCCCAGCGAGGTGGTCAGGACTTAATTCTAGTAGAGATAGCTAACCCGAGAGTAAGTGACAGTGGAAGTAAAGGATAGCAAAAGAAGAAAGCTCTCTCCCCACCCTCCGTTCCCTCCAGCAATTACCATACATTAAGACAGTTGGAAGTGAATATCCTTGCAGATCTTGGATATCGCCTGAAGGAATTTATAGAAAGTTAGAAACGGAAAGGGGAGAGAGAGAGAAATATATATATATATATACTGTATAATTATATATACCGTATATATACTGTATATTCTGTATATCAGTGCACCCTTCATCCATAGTCCACTGTCTTTACCGCAGAATTATGGGCTATCCACGGGGCCCTGGCCATCGTTTCCATGCTTCCTAACACCTATTCCCGTATTGTCATTTGCAGTGATTCTCGAAGCACTCTGCAGGCGTTATGCGATTACGCTCCCACCGACCATTTAGTGTCAACCATCTTACATGAAATACACCTTTTACAGTGCGGGGGTCTTTCCTTCACACTATGTTGGATCCCTGCACATGTGGGTATCGAGGGGAATGAGAACGCGGTCCGCGTTCTTGCAAAAGAGGCTTGTCGTGGTTCTCCCTCTCTTATTCTCCAGAGGCCAAAGGATGTTTTCCCGGTCTTACAGCAACGCGTACTTATTGCATGGCGTATTGAATGGCGTTCACATCCTGATAATAATTTCCGTTCACTTAAGGATGACATTTTCTTATGGCCTTCGTCGATTGCTTCATGCCGAGCGGACCAAACGGTTTTAACGCGTTTACGTATTCGTCACACACGTCTTACTCATGGTTATTTGATGACCACCCCTCGCGATCTACCGCCTGAGTGTCAAATATGTCACACCCCATTAACAGTCCATAATTTTCTCTGTGTCTGTCCGGTGTATGAACCAGAACGACGACGATTCCTGCAGCACGCCTCTTTACACTCTATTCTTTCTGAGTCAACCTCCTTCAATTTCGCTCCTATCCGACAATTCCTGTGAGCCACCAAACTTTATGATGACATCTGACTACTGACAGTTACATGACTTGACTTTGCACCTCCTCACCGAACACTAGCCTTATAAGGCCCAGTGGGCTAGTATAAAATAAACTCATCTACAACAACAACAACGGTATATATATATATATATATATATAATATATATATATATATATATATAGAGAGAGAGAGAGAGAGAGAGAGAGAGAGAGAGAGAGAGAGAGAGAGAGAGAGAGAGAGAGAGAGAGAGAGAGAGAGAGAGAAGAAAAAGAACACGAACAGGATAACAACAGACTAATTATCTTCACCCTAAAAAAAGAGAGAGAGAAAAAGAGAGGCTCTGAGAATGGGTAGGCTATCCGAGCAAGTTGATCTCGAGCATGAAAAACAATTAGAAAGGATATATAAAAATACAGAAGAAATAAAGACAAATATAACTGTTATATCATAAAACAGAAGAAATATCGAAAAAGTAAACGGTTATATGACAAACCACAGAATAAAAATAAAAATAAAACAAAGAAATATAGAAATATAGAAAAATATAACTTATATCCCAAAAACGAAGAAATAAAGACGAATAAAACAGTTATATCACAAAACACAGATGAAATTAATACACATAAAATAAAATATCACTAAACAGAAAAAATAAAGAAAAATATAAATGTTAGCCAAAGCATTGAACAAAAAGTAAATGGCTACCAACCCCGAAAGGAGTTGAAATAGGGGAGCTATCCCCCCGCCAAAGGCGGCTTTTTAGAGCCTTTCCTAGCTGATGCTAAGAGGAATGGGTTCTAGTCATGTGGTGATGGGCTGGTCTATCAGAGTGAGAGTTGAGCGCTCTCTGCCATACCCATAGCTTACTCCGACTGTTCCTTTTACTTATATATCTTCTAGATCTCAAGTGACGGCGTCTTTTCCGTGGATTGACCTCCCTACTGTCAACATAGAAGTTGGCAGACTGGGAGCCAAAGCGTCACATTTTTCCCTTGCCCCTCAACTTTCCCTTGCTGAGGGGCACAGGGCCTTGGGTGGGGCTTTGGTTTCCCAGGCGTTTCCGCACCCTCCTCAGCTCCCTGCCTTAGAGTGGCTTCGGTCACCTGGGGTTGTTAGTGGTAAGCAGGGAGGGTTTTGTGGGGGGCGCTCGTTTATGGCCTTGGCCTTGCTCGGGCCCTTTGGGCTGTTCGGCCAGGCAGCCTGGGGAACAGCAACAACAACAAAAAGTAAAAAACAATGAAAGCATAAAAGGATGTACTACAATTTTTATTTACGGTACCGTAATATAATTGGAAAAATAAACATACGGGAAAAAACTGTTGGCCAAAAAAATGAACAAAAATAAAATGGAAGGAAAGAATGATGTACGGTAGCGCTAATAAGTCATCTCAGATGTCATTACGTTTGTCTCGCTCTGGGCTGTATTAATGTCTGTCATATGATGGGAGGATTTTCTACCGAAAAATTTACAAATTTATCTTAAAGGAGGGTCTTGGGGATGTTTTTTTTAAGTATGGTGGAGGTCTAGCGAGGAAAGTAAAAATAAATATATAAATAAATACAATAAATAAATACAAAATACATTAATAAGCAAATAAATACGGCCATCCCCCCCTTAAATCCGGACTCCCAGATGGCCGGACGTCAGCGGCGGGATGCGGATATTAAGTTAAAAATCCTCATGAAAGCTCTTGCAGCGAGAAAGACTCCCTAATGATGGTGATTGTGGCGGGGAAGGAGAGGTGGAGAGAGGGTAGAGAGGAAAGTGGGAGGGGAAGAACAGGAGAGGAGAGAAGAGGGAAAGGAGAGGGTAGGGAAGAAGAAGAGGGTGGGTGAGGAGAAGGTAGAGAGGAGGAAGAGAAGAGGAAGAGGAGAAGATGGGGAAGTTATTAAGGCGAGGTGGAGAGGGGAGAGGAGAGGGTGGGGACGTTAAGGAGAGGAGAGGGAGAGGGTGGGGAAGAAGATGAGATGAAGAGAGGAGAGGAGAATATGAAGAAACTGAAAGAGAAAGAGGGGAGTGTCGTGTATTGAGAATAAGAGGAGAGGGTTAGGAAGTTAAGGAGAGGTGGAGAGAAGGTAGAGAAGAGGGAGAGGAAAGGGTGGGGAATGAAGAGGAAGAGGAGAAAGGAGGAAGAGGTGAGGAATATGAAGAAAAAGAAACCGAAAGAGAATGAGGAGGGTGTCGTGGGTTGGGGAGAGAGGAGAGGAAATGATGAGAGGAGAAGGAATGGGAGGAAAAGGAAGAACAAAAGCAGCAGAACGAATAATTTGCAACTGTACTCCTATAGTATATATATGATCTGCGTATGTCCTGTATATTTATAGCTAATATCAAGGCAAAATGTCCCAATCGTTTGTTGGAATTCCTTTTGAATGTGCATGCAGTACCGGTACCTTTCCTTAATTTGTCAAATATGTATATCTGTGTTGATAACAATTCAGCATTATATAATATGGGTTTACAGTCCCTGCCTGTCAAGTATCCGGTACGCAATAGAAATGTCAAATCTTAGATCTCCTAACTCCCATAAAGATATATTTTTATGATGTCTCATCTTTCACATTCAATTGCCTAATCTCATAATAGTATTCGTCGTTCACCTATTAGTCTAGATTAGATTAAGTTAGGCCATCAACTATATTATGGCATGTAAGGATAGGTTAAGTTAGTTTTGCTACGTTAGGTTAATTACCTTAGGTAACAAGAAAGAAAGAAACAATTGAAAATTGAATACCCCGGTACCGGGAAAGATTTGTTTGGTTAAGATTAAATTGTCTTCCACCCCTCTTCAGCCAGCACCAAACCTTCAAGGCCCAGCACCGTCTGGGTTTATCTCAGCGATCCATCACACCATTGTCGCCCCCCCCCCCCCCCCCATGTGACATGAATGGCTGGTCTTTGGTGGTGGGAGTATTTAACACAGAGGCAGGGAAAGCCGTCTCTCTCAAGTCACTTCCTCTCCTCTATCGCACAGGGTATATCTCCATAGCTGCAGTGTGTGTGTGTGTGTGTGTGTGTGTGTGTGTGTGTGTGCTGGTGCATGTTTTTGTTTTCTTCTATATTCCAACTACTCCCTCTCGGGCATAGGCTGATAGCCTTTACACTCTACCGCTGAACACGGTGAGGCCCGTGAGGTCTTGCTCCAGTCTACGAAGTGAGACATGCGAAGCTTCACGGCTCGAAGAAATTCCATCTCTGAAGCCGCCTCGCATCTGCGCTTCAGTCTCACCCCCCACACTCGGACCCTCACTCTCAGAACGCCACCTATTGAGCAATTAACTCATTAGTCAATGCCCCCCTGTAGCATATTTTTGAATATGGGAATATTCATACAATGCTATTTTAATCAGGGAACAATGAGGGTATTTTTTTTTTGGGGGGGAGCATTTCGGTGTGCTGTGGTAATGCACTGATACTAGGTACAGCACAAATTCCATCCCAATAATATCTTCCCACTGACATATTGGGATTCGAACCCGGGTCCATTGGATTACCAGTCCAGTGGCAAGACCACTCCGCCACACCTCCCCTGTGTATGCATGTATCTGTGTGTGATTAACAATACTCACATTAAACCGTTCGTATAATCCTCGACCAATCTCCTGTAACACATACCTGTGAAAGAGATAGATTACGTATTAATTTATCAATGCCTATTTAGAATGTACGTCAAGTACCATTACCACATTAAAAACAAATAAATAAATAATATACCGGTATATCTATCTACAGTAGTTTAAGTTATTTAATTGATGCGTATGACTGTATTAGCCTAGTAGTTCATTCTTAAAACGAAATTTATGTATAATGTATATTCACCACAAGTGACACGGACTCTCTCTCTCTCTCTCTCTCTCTCTCTCTCTCTCTCTCTCTCTCCCGTAATCACCCCGCCTGTCAGTCACCGGGTAGTCCCCAGTCGACCCGTTCCACACGACAAATGGCCAGCTATCTTCCCTCGCTCTTGGTAACCTCTGACCTGGGGACTGGAGGGGGTGGCTCAATGGTTACCGTACGGGACGGGAGTACTATACCCTTTTCCAAATATGCAGATTAGTGAAAGGGAATAACACTATCCCCTATCCAGAACATTTGTTTTCAAAATTCTACAATGTTTTGTGAAAATTCAGAGTTTGTATTGACCCCTTCTCCCTCATGTTTAGCCTCACTAGGTTTGACATTTTAAAACGTTCGCTTCATTAACTTGGCGATTGTAAGACCTTTCGTGCCATTTAGCGAGACTGTAATTTAGGAGGCGGCATTCGACCGAACAATTATTATACATCATAGTGTAGAACTAATCAATCAATCTATCTCAATCTATCTCAATCTATCTATCTCAATCTATCTATCTATCTCAATCTATCTATCTATCTCAATCTATCTATCTATCTCAATCTATCTATCTATTATTATATTTATCTATCTATCAATCTATCTATCTATCTATCTCAATCTATCTATCTATCTATCTCAATCTATCTATCTATCTATCTCAATCTATCTCAATCTATCTCAATCTATCTATCTATCTATCTCAATCTATCTATCTATCTCAATCTATCTATCTATCTATCTATCTATCTATCTATCTATCTATCTATCTATCTATCTAACAATGATGATAGCTTATATTTGATGAAGGAAGTAAAGAATATTTTATTGAATATTTATAATATCGAATGTTTAATGGAAAATGACATTGACGCAGTAAAATCTAGAATTACTTTTATTCAAAGCCTCGAGCCAACTATGAGATAAATGTGTGCTTCACAAATTCTCTTACTATGTACAAAGTTTATGTAGCTTTTTACGAAATAAAATATTGAGTCTGAGTCTGAGTCTGATCCTGAGTCTTCTATCTATCTATTCTATCTATCTATCAATCTATCATCTAAATCTCTCTCTCTCTCTTCTTCTCTCTTCTCGTCTCTCTCCTCTCCCTCTCCTCCATCCATCACATTTCTCATTGTAGTAGGGAATCTAAGGCGCTAATAACTCTAAAAAACTCTATAAAAATATAAATTCCAAAAAGTAACGGATACCTATAAGTGTTATCCTAACGTCAGTAAGAGAGCTTTGACTGTTGGAAATAGAAGGGAAAAGAAGGTGACGTTCCTGAAAAATCGGCAATTTAAGGCCCTCCGGATGGGTTGCCTCCAGTAGGCTTCCCTTTTAGCCCCATTCCCCTTCTCCAAGGACACACGTTTCAATGTCAGCATCAGTGCTCATAGTTGTGGTTTTAAGTACCCACCTTCCGTCCCTTAAGCAATCTCTCCCCTCCCAGTCGCTCATTATTCGACTTTTTTCCTGCGAAGAATGTGGGCCTTTGCAGATGGCCCGAAAACCATCTTCGAGGGGCCTTCATCCTTGTATGTGTTCTCTGCCGACGCCTAACCGGGATGGGCCCGGCACCATCGAAACATTCTCAATTTTTCAAAACCAACCAACATGTTTGACATGCTTAACCTCGTGTGGGCGAGCTTCTTTTATCTCCAGTGCTACTTTGTCCCCCCCCGTTCTCATATTTTCGTGTACTCTAGAACCCCCCCCCTCCGCACCCCAGGTGTTATTTTCTGTCCTTCGTGGCAATTTCACAAAGATGACTCTGTTCGGCTTTTTTAGCTCCATAAAAAACAATCTATCTACTACCCCTAAAATCGGTCTCACGGGAACATAGGCAATAGAGCAAAAATTTTGTGATTTACTAAAAGCCCTCTTGGAGATAAGCGCCTAATCCCGAGCAGACGACCATAGAGTTTGCACTGCAGAACTCTTGGAAACCAAACACTAATCCACTTGAACCTATACCGAGAGGTGCGCCCCCACACGAACCAACAATAATTCAACACTCTGACCACCCCGCGACTCTTCTTCCCCAGGCGACCCCCCGAGCTAAACTTCCACCAATTACCCCAACGCGACCCTCGGGGAGGCACCCCGGGCTGATGGAAGGATCTGAAGCGGACAGCACTTCTGCCCCGGCGGCTCGTGGCAGTTGCGCCACCAACCATTAGAGAATGGATAGTGTTCTCTTGTGCGTGTCTGAACCGGGTTGGCAGCACCCTATAGACCGTCCCCCAACAATGTAGTCAGCACGGTGCCCAGACACCGACGACAATCGAAAAAAACGGGTCAGTGAGGCGCCCCAAGAAGATTTTAAGCATTAGCCTTTCGCATTACAGCCCCTCCTGCTTTTACCATGGTACCATCATTCTTGGTTCCCCAGCTGTTGGCCTGTCCACGTTGTCTTGGGGCAATCAAAGGACCAACCCACCGCGAAACTGTCGCATGTCGACCTACAACTGGTCTGGCCTCCTTCCGTCTGTAACTTGTTCCCACCTTCCCTACCGGTTCTCCGTCACCACCCACGGTTATGTTCACTTCCTAACAAGAAAGGGTCACGCCGCTCTAACCGTCCCCCCCCCACCACTCCCTTCACTTTCAACGTTTATCCAACCTTCAGGTCAGGCCCGCCCACTTAGTTTTCCCGGCTTTGCAACATTACACTCAGAATTACATTTTAATACAGCATTAAGCATTTCCCTCCCAATGTTGTAACCTTGACTACTAGTTTAAATCTTTGGAGCCTAGCGTGAACAGAAGAAACATTGTAAATGTACTTAAATCCTAGGACACTTTAGCAGAAAGAGAATAAAATCCTCCAACTTTGTAGCAAATCCAGCTATATGAGGTACAAACGCGGGTTGACTTATGATTATCTACTGCTTTTTATCTCACCCGCACAGCAGAATAGTCAAACCCAACCTAAGGCAAGCCTAACCAGTCTCAACAAACGGGATTATAGCCCGCTAGGTACAATCTGAAACCGGCACTTCTTAATTGTATTTGACCAAATAGTACTCGCCTCTGGCCTATTTTCGTATTCTTACTGCTAACTGTCTGCTGCTGGTTTGTTATTATCTTGATTCTCTGGGCTATACCTGGTGCCATATTCTGTATAATTTATGTATTTGTTGACTATCACCTACGATTTTTATATTTATTTTTTTTTTTTACATGGTTTTTTATTGAGGTTTTGTTGTCACACTGTTCCTAAATTCAAAAATCATATAAACTTTGTTTTACAGCTATCATATGTTATCTTTAATTTTGTTTTCTGTGTATTTTTCTCCATTTGTTTCGTTATCTAAATGATTACAGTTTGAAATATAATTAGTGTTTTTATAAGTGATGTTAAGAACGTCACCATCCCATCCCCCCCTCTTTCTTTCCCCCACACCACCCCCACCCCCCTACCCCCCCCTCCCTCCCTCTACATCCACCCACAAGTTGCCACACTCAATTGCCCCCCATCCAGCAACCACCACCAACGCAAGTCATGCACAAACAATAAACACCGCAGTAGCCATTAGATGTTCTGATTCGAGCCGACTCAAGGCAACAAACCACCACTCTTACTGTCTACTCTCGTGAGAACTGTAGACACAGCTTGCCACAAACCTCGCCCCGTTCTAACCACTCTCACCCCACCTGCGCAGAGTCTCGCACAAGCTCCGGATTTAATGAACTGCAGAATTCGCAACAAGGGTCTCATCTATTCACTGTAAGATATTCTAGAGATGTGACCCGCCCGGCGGAGTACGGTTGGGATTTTAGTCACACATCGGCCCACTGAATTTATCTCTCATCCTCTGGACGACCTTTCCTTGACGATACAAGGTGCAAGCAAAATTTTTTGTCATCCAGTGGTTCATGTCTGCGCTGACAAGAGTTGGCGTATCCGGATCACTCATACAAGTCAGGATTCTCAATAGGCACTCCCCAAGCTCACCACTAGACAAATTCTACACAGGCCCGGCCAACACACTATTGTGTCTGAGGAAGAAGTTGTTCATCCTCTGGGACAACTTCCTACAACCAGCTACGTTGCTCATATGGCACTAATCTAACCTCTCTTGGGTCAGCGCCGCCTGGTGTTTCACGAAGCTCCGCTTCAACACGGACAACCAAAAACCAACACATCGGATACAAACAACACACCTCCGACAGAAACCAAACCAACAAGCATAATAAATCCACCAAACAGACCAATCAAAAAACAGAGGCAAGAGGACCACAGCGAAGGACCGAAACAGCGAGGACCGAGGACAGCCATGAACATAAATGTAGATCCGACAAGAACCAAATCTTATTAAAGAGCGTTCCGTGAGTTCTAAAATAACAACTTTAAAGGTTTTCTATGCAAACGCTCGTAGCATACGCAATAAATTTTCAGATTTAGAGGAGCTAGTGTTTACAGAAAATTATGATGTGATTGGCATAACAGAATCTGGCTCAATACAGAAGATAGAGACTTTTTAGCAGAGTATTCACTTCCCGGTTATGTAATGTTTGAGAAAAGCCGAATAAATCGAAATGGAGGTGGCGTTTTACTTTATATCAAAGAAAGTCTTAACCCTACCCTCTTGTCAAAACCTCAAATTGTGAACGTCGACACATCTTTTGTGCTAATAAAGAATAATAAAGGTACAAAAATAATACTTGCGTTAATATACAGACCTCCAGCTCAATCAGTGCAAACTGACCGAGAAATTTACGAACAAATTGCAGATGTAAGTAACTCATAAGATAACCGAATTTTTGGCGACTTTAATTTACCTGTGACCAAGTGGGGCGATACTCTTACTTCACTCCGGACATGACTTGTATACGAACTTGCAAGAGAGTTCGCTTTATCAATTTGTTCGAACACCGACCCGTGGTAATAACGTTCTTGACATTGTACTTGCAACAAAAGAAGAATTAATAGAGAATTTGAATGTTGGTGATGAATTCAGTAACAGCGACCATCGTACGATAACTTTCACTTTAAACTTTACTAGTAACGAACCAAATAGTAGCATCGAAAAAGTCCCTAATTTCAAGAAAGCAAACTTTCATAAACTTAGAGCTATGTTTAAAGAAACTGACTGGAGCTTTTTAATTAACAATAACGACATAAATACATCTGGAAGTTAATCGAAACCACTTACCTAAAAGCAGTGCAAGACTGCATACCATCGAAAATACGGCGTCCAGGCCATAATAATAAGCCCAAATGGTGGAATAAAGATATTTCAAACTGCCTGCTTGCTAAAAAATTTGCTAATGATAGATTAAAATCCTCACAAAATGACGAAGAACGGGTGAAATTTGTAGAGCTACGACGCAAAGCCAAAAAGTTAATTAAGCAAAGTAAAAAGACCCTAGAGTTACATATTGCGAATCAAAGTAAAACAAACCCGAAAGAATTCTATAGTTATATCAGAAAGAAAAAAGTAGTTACTTCAACTGTTGGACCGTTAGTCGATGAAAAAATGGAGAATACACCAAAGACGAAGTACAAATGAGTAATGCCCTCAATACCTTCTTTGCATCAGTTTTTACAACAGAAGACCTCAGTGATATCCCTACACCATCGCCGATTCAGATTGATAATTCAGATGTTCTAAGCAATATCACCGTTACAGATAGAGAAGTATTGAATTGTTTAGATAAACTCAAGGTAAATAAAACGCCTGGACCTGATACAATCTCGCCTAGAGTTCTAAAGGAAGCTAAGGATGAGCTCTCCAAACCACTGACATTACTATTCAATAAATCCTTGCAGTCTGGAACTATGCCTGATCAGTGGAAGCTAGCCAACGTAACACCGATATTAAAAAAAAAGGCAGCAAATCCCTACCCAGTAACTATCGTCCAATTAGCTTAACCTCAGTTGTATGTAAAATGCTAGAAACGGTCATAAGAGACAGACTCGTAAATCACTTAGAGGAAAATAACATACTTAAAGATACTCAACACGGCTTTCGTAAAAAACGTTCCTGTTTAACAAACCTCTTAGACTTCTTCCACGATATCCTCAACCTCTACGATGAGAGTAAAGCTGTAGATATTATATACCTTGATTTTCAAAAGGCCTTTGACAAAGTTCCCCACAAACGTTTACTGCTAAAACTAAAAGCGCATGGAATACAAGACGGTGTGTTGAAATGGATAGAAAATTGGCTCAGCGACAGAAAGCAAAGAGTAGTCATAAACGGTAAGGCATCTAAATGGACCAATGTAAGTAGCGGGGTACCCCAGGGATCGGTACTAGGACCAATTATCTTTCTAATTTACATCAACGACATAGATGAGGGTCTCACCTGTACAATCTCAAATTTGCTGACGATACAAAAATTGCAAATAGCGTACTCTCAAAAGAACAAGTTGACGATATGCAACACAATCTAGATAAATTGTCACATTGGGCCCAAATTTGGCAAATGAGTTCCAATGCGGATAAATGTAAAGAACTACATATCGGATACCTAAATGAGAAAGCAAACTATTCGATGAATGGCACTCAGCTTAAGAATGTAAACAGAGAAACCGATCTGGGAGTAACAATATCGAGTAACCTAAAACCGAGTCAACAATGTTCAGAAGTTGTTAAGAAGGCAAACAAAATAATTGGCTTTATAGGCAGGTCATTTGAGCATAAATCCAAAGACGTTATCCTAACCCTTTACAATTCCTTAGTCCGCCCTCTTCTGGAATACTGCGTTCAATGCTGGTGCCCTTATTACCAAAAAGATATAAACAAGCTAGAACGAGTTCAACGTAGAGTTACCAAAATGATACCTAGCCTAAAGAACAAACCATACGAAGAGCGTCTTAGAGAATTAAATCTATTTCCTTTAACCCAGCGCAGATTAAGAGGTGACTTAATTCAAGTGTTCAAAATCGTCAAAGGCATCGACAATATGAACTGTAGTAAGTACTTCACTATCGACCAATCTAATTACACGGGGGAAACGGTTGCAAAATTATTGGTAAATCTTTTAACTCACACGAATCTAAGAATTTCTTCTTCAATCGAGTTGTCAACTTGTGGAATGGGCTTCCCCGAGACGTTATAGACTGCAGCACCGTTGATTCATTTAAACTCCGCCTAGACAAATATCTCGCATCAAACCCGCGACTGACTGCGTTTGTAAATGAATAACTTTATTTTATCCTCCCCTCAATTACTAACCCATATGTCCCCTACTAACTTCCTAGTCCGGCGACGGACATTAGTTCCAGGGCAGTAGTTCCCTTTCCAATGTTCCCTTACCCACTCTAAACCACTGTTTGGACACTTGATCCTCAGTGTTTTGGAGGACAAGCAGCCTAGAAGGGTCACTAGATATGTTGTTGCTTGATTTCCTTTGTACTCCGTTGTACTTTGTACTCTCTCTCTCTCTCTCACACACAAACATACACACACACACAGAAGGTTGAAGAAATAGGATTACTTGGGCAATAACATTGATTTGCAGTATGATTGACAATCACCTCAACGTATGATTCATATCATAGTCAATGATTTAG